>BPTQ01000005.1:218410920-218527593 GCA_019973895.1 Chrysanthemum seticuspe
AGAGAGTTGGAGCTCATAATAATATCTTTCACTTTCTCTCACTAAGTTCCCTAAACCTCTAACTTTCTCTCTCTAGAATTCCATTCATACGCAACTTTATGTTATGATTTGATGTGTATGTGAAAACTAATATCCTACAATTGGTATCAAGAGCCATGGTTAGATCATATCTTACACTTCTTTGGATTTCTAGTGGTTTTTAGGTGGTTTTTGAGTTTGAAAAAGTTTAGTGGTTTTTGCATCATTTGGGTGATTTCTAGTGTTAAAGTTTGGATTTTGATAGTACTTTTGTGTTTAGAATCATCACAAGTGTTTAGGTTTTGATTTGGTAAGCTTGAATCATCGTGGTTGGGTTGTTTTTGGATTGAAAAGTGGTGTTTTTGAGATTTTCTTGCTAGCGACTTGAGTCACGGATTGTTATTCTTAGTAGCGACTTGCTTTACAATTTTGTAGCGAGTTGCAGTTTTTGGAGCTAGCGACTTAGGCCTAGCGACTTACAGTACAAGTAGTGGACTCTCCACTACGGGTAGCGACTTGGTCAGTAGCAAGTTGCTATTTAGCGACTTGAATCTTTAGCGACTTGATTAGCGAATTGCTGCCAAATTTTTGCTAGCGACTTGAGGCTTAGCGAGTTACTATTTAGCGACTTGCCGTTGTTTAGCGACTTGGGACTTTAGCGACTTGGTGGTATAGCGAATTAGGTGTTAGCGACTTGGTGCTTAGCGACTTGGTTCAAGGGTTATAGCGACTTGGTTGATTTTTACGAAGAAGAGGTTTGACCAAAGTTGACTTTTTACGTCAAAACTTCAAACGGCCATAACTTTTGATCCGTAACTCCGTTTTCAGCGAAATACCTGTCAAAACGACCGGAACAGCCTGAATATTTTGAGGCTTCACCATGATGTCGTGAAACGAATTTTTCGAGGCCCAAATCCTCTCTGAAAGGAAGTTATTGAGCTTTTAAGTTTTTAGACCTAAATTTCTCCATAAAATCGTGCAACAACCAACCCAAATCACAACCAAACAACATCTCTGCTTATCCCACAAACAATCATAAGACCTAACACACAATTGTCTATCATTGTGTCAATCCATCAGTCATCTTAACACATTCCATTGGTCATTGCTTAACGGTTTGGTCTTGATTTTAGTAAAATCCCGCGAAAGATTCTATTTCTCGGTTTAAATCATAGACTTGTAAAATCCCGTGCATTCTACCACATCATGTCTTACTCTACTGACCCAGTGATTTCAGAAGTACTTAAATTGTATGATGCTGTGGATAATAATGATAATGGATGCTACACTGAACGATTAAAGATGTTTGACTTAAACAACGAGGATGTGAGATCTTCATGTTCTGAGTACAATGAGAATGAATTGCACCTGCTACAGAATGCCATGCAAATGGAATGCAGCATTGAGCCCTATCAACTACTTCATCTGCACCTCATACAGTTGTTTTCCATAGCTGGGGATCGAACATGTAGTGCTCTTTTCCGCCAGGACTTACCTACATTGACAAGAAGCTTGCTGTTGAACTTAGAGTATTTAAAGCTGCAACTTACCAATGAAGAAGTTCAAAAGGATGGTTCCAGTGCAACTCTTCAAGTACTCTACAAACAATTTCAGCCATTCATCAGTGGGGAATATTCAGCAGATTACGATCAACACTTGACTGGAATTTCCTTCAAAAAACATACTGGAATGGAAATTCAGGAATTCATTGAGACATTTATCCAACTCATGGATAATGTGAAAAAGTACATTGAGGAAACTGCACAAAAGGATGAAAAAGTGAATGAGTGTCAGGTGCAGTTGAGAGATTGTTGTGATAAGTTGGGTAATGTATCTGTGGAAGAATCGGGTGTTGCTGAATGCAGAATGTTAGAGAAAACAAATAATGATGAGTCGGACAATGCTAAAATAGAATCTTCATGCTCATGTTCACAAGAGAGAGAGGTGCACCAGTCACAACCCGTGCAAGCTAATGCAAAGGAACGCTCCATGGAAGCTTCGGATGTACCCAAGATAGAGATGCACCGTCCACAACCTGTGCACGTTAATGCAGAGGAAAGTTGCATGAAAGTTTCTGCAGTACCTAGGTATGCATCTTCTTCTCAATATGATGATTATGAATTGCATGAGTACACTGCATTTGTGCCTGATGATTCCTTGACCACTGAACTCAATACCTATAAGGATCAAGTTGCCATATACGTACAGCGTGCTAAGTTTGAACTTACCACTCGTGAGCAGGAGATGGATATCCAAATGCGTACAATTATTAGAAAAAGTAATTTTAGAGAAGAAGTATTAAAACAAGAGTTAAACTCCTTACAAGAAAAGCTTTCCAAAACTGCTAAGCAAAAACAAGAACTTCAAGAAAATGTTAAAATGCTTAAGCAAGAATTCAAGGCTAAGGAATCAAAACTTTTGAATGATTTTTCCAATCTAAAAACTTTGAAAAACAAGCTTGAAAATAAGTTGTACGTACAAGGGAATACCATTCAAACTGCTCACATGATCACTAAGCATCGAGTCTTAAGCGATAAGCATAGCATTCCCCTTGTTGAGGAACCAAATCCAGAGGTAATTAAAAAGGCTAGAAATGCTCATAAGGTGCTTTATGATGGTAATGAAATCCTTAAGCCTAGGCAGAAACCTAGTTGCGTTGAGTGCACTGAGGAAGATAAGAAATCTGATGAAGTCACTAGGGAGAAAATGAATAAGAAGTTAGAAGATCCTGAGTGTAAAAAGAATAACATAACGATCAAACCCCATAATTACACTAAAGAAAATTGGATCTCCTTGAACAAGTTTAAGCCTCAGACTCTATTAACCCCTGAACAAGTGTTCTGGAAAAAGGATTTAGATAAGCAAAAAGCAGAGAATCTTGTTGTAACGAACCCTCCCCTTAGGAAAATGCCTAGAGCGACTGTGTATCCTCCGAATACACCAATGCATCTTGTTCCTAGAACAATTGCCACTAAAAGCAAGACCTTAATTAGTCAATATGTTATCTTTCAACTATTTGTTGATTTTGAGAAAACTTGCAAGAAAAGGATCACACCCACTGGTATTACTGAAGGAGAAAGGGGTTTTGAGCAAACTAAAGAATGTTATTTAAGTGAAGTCATGCCTTTCTTTAAACAACTAAAAGATCAATTTGAGAGTCTTAAAAAAGGGATGCACTCTGATATTAAAGAAATGGAAATGGAATTTGATGCAATGATTGTTGAGGTTAGTGACTATGAGAGAGATTTAAAATATAAAGAGATTGAGAGGAAGAACTTGCATACACTGAATGAGAATCTGATTTCTGAATGTATTGCTCAAGATGTGTTTTTCACTACTACAAATTGTTCCATTAATGCTTCTCAATTTCATGAATTATCTGTTGCTCTGAAAGTCTCCCATGATCGTGTCATTGAGCTTGAAACAACAAATTCAAAATTACATGAGAAAATAGAACAGGATGATCATGATAACTTGGTCAAACATTATTCTAAATTAGAAGTTGAACATCTTGCTTTGCAATTAAAACATCAACATCTCAAAGAAAATGTTAAAACCTCAAATATCAAGACATCCTCTGATGCTCCTGAGTTTGATGCAGTTTTTGAAATTAGCAAACGTAATGAACAAATTCGAGCTCATTATAACACGATCAAAAAATTGAAAGCCCAAATTTCACAACTGAAAGGTGAAAAGAAGGATGTGACTGGTTCCCATATGCCTCCACCTTTAGATTCTTAGAATTTCCAACTTCAAAACATAATTGATAACTTGCAAAAGGAAAATGATTGTTTTAAAGCTGAAATTTCAAAGGTTAATGATCAAAACAAAGAGTTATGTGATTCATTTAAAGTTAATCATGATAAACAAATTGAAAAGATAACTTCTTTACTTAACGATATTGAGAATCTGAAGCATGAGGCGAAAGGAAAGTTGCCAATCCCCAATTGCAAATACTCTGTTCCTAAGGTTTCTGCTTGTGATAAATATGCTATCGATATGTTATATATTCCCCCGCCCATTAGGAATAATGAACTTGCACATAAAGCATATCTCTCACACCTTAAGGACAGTTTGAAGGGTCTCCGTGAGATTGTTGAAGATGAAAGATTAGAAAAACCTTTTGATAGTACTATAGCCTATGCCTGCATGGATGCCAAACGATCTCAGGAACTCTTAGAGTATGTAATTGTCACAAGTCCGAAATCTAGCAATAGGCGAGATAGAATAGTTGTGCCTTGTTCTATGCCTAAAGCCAAGCATGTGACCCTTGATATGCCTTGTTCCATGTCAAAATTCAAGCAAGCAACCTTTGATGTGCCTCCTAGAATTTCAGATCCCAGCACTTCTAGACCAGAAATGCAGAAAGTAGTGAAGCCATGTAATGTTCCCATCGTTACTTCTACAAATGTTAAGATTGACACTAAAGTGAGCGGGTCAAAACCTAGAAGCAATGCAAAGAAGGATAGGATTACGCAAACTAAAAGTGTTCATGATAAGGAAGTTAAAGAACACCATAGGGATAAGAAGTTTGATTTGAACAAAAAGAATCGTGTTAGTTCTAGTATTAGCTCTAAGCTTACTGAAATTAATTCGAGGCCTCATGCTGTCTGCAAAACATGTAAAAAATGTTTATTTTATGGTAATCATGATAAATGTGATGTGTTATTTCTGAGGTCTAAAATTCATAACCCAGTTAAGAAAGCTTGGAGAGCGAAACAGATTAAGCAATCTTGGAAACCTACAGGGAATGTGTTTACAAATGTAGGATTTCAGTGGAAGCCCACAGGTCGAATATTAACGAATGGCAAACCTTACCCCTTAGCTAGATCCACTATGCCTAGAATAGTACCTGTTAAGGTTTGGAAGCCAACTGGTAGAATAATCCCATTAAGTACAAAATGTCATTTGACTAAGTCTGATGCTTCTACTAGTTCAGCTCCTAGGGATAATGCCATTGCATCTAGGGTTTCTGCTGATTCAAAGACTGTTTGTGCTAACCAAAAGGAACCCATCAGCACGTGGGGATCCAATGTTTCCAATTCTCTGTCTTCGTCTGTTGTCCAAAGCAGGTCGTACAAATCGTCCCTTGGTATTTGGATTCGGGCGGCTCTAAACATATGACTGGGCTCTTAACTATGACGTCTGCTCACATCAGTTCAGGCCTCGTACTTCATCATTATGGCGTCTGCAGATAACACTTCAGGCCCCGTTCCTCAAAGAAAAGAAAGGTGTACGCTTCAGTGCGCTTTATCTTCTTAAGAAGAGAAATCTTCATGTTTATGACCATTCTCATCGACATTCTTCATCAACATGCTTCATGCTTTTTCCATGCGCTTCAGTCATCAAGTGAACCGGACTACTGATAATTACTCTTATTCCTCTTGCTCAATATAATGAAGATGGCGACATCATGTGCTAATTTTGCGGGGGAGAAGTGTGAATAGAATACATTTGGATGATAATCACTTGGTTAATCAAGAATGGCATCTCTGTATGCAATTTTTGAGGGGGAGAAGAAGTGTGAATTTTTTGCATGGTTGACTGATATTTGAGAATATATGGTCAAACGGCTCCTAACCCATGTAAGAACCGAGATTCTTCTTATCGGATCATCTTCACATGTAGTTTCTTCTAAGAGCCGTTGGGTTGACATCTTCACACGGGCTGATATGATTAAATGACAAAGTGCTTCTAGTTGCTGGGCTAATTTCTTTGATGAACATCTTTCTGTTCTTGTTTGATTGGGAGGGACTTTAATTAAGGGGATTTGCTATTTACAAGTTAACGGGAATGCCTTTGGTGTGAAGAAGATGTTAACTGTCTATTTCCCTATTCGGATAATCTTGAAGAAGGTCGAGTCTACAGTCTAATCTACATTTGAAAGCTACATGATTAGAAGACTAAAGACGAATTGCATTTGATGATCTAAAGACTTCTTCTTAATCCGGGCTGAGAAGAACACTTGAAAATCTTCGTCAGTTTAGGGGAGAGCACTAATTGGGGGAGATTGAAAAGCCAAAATTTAATCCCCAATTAGACTTGCTCATATTCTTTAGCAATGATTCATTGCTTGATTTTTGATGACACTCCTCCAACGCTTAATGCTTCAATTACTAAGGATAAATGGAATTCATTGCTTGGGATTCATTGGTTCAAGATATGTTTGATGAGTACTTCCAACCTCCAACGAATGTTGATCATCTAGTTTCTGAAGCTCATGCTCTGGTTCCTACTGACTCAACTGGTTCACCATCTAAGAAGTACTTCTTGGAATTCTCAAGAAACCTTATCTCCAGTTACTCCTCAAGGCGTTGTTAATGACTATCAATGTAGTTGCACTCATGAATAGTGATCCGCTCTTTGGTATTCCTTTGCCAAATCTTCACGGATCATTGTTTCATTGTTCTTTCCTAAATGTGCACTCTGTTCCGCTCAAGGACATTATTGGTAAGTCTTCCAGATCAGTCTCTACATGAATACTTTTAGGAAGAAGGCATTGATGTTGAGGAATCATTTGTTCCGGTTCATTCAGTGGGTCAATGTACATCCGATTGTATGTTTATTCACGTGTTGGACACTTGACACATGTTGATTACTTCGGAGTTGATCATTTATCACTTATTTGAGGTTAAAGTTGACGTTCACAAAGGCATGTTCTTACTTGTTAACTTGCTCGGGCTTAAGAATTTGAGTTGAAGACTTGGGTTATCTAGTTACCAGCAGTCGGGGTGGATGGTTGATGACCTGGTTAACTATCACTATTAGGAGTTACGTTGTTTTACTCAGTGTCACACGCATATGACGGTGTGGATAATCTCAAGAGGTGGTAATGTCTCATACTTTGTTTGAGTAGTGAGTACTTAGAGATTTGCTTGAAGCATAGATTCTCGACACCGTTCTTCCATCTTTAAGTGCAAGCTTAAGACACAAATGCGGGGAATTCGACTTCAGTTTCAAGTTTGGTATATCGGGTTTTCTTCAACAGTGGTCACTACAAATTGTCTTCATATGGGTTGATTATGGGTTGATAAAGATAGTCAGAGAGAGTTTCCGTTGCAGTTGATTCTCACAGGATTCATTTGGGCTATTTGAGTTCTTCTCACAAGATTTCAAGTTTATGGATATATTATGTTTTGCTGATTCTGAGGTATCAAAACCATTTGGGGGAAGGATATATTATTCCAACTATTTGGGGGAAGGATATATTATTCCAACTATTTGGGGGAAGTGGTCTCTGGAGACCTTTGGTTTATGTTACTTCAGTGTTCAGTTGGAAGAAATGTGAGAAGAATATTTGGAACGTGAGATGATACTGCCTATCGACATCTTATATACGGTTTATGATAAAGTGCTTTCGGTTATATGCACAACATGTTCACTTGATCGAGCTAATTCAATTATTTCAGAGTTGACATCCACAGAGATGATTAGTGACTCAACATGTTACATGGATGTCATCGTCTCTACTCTTGTTGGGTACATGTGTACATTATGTGCTGATTGGTTATATGTTATATAACTGGAATGCACTTGGTAAAATGAATATGTTGATATATTGTTCCCCTAAATAGACAACTGGTCAATCTCGAAGAGTAAGGTGTACATCGGGGATGCACAACAGGTTCATGTGATCGGTCGTAATCAGTTAATCCAGATTTGATAACCACTGAGACGATCAATGTTTCAACTTGTTACTTCGGTGTTCTCGTGTTCTTCAGGGTGCTGAGCTTCAATCAATGAGACTGCTTTGTATTCAACTCTACTTCTTAGGGAAATGGTCTTTATTCGATGTTTGTCGGTTTGGGGGGAAGCTACCAAAGATTCAAATTGAGAAGGCTCATGTCCAGACGATTTTCTTAGAAGCCTCGAATGCTTTGGTGGCGAAAGTTTAAGAGATGTTGATTCCTTTCTTCTACAATGTGCTGAACGATATCTTTATCTCGGTACTCATTTCATCATTCTCTTAAACTAATTTATCTCTTGTAAATATTTATTCGAAAAACAAAATACAAAATTATAAAACCTTCAAAAAATCAAATAGAAAAATATAAAACTTTCAAAATCCATAAAAATTTGAAAAATTCGAAAAATCTTCAAAAAAATATTGTCATTTTGTCATGTTTCTCTCGATTCGATAATATCTACGGTCTTGATGTTGTCATTCAAAGAATGACACGGGACTTTAGAAGTTGCTCGAATTTATATATATATATATATATAAAATATATATATATATATATATATATATATATATATATATATATATATATTTTTGGGAGAAAGAAAAAAAATAAATGGCTTATTGTCATTTCAGGCAGTAACTCGCTTTTCAAAGAAAGAACAGAGCCATGCTTTACCATGTTTTCAAATTCCATGCTCTGATTCTATAAACATTTATCTGCTGAAAACTAACTGCTTTGAAAAATAACTCGGTCTCTATTTTTGATAATCATCAGGACTTATTTGTCAAAATCTCTATCTCTCAATCAACAACCTATGTCATTGATTGAGGGGGAGAATGATTTCAATTAAATTAAAAAGTTATTTGGCATTAAATTGTTTTCAAAAGATGTACATGCATGTTTTTTCAATGGAGTTTAAAGTCTTAAAATCCGATCATTATCAGTTAAAACGCTTTCATAATCTAGTCACAATTCCCCTTAAAAGCTTTCAAAATCAATTTAAATCAATAAGAGATCACAAATCTCAAATGATTTGATAATTGTGATCGGGGGAGAATGTGTGATTTAAATTGGATTTAAACTGATAATTCGGTAAATGGTTTTATAAGGATGTACGTAAATGGTTTTATAAGGATGTACATGCTATCCTTCCCACATGTGACAAACGATTTCAAATTTTCCATGCACATGTTGAGGGGGAGCATCTATCTTAAACCTATGATTTGAAATGTGATCAACTTATCTCAATGTGCAGGTTCCCTCTAGTATATGCAAAACTCTTTTCAAAACTCGAGGCACATATTGAGGGGGAGCAAAATCATGAAAACCTCATCCTTCCCGGAAATGCTCTATCTACTTGATTTGATGTGGGAAGTGATGTTGATATCTTTTAGAAAATGGTAATCAAAGAAGTTAATTCTTTCTCTTGCCTCCGTGTGCAAAACATTTTCAAATACTTGATGCACATGTTGAGGGGGAGTTCTCGTTCTAAAATTATCAAAAACAATTCAGGTACAAAATGCTTTGATAATATATCACAAGTATCTGAATTGATTTTCAAATGGTTTTCAATTGGTTCCAATGGCAGATGAACAATACCAAATAGACCGACCAACTTTACTTTATGTACGGTGATATAAGGAAGATAAGGTTAGGTATTGGTTCCCATGATCCGCCAGAACCGGAGGGATCTACCCAGGGACTATCCACTAGTTAGTGTAGAGTTCTTAGGTATGATGATAAAAGGAGAAAAATGAGATATGGGAAGAGTGCAGACTCAGACTGAGCTAGTACTGGAATAAACCCAATAAGGTTCTAGCTATGAAGTATCGGTAAGCACTGAAGGGGTTGAAGAAATAAAAAGAATTGAATGAGAAAAGGGTGAAAACAAATAGCCCTCCATTTATTCAACCTTAGGGCAGAAACCGGGTTCAATTCATATACTACTGATGGTAACATCGGTATTGAAGACAAGACGTCATGGACCCAGTGACGCACTGCACTTCAACTTTCCAAACCACTCAAGTTCCTCTTAAAAGGACTTGTTTCATTCTCACGGGGAACCAACATTATCTATCGACTTTCTCTTAGAGATTGTTGATATTGAAGAAGGAGACCCTCTCCCTAGTCTCCGGCACAGGATCCAAATATGCATGAAATTGAGTCTAGAGCCACGAGATCATCAATAAATCTCATTAGGACACTTTCAATGAAGACTCTCTGTTTCACACAATGTGGAAAGAGAGATTATATCTTGAGTCCTACGCATTATCCTTGCGGTATTGCCAGAACATCTTAGTGATGTGTATACATATTCACTATGAAGATGGAAAGCCTTCTGGAGCCAACATCAAACAAGCTCCTGGTAGGTGGCATGTGAGATCTATTATATAGATCAACCATGTGACAACTGAACAGAAACAATGGGGAGATTCAATCTTTTGAATCAATCCTGGTTCAGGTTATGGATTGACGGATACCTTTGAAAAACCGGTCTTTGTGCTTAATAACTCTTTTCTTTAGCACATCGACCGTGTACTAATTTTTCAAACCAAAAGGTGTTTTTATGATTGATAATTGATTTTCAATAAAACCTTCGTTGTATTGCAAAAACAATCTCTATTGAGCAATACACGATTGTTTTTCAAATCTCTTTTCATCAATCAGTGGACTTAACTTCGCTGGTTCACTCACTCCGTGTTGTCTTCTTTGAGATGTTCCGGTTTGAGAACAGCTAGAGCAGCTGCGAAACCCTGTCAAGGAAATTCTTCGGAATGATACCTGATCACAGGCAGTACTTGTACTGATCAACGGGGAACCGTGGGCCGTGTAGCTCAATTCAACGAAAGTGATCAAAGACACTTTCGTGCGATTTATTGCTAACTGTTGTATGCAGGTACACCCGACGTTTGCAGCTGATCAGAATGAAGCAGTCAATCCATAGCCGCATGCTCACTTAACACATTCATCTTAAAAGAAATCATGATAAGTGCATCAATGACTCTGATATTTTCACTCCATGCTTTTGCTACGCTGCTGCCAATATCATGAATCAACTAAAGCTTCCGCAACTCTGATGAGAAGATATCATGATCCAGAATGTGAGCATGTCGGTCCTAAAGTCACAACACCACAATGGATGTCTCAGAGATTTTTGATAGCTGATGATCTTAAAAGCTGGCTCAAATTTATTATCACGTGGATCAGTAAAAGACCTCCACCTGGAGTAACCAAACATGCAATGTGAAGAATCAATGACTACGAGCTTAGGAGCAAAGTACTACATCAAGAATGCAAGAACAATTGTTAATGTAATATCTATTTGTATTCTTTGTAATTTTAGTACATGATTGAGGTGACCTCTCTTAGGGGGAGATTGTTAGGAATTAGAAATTCCAAGTATTAAAGAGTCGGTCACCTCAAGTATATGTCATCGTTAGAAAGCTCGTAGTCGTAGTTATTTTAAGTTAAGTAGTATTTAGTTAAGTAACACCGTGGAGGACGGACGGGTCTTTACCCACTGTATGCCTGATCCACAGCCCGATGTGTGGCGTTTTATGTAAGACTATATATACTCTCTACCTCCCAAGGTAGAGAGTTGGAGCTCATAATAATATCTTTCACTTTCTCTCACTAAGTTCCCTAAACCTCTAACTTTCTCTCTCTAGAATTCCATTCATACGCCACTTTATGTTATGATTTTATGTGTATGTGAAAACTAATATCCTACAAATTCCACCACCACAAATGGTTCAACCACCACCAAGTCTTCAAGTACAACCTTACACAAACTTCTACAATCAACATCCATCCAGGAATACTATGGAGGAACCGACATGGTTTGGCAAGATGTGTGAAGCCTTAAGCAGCCAAAAATCAATTCATGAAGCTGGCTCACTTTATAGACCTCCAATGCTCACTTCCGAGAACTATGATCAATGGGTGATTCGGTTCTTTAGGTTTTGTGATCTAAATAAACCACATGGAAAATTCTTAAAGAAGGTCATTATGGAAGGTCCATTTCAGATGCCTATTACTGTCACACCCGCAGATCCAGATGCTAATCCACCAAGAGATGCTGTCACCAACATTGCTACTGTTTCAGACCTCACTGGTGATCAACTTCTACACTATGAAGCCGATGAACTTGCAATGAAATACATCCTTTTAGGACTACCAAATCCAATCCTTCAAAGTGTTGATGCTCAAAAGACTGCAAAAGCAATGTGGGAACATATTCATCTTCTTATGGAAGGCACAACACTCAATCAGGAAGACATGGAATCCAAAATTTACTTGGCTTATGAACACTTCATGATTGAACTAGGAGAGACATTAGAGTCATATCATCATCGCTTTTCAGACATCATTAATGATTTGGACAAACACAATATCATCATGCCTCGAATTGCTGTCAACACAAAGTTCCTAAGTAGTCTTGGTCCGGAATGGGAGAAGTATGTCATTTTTCTCCGCCAAGCTAAGAACCTTCATCATGCTACATACGGATTGTTGTACGACTATTTGAAGCCTCACCAAAAAGAAGTTGACAAAGAAAGGACTATCCGTGGACTCCTGACTTCACAGACAATTCCTGATAATCAACAACTTGCTTTGTGGGCTCAAACTCATCCTCCTCCTCAAACAACTCAGCAACCAGCTCCTCAACCAACTGCAACCATTACACCACATGATCAGTCACAGCAACAACCTCAACAAAACCAATTGGTTCCATACAACAACAACAATGTTCAAGCACTTTATAGTGAAGCTGATGAGGACTCTGATGCTTTCGATGAATTGCAACAAGGATTTGTTATGATTGCTAAAGCATTTGGCCGTTATACAAACAAATCCAACAACCGCATTCGTTCTTCATCTAATACAAGGAATCAGGCTGTTGTGAACAATGGACGCGTTGAAGTTCAAAATCGTGGTTATGGTCGTCAGATGGGAGGTGGTCAAGGGTTCAATGCTATGGGAAGGAATAACATCGGTGCTCCGCAGCAGCAGAGAGCTCAAGTGGTTGAACAGGGGAATGCTCAGAATGGGGTTAATGGTCTTCGTTGTTATAACTACAATGAAAAGGGTCATCTGGCTAATGCATGTCCTAAGCCGAGGACAAGAGGCAGTGCTTATTTCAAAGAGGCTTTGCTCTTGGCTCTTAAGGATGAAGTTGGTGGCACTCTTAACAACAAGGAACAGAGCTTTATGGCAGATGCAGACTCAGATGATGATATGGAGGACTTGCAGGCTAATGCAGCAGTGATGTTGATGGCACAAATGCAAGCTCTACATATGAGTGATACATGCCCAGTATATGACACTGACGGCTTGTCTCAGGTACCTGAACAAACAATTATCATCAATGATCTGATATCAACGCCACTTTCTCCATCTGACAAGGATCAGAGTGTTCAACATGAGTCTTACACATCTCATTCCGATGATTATCAAATAGATCCCGTAGTTATATTTGATGATCAAAATGACCTTATGGTTAATATTGATAATCAAGTTGACTCCGTGTTTATATTTGAGGATCTAAATAATGATCATGTTGAGACTTACGTTGAACAAATTGAGCTTTTGTCTGACAGAGAAACTGAGCTCCTGACCTTAATTAAAGACCAAAATTCTCGATTGGAAATTTGCACGAAATTAAAAGCTTAAAATGCACTGTTAACCAAGGATAACGATTGCTTAATTCGACAAATCAAACTTTTTAAAACTCAAGAAAAACGTGAAAAAGGTTTTGAAGTCGCTTTTGCTAAATCTTATCAAAACGAAAAATCATTAGAACGACAGATACGTGATCTAGCCGCTTCTAAGAATGCTTTGTTGTCTCAAATAGAACAACTGAAACATGAACATAAAAAACAACTTAACGCTCTTACTTTGGAAACTCAAAAAGCCAAGGCTGAGTTATTAACTTGTCAAAAACAGTTCTCTGAGTACACACAGCATTCCACGAAACGCATAGATAACTATCTTGAAGAAATTATCGACTTACAACACAAAATCAAAGAGTTTCGAAATGTCGTTTATAAACATGGTGAGTCAATCACAACTATTCAAAAGTTTACTTTTAAACCAAATCCAAATGGATACGGTCCGATTCTTGCTGATTACAAACCTAAGTTTTCTAACAGAGCATTCAAACCAAATCCTGAAGTTTACAGTGCAGAACATAGAATGGATGATTCAATTATGACTGTCGTGGAATATAATCGCATGGAAGAATTAGATGCAGATGACGAGAGTCGGTCAAAAATGGAAAATGGCGTTTATAACAAACCATTTAACTATTCAAAAGCCATAACTTTTGTCACACAACAAGATACTTCAAACACACTGTTGGTTGTCACACCAGTTTCTGAAGTCAGTCCCCAACACAATGGTGCACAAATTAATGGCCCTTTACCTTCACTCAATAAAGTAAAAACTAAAGCCGAAAGTTGTCGTGTTATTAAATATTTTGACACTTTCTTATCTGACATCAAACTTTTGGAACGTGAGATTCAATTTCAGTCTGAAATAAAAGTTGAACATTTTCACTCGCCATTGGCACGAGAACAAAGAGACATTTTTCAGAAAAGAATTTTACCCCATGTCAAAAATTTGAAAAATTGTGCACTATATTGGGAAAGGGATTTTCACAAGGAACTTGGTCTCATGAAAACAGTTTTCGAGAAAACAGAAACATCAATTTCAAATACTAAACGCAAAAAGAAATTATTGAGAAAAGATGTTGATCGACTCTTGGAAAACATTATCTGTGCTGAAATCAATAATCTTGTGTTATTACAATCTGTTGCATATGCATCTGATCATATCTCTGCTGATTCTGTTGATACAGTTGATATTGTTGTGAATACTGATAATGTGCTTCAGAACGAGTCTTTAAAAGTTGAAAATGAACGATTGTCAAACGAGCTTTCTAATGCAAAACGTCGTCTTAATTGGTGTCAAAAATATATTCACGATCAACAACTTGTTTTGCAAAACAAAATTGCCCAGTTGCGTGCTAAATCTTCTGATCCTAAAATTGCGCAACTGGATGATCAAAACGTGTCTTTTAAGTGTCAAATCTCAAAATATGAACAAGAACTTGCAAAAGTTAAAAATGAATATGGTGTCATATTTAATTTACTCAAACAGACTCGTGATGAAGCATCAAACGAACTTGATCATTATCTTGCATACACTAAAGAAGTCATGAATTTTTCTGGAAATCTTCGTTCTGAAAATCAAGAACTGGTGCACACTATCTTTAAGTAAAGGGAAATGTTAGGAAAGTATGAACAAGTTCAGCCTAGCATCATTAAGAGAGTTGCACCTGTAACACTTAGCAATCATGTCCCCAGAATATCTGCTGACAAAACACAAGTTACTAATGTGCTTCCCTCTACTGAAATAGGAATAGTTGCCTCTTTTCCAAACGTCCGCACTTCACAGCCTAGGAGCAATACAAGGAAGAATAGGAAGTTGCGACCTAAGAAAAGACAAATAATGAATGATGAAGTAGAAGAACACCGTAGGATTTTGAATAAGACTCCAGTTGCACCCACTTTAGATATTGCGTCTAGCAAATGTAATGGAAAAAGTATTGTAACTAATGCTGAACCTTTAAGTACTTTTGATATTCAATCTGATGCTTCTTGTGTTATTTGTCGTAAAAGTATGCGTTCTGACTGTCATGATAAGTGTGTTGCTAAGGCTATCTTGTCTCGTTTAAGGAATCCTAAGATTCGGAATACCTCTAGGCCCACTACTGCTTCTAAGTCTGTGCTTGGTAAACCGCCCTCTTTAGATTCTTAAAAACACATTGATGTCCCTGTAGCTCCAATCTCACCTCCAAGAAATGTAGTACCACCTAGTGCATTCACTAAGACTAAAGTTAAGACTAGTTGGAGATGGCAGAAATGGATACATAATACACTAGGATTTAAATGGATGCCTAAAATCATTGATGTGTGTATTTCAACTATAACTGCTTCGGAACCCTCTAACTCATCGGGTTCCACATCTACTTCTATTCCATCTGTGTCGTCTGTGTGTAATGCAGGTGATACAGATCATCCTTTGGATTGTTGATAGCGGATGTTCCTGACACATGACAGGCAACCTTAAACTGTTATCAAACTTTGTTGCAAAGTTCATTGGCACTGTCAGATTCGGGAATGATCACTTCGCAGCTATCATGGGCTATGAAGATTACATCAATGGCAACATCAAAATTAGCAGGGTTTATTATGTGGAAGGCCTCGGTCACAATCTCTTTTCTGTTGGTCAATTCTGTGATGGAGATTTGGAAGTTGCTTTTAGGGAGAAAACTTGTTTCATTCGTGATCTACAAGGAAATGATCTTATGTCTGGCCAACACTCATCCAGTCTCTACACTATCTCCATGCAAGACATGATCGCTTCATCTCCCATCTGTCTTCTCTCAAAGGCTACATCTACAAAATCTTGGCTATGGATCCGACGTCTTTCACATCTAAACTTTCAAACCATAACCAACCTTGCTCGACACAAACTAGTTGAAGGTCTCCCGAGATTCCGGTACTCTAAAGATCACCTATGTTCAGCTTGTGAACAAGGGAAAAGCACTCGTGCTCATTTTCCTTCAAAGATGGAACAGAGCTCTCAGCATGTGCTTCATCTTCTTCACATGGATTTATGTGGCCCGTTGCGCGTGCAGACAATTAATGGCAAACGCTACATCTTAGTAATTGTTGATGACTACTCACGATGGACTTGGGTCTACTTTCTTCGAAGCAAAGACCAAGCTCCACAAATGATCATCACCTTTCTCACGAAAATTCAAGTTCAACTCCGGAACACCGTCCGCCAAATCAGAACAGACAAAGGAACTGAATTTGTTAACCACACTCTTCGGGAATATTATGAGAAAGTGGGAATTGAGCATCAAACATCTATTGCCCGCACACCAGAACAAAACAGAGTTGTTGAAAGACGGAACCGTACGTTAGTGGAAGCTGCCAGAACGATGTTAATCAATGCTAAACTTCCAGATTACTTGTGGGCTGAAGCTGTTTCAACTGCATGCTACACTCAGAATCGCTCAATGATTACAAAACGCCACAACAAAACACCATTTGAACTTCTCCACAACCGAAAACCGAATCTTAAACACTTTCATGTATTTGGATCCCTTTGCTATCCGAATAATGATCGTGATGACTTTGGAAAGCTCAAAGCCAAAGCTGACATTGGAGTCTTTATTGGATATTGTGAGAATTCTAAAGGTTACCGGATCTGGAATCGTCGTACAAAGCAAGTTATGGAAACGATTCATGCTCATTTTGATGAACTCACTGAAATGGCTTCTGAGCATAACAGCTTGGAACCCGGTCACAACCGCTTAAACTTCCCCCAAACCCCATCTTCAGCTGAACTAAGCCCCCAGCTTACACGTCAACAAATGGAAAGGCTATTTGCTCCTCTGTTCAGTGACGATATTGATGACCGTGCTCCAGGTGTATCCGCTGTTTCCACTGCTCAACCTGATACTACTCTTATACCTGATACACCTGCTACAACAACTACGGTTGAAGAAGCACCACCAGTTGACTCTACTACAACAGTTGAACAAACTGCTTCCAACGACGTTGAACCAACTGATGATGTTCTTAATGAAGTACCCCCACCTGCAGATTTTGATCCAAATGCGTTCTTTAACCCGTTTTCCAATGAAACTGCTGCACCTGATGTCGCGGAATCATCAACAAACCATTTGAATCCTCAAAATTTGCATAATGTATATCAACATCAACCCTCTACACATCGTTGGACAAAAGACCATCCTCTAGAAAATATTATTGGCAACCCGAATCAACCAGTCGTTACAAGACAACGTCTTCACACAGATGGTGAACATTGCATTTATGCTCTCACTGTCTGCCAATCTGAACCTAAAAACATTAAGGACGCAATGACTAAAGACACCTGGATTGAATCCATGCAAGAAGAACTCAACCAATTCAAACGTCTTGAAGTTTGGGAACTTGTTGAAAGACCAACAGGGGTCTTCGTCATTGGTCTAAAGTGGATTTGGAAAAACAAATTGGATGCTGAAGGGAACGTAATCAGAAATAAGTCACGTCTGGTGGCTAAGGGTTATCGTCAGGAAGAGGGTATTGACTTTGAAGAATCATTTGCTCCGGTTGCTCGTCTTGAGGCTGTTCGGATATTTCTAGCGTTCGCGGCTCATATGAATATAACGGTCATTCAAATGGACGTAAAAACTGCTTTTCTGAATGGTCAACTGAAAGAAACGGTTTATGTCAGCCAGCCAGAAGGATTCGTTGATCCCGTGTTCCCGAACCATGTCTATAAACTGAACAAAGCTCTCTACGGACTCAAACAGGCTCCTCGAGCGTGGTACGATAAGTTATCATCTTTCCTAATTGCCAATAATTTCACCAAAGGTTCGGTCGACCCTACACTTTTCATACAATATCACGGGGAACATATTTTAATCGTTCAAATTTATGTGGATGACATCATTTTTGGGTCAACACATTTAAATATTCAAATGCTTTTGCAAAACTAATGAAGAAACGTTTTGAAATGTCCATGATGGGTGAACTTACATTCTTTCTAGGACTGCAAGTTCATCAATCACCCCATGGTATTTTCTTGAGTCAGTCCAAATATGCCCTTGAAATTCTGAATAAATTCGGAATGAATACTTGTGATACTTATGCCACACCAATGTCACATACCAAGAAGTTAGACGCTGATTTGCATGGGAAACTGGTTGACCCTACAAAATACCGTAGTATTATTGGGTCTCTCATGTATCTAACAGCTAGCAGGCCTGATATTGTTTTTGCCGTATATCTTTGCTCCCGTTATCAGTCGCGACCAACTGAAACCCACCTATCTGAGGCTAAAAGAATCCTCTGATACATCAAGGGAACCATTAATTTGGGGATTTGGTATCCGAAGGATTCTGGTTTTGAACTAATAGCTTTTTCAGACGCTGACCACGCAGGATGCTTAGACTCTCGGAAAAGTACTTCAGGAGCACTACAATTTTTTGGTGACAAACTAGTGTCTTGGCAATCGAAGAAGCAGGATTGTACATCGCTGTCCTCAACCGAAGCAGAATATGTAGTCATGTCAGCGTGTTGTGCTCAAGTCATTTGGATGAGAACACAACTCAAAGACTATGGTTACGTATTTGACAGAATCCCGATGTACTGCAACAATCGGAGTGCCATTGCGATCTCGTGTAACTCAGTTCAGCATTCAAAATCAAAGCACATCGATCTTCGATATCACTTCATCAAGGACCACGTGGAACAGGGTACTGTTGAATTATACTTCGTGGGTACAGAATACCAATTGGCAGATCTTCTCACCAAAGCCTTAGCTCCTGCTAGGTTTAATGAGTTGGTCCACCGGATTGGTATGCGGTGTTTGACTCAAGAGGAACTGGATGAACTCTTAAAACATTCTTAAAAACGAGTCAAACACCAAAACCTCTTTTGTAAATATTTTTCAAAAACAAAATACAAAAATATAAAACCTGATAAAACAACAAAAATATTCTTCTATCTATATTTCTTCAAACATGGCAAGTACATTTCTTCCGTCAACACTCAAATCTTTCAAAATTCAGTATTTTTCCGATCAAGTGTTGAGGGGGAGAAAATAAATACTTAACTGCTTCATAAAATCATTGTACTTGCATGTTACTTTATCCCGGTTGATTCTTTAATAATGGTGGTCACATTTCTGGTTTACTAACACTCCTCAGACTAAAATTTATAACCTTTAATTATTTTATTAAGTCGAGGGGGAGTGTCGTCAAAGTTATTTCCAAATATTCTTCGTTTGGTAACCAAAATGGAAGTCAAAAGGCATTGGATGAAAATGGAAAAGGTAGAGGGGCTAAAACTGTCAAAACCTCAAAGTTATTTTTCATAAAACACTCCACCAAACTCATTAAATTCATCACATTTATTATTCACCAAACTCATCCTACGCCTAAAATTCGATCTTCATTTCCGTGTATTGGATCATCATTTTGTAAGTGGTTTAATAATCTTAACATGTTTTTAAACAATGGTTTTGATTTTCACTCAAATCCAACGGTCAAATGATGTGTTTGAGTGTGATTCGTGTTCTACGCGTAAGCTATGAACACAAATCACTCATTCATGTGTTTGTGGTTAAGAAGATAGTGTCAAAACGTTTCTAAAACATCTATGATACCATTTTTATCCTCAAAACATACCCGAAAACACGAATTGAATGATTTTGTGAATTAGGGTTCATACGTCAGTTTTGGGGGTTTTCATATGTGAATGTTTTTGGTGATAAAGATTGTTGTATAA
Source organism: Chrysanthemum seticuspe (assembly GCA_019973895.1). Taxonomy (NCBI): domain Eukaryota; kingdom Viridiplantae; phylum Streptophyta; class Magnoliopsida; order Asterales; family Asteraceae; genus Chrysanthemum; species Chrysanthemum seticuspe. The sequence continues at coordinate 218,430,995 of BPTQ01000005.1, forward strand.
GGTTGTTTTCATGTTGAATTGATCATATCTAAGCCCAGAAACACTAATGATTCACAAACTGAAAACTAGGGTTTATGTTCATAAGAATTGGGTATTCTTGATTGGCCTTGAATTTGATGTTAAAACTTGGATAGGACAACTTACTATGCTTCTTAGATCTACCAGAATCAGTTTAGTGCAAATCCTATGGCTAGATTTCATACGCGTAATTCTTGAACTTTAGGGTTTTAGGCTACGCGTAACAATGTTCTACGCCTAACTGTTTGATAAGTATTGTCAGCGTGTTGTGCTCAAGTCATTTGGATGAGAACACAACTCAAAGACTATGGTTACGTATTTGACAGAATCCCGATGTACTGCAACAATCGGAGTGCCATTGCGATCTCGTGTAACTCAGTTCAGCATTCAAAATCAAAGCACATCGATCTTCGATATCACTTCATCAAGGACCACGTGGAACAGGGTACTGTTGAATTATACTTCGTGGGTACAGAATACCAATTGGCAGATCTTCTCACCAAAGCCTTAGCTCCTGCTAGGTTTAATGAGTTGGTCCACCGGATTGGTATGCGGTGTTTGACTCAAGAGGAACTGGATGAACTCTTAAAACATTCTTAAAAACGAGTCAAACACCAAAACCTCTTTTGTAAATATTTTTCAAAAACAAAATACAAAAATATAAAACCTGATAAAACAACAAAAATATTCTTCTATCTATATTTCTTCAAACATGGCAAGTACATTTCTTCCGTCAACACTCAAATCTTTCAAAATTCAGTATTTTTCCGATCAAGTGTTGAGGGGGAGAAAATAAATACTTAACTGCTTCATAAAATCATTGTACTTGCATGTTACTTTATCCCGGTTGATTCTTTAATAATGGTGGTCACATTTCTGGTTTACTAACACTCCTCAGACTAAAATTTATAACCTTTAATTATTTTATTAAGTCGAGGGGGAGTGTCGTCAAAGTTATTTCCAAATATTCTTCGTTTGGTAACCAAAATGGAAGTCAAAAGGCATTGGATGAAAATGGAAAAGGTAGAGGGGCTAAAACTGTCAAAACCTCAAAGTTATTTTTCATAAAACACTCCACCAAACTCATTAAATTCATCACATTTATTATTCACCAAACTCATCCTACGCCTAAAATTCGATCTTCATTTCCGTGTATTGGATCATCATTTTGTAAGTGGTTTAATAATCTTAACATGTTTTTAAACAATGGTTTTGATTTTCACTCAAATCCAACGGTCAAATGATGTGTTTGAGTGTGATTCGTGTTCTACGCGTAAGCTATGAACACAAATCACTCATTCATGTGTTTGTGGTTAAGAAGATAGTGTCAAAACGTTTCTAAAACATCTATGATACCATTTTTATCCTCAAAACATACCCGAAAACACGAATTGAATGATTTTGTGAATTAGGGTTCATACGTCAGTTTTGGGGGTTTTCATATGTGAATGTTTTTGGTGATAAAGATTGTTGTATAAGGTTGTTTTCATGTTGAATTGATCATATCTAAGCCCAGAAACACTAATGATTCACAAACTGAAAACTAGGGTTTATGTTCATAAGAATTGGGTATTCTTGATTGGCCTTGAATTTGATGTTAAAACTTGGATAGGACAACTTACTATGCTTCTTAGATCTACCAGAATCAGTTTAGTGCAAATCCTATGGCTAGATTTCATACGCGTAATTCTTGAACTTTAGGGTTTTAGGCTACGCGTAACAATGTTCTACGCCTAACTGTTTGATAAGTATTCATGCCATGATCTGTTATAGAATGAATGTATGTGTTAATATTGATGCTATGATGATTTTATTTCAGGTTTGCAAACACGTAAAAATCAGAATCAAGGTTGTTAGACATCTACGCATAAGGATCACCTTACGCGTAGCATGTTATGCGTAAGAGTAATCTTACGCGTAGCATTTACGCGTAAGGTTCTACATAAGGGACTACGCGTATCCTGTGAAGGATATGCGTAAACAGTGACCTCTACGCATAAGGTCTACTCTTACGAGTAAGCCTTACGCGTAAGGTTTTATATGCGCTTACGCGTAAGCTCTACGCATAAGGTCCCCCTGTTCCTTCGCGTAATATTTCTTACGCGTAAGTCAGGATCCTACGCATAAGCTTGTGTCTACGCGTATAACTCCTGTTTACGCATAAGCTACCATTTCTACGCCTAAGCCTTGATCAAACCTTCATTATGAATTGTTACGCGTGCAAACTTGTAAATAAATAAATCATAACGTCACGAAACCAATAATGTCACTAATAAGCTTAAACGTTTAATATGTTGTGAAAAATATGAGATAACATAAACTTTAAAACCTAAAGTTAACTAACTCTCAAAACTTATCACGACGTCATTGGACTATTGAACAAACAAGTGATTTTGGACTCGTAACAATCATTGACATATCTCATTCAATTATTAGACAATAAAACCATCTGTTGACTAACATAATGTCTTTCGATATGTTGGTTCTTTTGGCTAAATGTATTTCAGATCACGACATGGACACTCAAATGAATGTGGATGCACCAAATGTACTCACCATTGATGATATCTTCCCTCATGGCTATCCAATGAAGATTGGAAAGAACAACCTTCGTGTTGACTTTGAAACCCTCACCTGCTCAGAATCTTCTTGTCTCATTGCTGTTGACATTCTGAAGAACCATCCTTATCAGAACATGATCACCAATTCTGCCACAGTACCGGAGATCTACATTCAGCAGTTCTAGAATACAATGCAACAGATCAAAGGTCAATATGCTGTGACGGTGAAACTCAATCACAAGCAAATCACCATCACTCCTGCAGATTTAAGAGCCGTTCTCCTCATTCCTGACATCATACCAACTGAATACTCTGCTGCACCTACTGAAGAGACTGTTCTGCAATGTTTGATTGATATTGGGTATGACGAAGCTTCAGGGGTTATTACTAAGCATTCTCACGTGGATCTAAAGAACATTCCTCAGCCTTGGAGAACCCTTTATATCATCATCACAAAATCCATTTCTGGTCGTGACAGCGGCTATGAGCATCCCAAGCTCGTGGAATTGCAAATCTTTTGGGCTCTGATCAACATGAAACACATCGAAATTGAAGCTCTGATATGGGATGACATGATGACATTCCTCAAAAAGCTTGGCTCAAAGATTCCTTATATCAGATATACAAAACTGTTGATCCAAAGAGCACTTGGATATAACCCTGATATCCCCAAGAGAATCAATGATCCCGATAATCTCGACATGTTGTCTGAACACTCTAACAGTCAGATTTAAGGAGTCAACTACCAAGAAACAAGGTGCTGTGTTGCCAGACCATCTTCTCTCAGATGAACTCAAAAAGCTCAACTCTTACAAAAGATATCTGAAAGCTGTGCAAGAAAACAAAGTTGGTATTCTAGATGAAAAATTTTCTGGCACACCTACCAGGAAAACCAGACGAGGGAGTGCAGGCAGTGCCGCAAGCACTGAGAGTCAACGAAAGTTCCCGAAGAGGAAACCTCCAAGCAAAAAGAGAGTTCCTTCTCAAGAAGCTGTTCCTATTCCTATTCCCAAGTCTGAACCGCAAAGAAAGCTAGTGGATGAAAGCTCTGGTGAAACCGAATCAGACGATGAGGTTTTCTACTCTGAAACTGCAACCAATGTTACTCCATCAGTAGCTAAACCTCCCAGTCCACCAGCTGACAAAGGAAAAGGAAAAACCCCAGTGACTGAGCACGAAGAAGAAAGTTCTGATGACAAGCCTCTAGATACTGATTACAGGAGGAAGTTCAAATTCGTTAGACTCCAACACGTTGCGAAAGAGTTTGCAAAGGATAAAATGGGTGGCCCGGGAGGGTCAAGTGGTGATGTTCAATCCACACCAATTCCTGATGCGGTTAATCAACCCGATAAGGGAACTGGTGCCACCACTCTTGAGCAACAACAAAAGCGCGTGGAAGATTCTATTGATTATGAATTTGAGGAACCAAAAACGGAAAAGACTGAGAAAACAACTGCTGATGATACAAAGATTGATGAAACGGACGATTATGATCGTCTTCTTCTAGACAGTCCCGTCCGTTCCAAGGAGAAAACTTCTGAGCCACCAAAGGACTCAGAGTCTCCCCACATCTCATCATCATCAGATTCATCTTCTCACTCTTCACCACCACCATCAAAAGGATCAACCAAATCAACATCCAAATCAGTGAAGAAGCCAACAACATCTTGGATCTCTCAAGCAAAGACCAGAATCGTTAAAGCTGTCAAGCAGGTCAGAGAGAAAGATATTACAAAGAAGAAGTTAGATTTTCTTGCTGACCAGATACAATATCTTCATGATGAGAAAGACAAGATGCAAGTTGAAAGGGAGTATGTCCAGAAGCTCATGAAAGATGATCTTTAAGGGAAAATGGATGAGATGATCAAAGGATACACTCACAAGTTCCTTCTTGACATCGTTCCTGGAATTACAAAGGAGATGTTCACCAAACAACTCTATCCGAATCTCTTACATCTTGCCAAGCAAACCATGAAATCAACTCCAATGCATGTAAACATCAATCCAGTTGATCCCATAATCTTTTCAGATGCTGAATTGGTTAACCGGCTGGTGGCTCAAATGCCGAAACGCTCTGCAACATTTGCCTCCTACGAAGGTAAATTGTTTGAAGCATTGCTGGAATACCAACTCAAGTCAGCATGCAGAGAAGAAGCTGAAAGGCCTAAACGTCCAAGAGACGATGAAGATAAAGACAAGGATAAGGATAACGAGTCCAAACGTCCGAAGAAGTCTGGTGAATCATCTTCAATGCAACCTCCACTCCAACGGACTCCAGCTCAACAAAGATCTCCTCCTCGTTCTTCTACAGATAAACCTCAGGATTCTGAGTTACCACCCCAGACTCAGAAAACCGGTGATTACTTTGAGTATACGGGTGGTGACGATGAGGAAGTCTCTGAGCCCCAACAACAACCCATCTCTCCTGACACAGCCAAGAAACTAGAATCCTCCTCTAGGCCAAAGAAAAAGAAGAAGAAGGCGTCTATGACTGACATCTTATCATGGCTGGATGAGGATAACACTGAATTCGACTGGTTCTCGAAGCTTGTTGATTCTACACCCTACCCACCTGAAGGTCAAGATGCGGTAGAAGGTCGTACATTGGAGCATGCTAAGTTCTTGCAAGAAAAATTCCGTGTGAAAAAGATGACGAAATCCGAGTTGAAGCGAATCAAGAATGAAGCATTTCAACTGCTCAAAGACAGCTCGGAAAGTGCTATTGAAGTTGAGTATCACCTTGATAATATAGCACGAGCTATGTCTAACAACATGGATTGGCTCAACCCCGAAGCAAACATCGACTTCACCAAACGGGACAACCCTCCATATTACACCGACTGGTCTAAACCTCTACCAACAATTGGCCAACCAGATCAGCCTAGGATTCCATTCCGACATTTCTTCAACAAAGACTTGGAATTTCTTCTTCACGGTGGTGATGGTTCAAGGAAATACGCTACATCACTGACACTTCCGTTCCCGGCAGCCATATACTCTAACTGCATAGCTATCGAGGAAAGAGCTAACCACATGTTCTCCAACAATGTGGAAGAGAATGACCGTGATGCAATGTATGGGATTCACCATTGGCCGGAACGCCGACGAATCTACTACAGAAGCTGCCAGGTTCAGAAGTCTCAACATGAAGTATTCAGTACTAAAGCAATCGTGGCTATTAAACATGTTGATCTTTCGTCTAAATGGGACTACACTTTCCTCAAGAATATCGTGGTCAAAAGGCAAGACGAAAGGGATTAAGCATTCTCTGAAGCGGACTTTGAGAATTTGTCTATCAACGACGTTGAAGACATGTACCTTGCCAAAGTACAGGGTCGCATGAAACAATTCTCGACTGAAGTGCAACGTGAATACATCAAGTCCTTGCTTATCTTCATTAGAAGAATAGTAATCAAAGAACGTGTAGAAGATCTCCAGCTTGCAGTTGAATCATATCAGACCCAGTGTCAACTTCACTCCACCTCAGCTAGATCTTCCCGAAATCAACCAGCTTCCACAATACACTCTCATCAGCCAACCATTCGGAGTAGTTTACCTTAGTGAACTACAACGCAACTGCTTGATGGCGTGTAGAGATCTTCACAAGTTTGGGGATCACACACTGAAGAAGGTTAGGGGACGGATTGGCTTATAGGTTGAAGGACATACATGAAGGAATTGGGTCACAAAAGCGATGGAATTCTAAGGAAAGACGGGATGTGAAGAGAATCATCACCAGGATTGATGAAAGGTTGTATCGATGGGACCAGTTCAGAACTCTGGAGAGCTTTGTAGGTGGTCGTCCCAGGATTGCTCTCGCCGGCTATCAACGCCCTGTTCGCATTCCTGGCAAGATTGATGGACTTCCTGGTACCCCTTGAACTGCTTCTATTTCACAATATTTTGGATGTGTGATTTAATTATGACCATGGCTTGTGCACACATAACAATGTACAACCCGTTCTTGTAATGAAAGGACCCTGTGGTACGCTTCAGTGCCACAATCCTATAAAAGGAGCGAAAGCTTCTAACTTTTGAGTAATACCTATCAAACCTTTCATTTTTCAAAGGTTTTACTCAAAAGAACAAGTACTTCCCCTATTGTTTTTTAAAAACCTCAACCGTTTATATCACTTGTTGAGGGGGAGTATTTGACTAAAATCTTTGTTCACAAATTGTTCTTTGTGTAATCTTCCCACAAAACTCAAAATGGTCATATTTATTCTCAACATTTCTTCAAAAATAACATTTATATGCCATTTTTGAGGGGGAGAAAATCATGTTATAAGAAATATGTTGTGTTTTGCTAATGAATCCTCGTGTGAAAAGACTTCAACCCATGAATTGATGGGATCTGAATAGTCTTACATTGAAAAGATTTGTCTTCCAAAGACTTATCCAAGTAAATTGTACCTATTCGAGAAGCTCTTGATAGACATGAACTTTGACGGGTTTGACAACCTTTCGAGGTTTGTCCACACCTTCAAGGTAGTTATTAGAGCTAGTTGTCACCTAAAAGCTGACAATGTAACTCTTTAACTATGCAACGTAACCGTGTCCCTCGGGGAATTGTCTATCTTGAGTCGATCAATTCAAAAAGTGCGCGCTCTTTCCTCACTGTGCAGATTTATCTCAAAACTCTTAAGCACATGTTGAGGGGGAGTATTTCTGAAAATCTAAAACTCTTGAAGTGTTCAAACATGTTTTTCATTTACAAACACTTCGAGAGATTTTCATGAAAATGGTTTTATAGCAATGGAGTTATAAGGTGACTAAGGTTAGGAATAACCGTCCTATGATCCGCCAGAGCCGGAGGGATCTACCCAAGGACATCACAAATAGTTAGTACTTAGAAGTCCTTAGGTATGATTATAAAAAGGAGAAAATGAGAATCGGAGAAAGAAGGAGTTGAAGAATTAAAAAAAATGCAAAGAAAAGGGTGAAAAGAAATAGCCCTCCAGATTATTCAACTTAGGGCAGACACCGGGTTCAATTCATATGCTACTGGTTGTCACTTGATGATGCCGGTATTGAAGATTAAAAGTCGTCATGGACCCAGTGACGCATGCACTAAACCTTCTTAACCACTCAAGTTTCTCTCAAAAGAAGCTTGTTTCATTCTCACAGGGAACCCTACGTAAACTATCGGCCTTCTCTTAGAGATTGCTGGTATTGAATAAAGAGACCCTCTCCCTAGTCTCCGCTCAGGAAAACCAAAACGCACTACTGAGTCTAGAGCCACGAGATTCATCAAAAGGTCTCTTAGGTACACTTGACATTTCATCACTTGTTGTTCAATAATAAGAACAACAATGGTACGTTATCGAGTCCTTCACAGATCTTAGCAATCTGTCGAGAACATTTATGAGAGGTTCACAATTGTGATCCTCAGTGATTGAATGGAAACTCCTGCCAGGGTCAACATCAAACAGCCCTGACAGCAGGTCGCTTCGGTAACTCCCCGTGGATTACGCTTAGTGGTCTCAAACGGTCTACAGTCGTGAGGTGATGCTTCGGTATACCTCAGCGACTCATCTGAATCGTAGGTGTACTTCGGTGCATCGTGTTATCTCAGTTGTGGGACTCCGGTTCAGGAACGGCCTTTGTGAGAATTAGAGTTGTGTTATCACACTATGCTGTTAACACTCTCGAAGTTCAAACTTGTAAGTGCCGGAATCCGCTTATTACTAACCTTTCTTATGTTTACTTCTTATGGAAGCTCTGGAGCGGAATGATCGTGCAGATTCTCCACATGCTCATACCAACAACATCACTTATGGAAGTTCTCTTACAATCAAAGGCAACACAAAGTCAGAATGATTCTACAACAAAGAATCTACAAAGTTTAAAGACTTATAGAACTTCATCAACTGTAATCCAACGTTAAAGAGCGTGTGAGCATGTTGGAGAAAGACGTGGAGACACTGGAGCAGCGAAGCAGACCTGATGCAGACTACCACACCATACTATCACTTTTAAATAACAAAGAACAAAAGAACAAAGAAAATGAAGACGTCAAAGCAGAATACTTAAAAGGAAAAAATTTCTCTACACTGGGGAGATTGTTCGAATCAAGACATCTCTTCTCACAAGAAAGAAGAATGTCAGAAGACGTCAAAGCTACTATTACATCAGCACCTACAACGTTAACACTCATTTCATTCATCACTAGCACTTGAGGGGGAGATTGTTGGAATCACTCCTAAACCTTAATTCAAGTGTTAGTAATTCATATGTAATAGTTAGCTTAATATGGCCTTTATGTTAGTAATTAGCCTTAGGCTTATGTAGAAGACCCATAAGCCTAGGCCCAAGCCCATATAGGAAAGGAAGGGAACTTGGATGTTGCCCTAGTTCCTTCCCCTATATAAACACATGTAAACCTTCCTTAGAAGGTTGGTTGTTCAATTTACTCTTTCATTCACTCTCCTACGCATAACCGTATTATACATTCGTGTGTGTGTGTTTGGTTTATTGTTCATCCGCCTTCATCTCTTTCTTATATCAACATATTGATGCTTGTGTTTCATATATGGTGACCTAACAGGATCCATGGTACTGATGATCTCAGGCAGCTCAAAATTTTACTTTTGGAAACATTGATGCCTAGTGTGTGCCTATATGCAGACCATTTGGAGTTGCGGTTATCTTGACTCCTAAAAAGGGAAAAATAAACGAAGAAGTGAAAAAGCATATTATTATGCGAGATAACCCGAGTGCTCCTTAATTCACTTTTGCTTAAATGAATGTACCCGAAAACACATATTAGTTATGTGTTCCCTTTAGCATTCAAAATACATGAGATGCAATGAAAACGGGTTTTTACTTTGTATTAATAATAAAAAGGTTTGTCCTAGACGTGAGAATGTTTTTTAGGAAAGTGATACGGGGAGAAGTATCCTTTTAGAAAGCATTCCGAAAAATTTCTTGTATAAAAGAGAGATTTTATCTTTAGTTATGAAAATCCCCATTTAGTTTGTGAGTTGTGTGTAAAATGGAGATCCTAGACTTAGAAAAGAAGGTAAGGGTAATGTTTACATACCTTGTAGAATTGAGAAACAAATTACAACGATTGTTCCATGAGACCAAGACCAAGACGAAGCAAGTTGAATTGTTCCCGCTTCAACGGTTTGGTGAGGACATCGGCTATGTTGTCTTCGGACGATACCTTCTCAATAGAAATGTTCCCCTTTTGAACATTGTCTATTAAGAAGTGATGACGGATCTCTATATGCTTGGTACGAGAGTGAAACACCAGATTCTTGCTTAAGTCAATAGCACCTTTGTTGTCGCATAAAATGGCTATGTCACTTAGATGAATGTCATAGTCAACTAACGCTTGTTTCATCCATAGTGCTTGTTGGCATGCTTTGTCGGCGGAGACATATTCGGCTTTGGTTGTTGATATGGCCAATGCCGTTTGCTTCTTCGAGAACCAAGATGTTAAACAACATCCCATAAAAGTACATACACCACTTGTACTCTTTCAGTCAACATAATCACCTGCATGGTTAGAATCCGCATATACAATAGTTTCTACCCCCGTTCCCTTAGGATACCATAATCCCAATTGAGTTGTACCCTTAATGTATCTAAATATTCTTTTGACGGCTTCTAGATGTGATGTTTTAGGGTCTTCTTGAAACCTATCACATAGACAAACACTAAACTTGATATCCGGCCGACTAGCCGTAAGATAGAGAAGACTACCAGTCATGCCACGGTATTTTGTGTTATCAACGGATTCACCGTCTTCTTCTTTTGTAAGTTTAGTATCGGATGACATTGGTGTTCTTATTGGTTTTTACTCTTCTAAAACAAATTTCTTTAACATTTCTTTTATGTATTTGGATTGATTAAAGAAGATACCATCTTCTAGTTGTTTGATTTGTAGACCAAGAAAGAAGCTTAGTTCTCCCATCATACTCATTTCAAACTCATCATGCATGATTTTTGAGAAATCATCACACATGTCTTGACAAGTCGATCCGAATATAATATCGTCCACGTATATTTGAACAATAATTATATGTGATTCCTTTTTCTTTGTGAAAAGTGTATTATCAACTAACCCCATGGTATAGTTGTTTTTGATTAAAAATTATTTGAGTCTATCATACCAAGCCTTTGGGGCTTGTTTAAGACCGTAAAGATCTTTCTTTAGTTTGTACATGTGTTTAGGTTTTTCGAAATCGATAAAGCCCGGAGGTTGAGCTACACAAACTTCTTCATTGATAAAGCCATTTAGAAAAACACTTTTAACATCCATTTGAAAAAGCTTAAGATCATTAGCACAAGCATAAGCAAGAAGTATTCTTATAGACTCTAATCTAGCCACGGGAGCATAGGTCTCATCAAAGTCTATGCCTTCTTGTTGATTATACCCTTGGGCAACAAGTCTAGCTTTGTTTTTAGACACTACACCATTTGCATCTAACTTATTTTTATATACCCATTTAGTTCCGATTATGGTTTGGTTATTAGGTGGAGGGACGAGTGTCCAAACATCGTTAGAAATAACTTGATTTAACTCTTCTTGCATAGCCAATCTACTTTCTTCCCATTTTCTAAACGTTTTTATATACCCATTTAACTTATTTTTATATACCCATCTACTTTCTTCCCCTTTTCTAAACGTTTTAATTTATCTTTTAACTCAATGACTTCCTTTTCTAAACGTTCATTTTTGTTTTTCAAAATCTTATTTTTGTTAATTACTTTTAGACTAATTTTGTAAAGTTTATCATATTCATGATGAAATGATTCATCATCTAATGATGAGCTACTATAATAAAGAGATTCGGGATACCTCATTTGAGTCATTTGCCATGAGACAAATTTCTTCGTTCTCCTCCTCACCCATTCCCCACGAACCACTTACGAACGCCTTTTGTTTGTCACGTTTGGGACACTCACTAATGAAGTGATTAGGGTCCCCACATTTAAAACATGCGCGTTCATCCCTTGCTTTCTTGTCGTCTTTGCCTTTCCGGAACCCCTTCTTGTCGTCATATGGTTGCTTGACATATCTTCTTTTTCTTCTAAAGAACTTCTTGAAATCCCTTACTGCCATGGCATATTCTTCGTCATCACTTTATGAAGAAGAGTTTTCTTCATCGCTTGAGACCTTCTTGGATTTTAAGGCAAGAGATTTGTGCTTCTCTTTCTTTTCTTTTGAGACCTTCTTGGATTTTAAGGCAAGAGATTTTGGGCAACTTGTATTGTTTTTTGGGCAACTTTATATTTTTTGGCAACTTATATTTATACACGAGGATACTTTGGTCATTTTACATTTTAATCGCCCATTATATTATTATCCACTGCTCGTTTATTCTCAGCTAATAATTCCTCACTTCTGTCCTCCCTTCCCCAACCTCCATCTCCACCTCCTCATGTCTCCTTTTCACCGCCACCACCTCCTCCGACATCTTTTCCTCCGCTACCTGGAGTCTCACTTCCTCCACCTCCTCGAGTCTCACATCCCCCACCTCCTCCTCCATTTTAATTTATGAAAGAAAGAACCCCTGAATGGAACAACTTTTGACATCTCAATACCTGATGCCTTGTGAAAAAAAATGTTAAGCTCTTTGATCAAGAATTTGAAATTTGAATTTCTTCTACTAATCTATGGCTCTCTGCTGCATCCAACACCGCCATCATTCGTAGATTCTCTCCAAATATTTAAATTCAAATCCTTTTCTCATCTTCTTTCTTTTTTTATTTTGATTCCAATGAAAACAAGTATTTCCTTATTTTGATTCCAATGAAAACAAGTATGTTGATTTTAATTTATCAGTTTATGATTTTGATTGATTATAACTAAATCTTATTTTTTTCATTTTAGTATTGAGCGAATTGAACAAGTATGCTGACGTTGTTAAGATTGTTGAGGTATTCCTTATCAATCATATGGTGTTTAGTTGTTGATGTGATGCCGAGGATGATTTGATGATTACACGTAGTGTGCTTGGTTTGAAGGCTATAATTCGTTATTAAATGTAATTTATTTTATAGTGAATTTAGTCCATAGTTTATAATTGATGTTAAGTAAAGTAAGTGAACGAAAATAACTAGTTCACCACTTGTTTCGCTAAGCTTGTTACTTGTTTAGTTTATAAAACGGGTTGAGAAGGTTTAATATGTTGTTTAACTGTTTATTTATATTAGGTATAGTGAGTTAAGTTTTTAGGTGATAATTAGTTGTTGATATGATGCTAGTGTGTCTTTGTTCTGAAGGCGATCAATTGTTTGTTAATGTGAATTGACGTATAGTGAATTTAGTCTGTAGTTGAAAATTTTATGTTTTTTAGGTTATTTAATGCGCACTTGTTGTTGCTGATTTGATACCACAGAATGAAAAAAAATACTATAGTTGTTTCACTTATGAAACAGCTTGGTAAGGTTTAGGTTGTTAATTTGTTGTGGATTGATGATTTTATTTTAGGCATAGTGAGTTAGGTTTGTACACCGTATTGAGTTTAGGGTTAATAGAAGGTATATTTTGTATTTTAAATGTTTGTTAGGTTATTCATGATGAAAAAGGTTTGATAAGCTTAAGCTATAAGGAGCCTTTTGAGAAGCTTAAGTTTTACCACAAACACACATGTTTGGTTATCTGTAAAAATATAGTTTATGAGCTTATGTAGTGTCAGAAGTCAAAACATGAAGTTGGAGATAGTGTTTGGATTGGCTAATTTGCTTCGATTAACCAAGCCATAGCTTTTTCATAGAATAAGTTTGTTGAAGAAGCTTATTGAAATGTCTCCCCTCTTGCCAAATGACTCTTCTATGCTCTTCTCTATAGCAATGATACTGTCTCACGTTGGTGTCATGGCCTTGCTGTCGTCCTCCTCTTCACTCTCATTGCAGCCACTGCATCTTTAACAGGGGGTAAAAGTTTAGGTTTGCACATCTAGAAACTTAGAATGATAATACTAGTTGTCTGTTTTAGAATTGGTTTGTACGTCAGCATGAAGGCATGAAGAGTAAGAAGTACATATGAACACGCCTCTTCATCTTTAGTTGAAGATATTCTAAGGATATCTATAGAAAAGAGGACCAACGTAACAACGTTAAATAAATGATGCAATCCAAATGAATAAAAATAGAATGTCATCATTTGTAATCTTAATTGTGCTAAAAATAAACTCTTTACCTCCTGTGAGGAGTAAAGTGGGACTGCAATGAGCTACGGGATGATCGCGGAAACTCTGGACGGTGACAGTGGCGTGGCAGTCTGATTACGATGGAGAAAATCATAGGATAAATTACTTGTGAAATAGTACTTCGAACAAAGCATAAGTGTAATTCAGTACACATTATTGATTGTTAGGATGAAAGGTTAGCATAGTTGTGGTATGATTTGGATTGGATAAATATAATGTTTAAAGTTTAAACTTAACAACCAACTGTTATAAAAGTTTGTACCAATGCATGAATGCATAAACATATGTTTCTTGTTAGTATGATTGCATACTTTTATGCTTCCATTTTACCAGCAACTCATAATTTTATCCAAACATAGACAAGTGACTTAGTTACCTGGTCACCCTAAGTTTATTGACCTACATTACATGCAAACTAGTAGAGTACTTAACGTACAAAAAGGCGAGAACTATACCCATCAATGAACCCTTTCTTTTATTAACTTATATGGTTGTGTACTTGTGTTCTTGAAACCTAGGCTGTAATTGTTAGTCAATGGTTGATCTTATCGTGGAATTAGTCTTCTTTGGACTCTGCTCTTAAATCGTGATTTAAAGTTGTGGTTATCTGCTGGGTTTTGTTTCAGTATAATTTTCAGGGCCAATTCATACTTGTAAATGAATGCACTGATTCATTTGATGAATTACCCTTTCTAAACTTAGATCAAGATTTAAAGTTTTGGATAGGGTGGATTTTGTAGTCAGAATTTTTATGGCTAATTCATACTCATGGTTAACATTTCTCAACAGGATAAGAAGGCACTGTAGTTGGGGCCTGATGACCATCTTCACCTGGAAGGATTTGCATCAAATGTCTTTGCAAAAGCTGATAAGCAAGACCGAGCTGGGAGAGCTGATCTGTACGATAAGTTTTACGTCTTATAAGACAGTATTTTTAACACTAGTTTTCTAAAGTTTTTACACAGTATAAATACGCTTTTGCACTTGAAAAGGCTTGAATATGCATATGCGCGGGACCCCTGCTTATGAGAAGCACTTATTTCGTTTATAGCCATATCATAAGAAAACACAAACTGCTGTTAGTTAAAATTATACATTGGAGTGCATTAAATCTTGTATGCTTGTCATATACACCGCAACCGCAACGTGTTTCTAAGGCGAACTTTTCTTCTAGTCAATAAATCTTTTGTTTCCATGCCATAGATATTATAAACTAGTTGCAACTCCATGACTTTTAGCTTCCGGTTTTGAAATGTTGGAATTTAGTCTTCTGTTTGTACGTATTCTGTTTTACCCTCGGGTAGGGGTGTCATTGTCTACATCGTACCTCCCCCATACCCTTCTCCGGGAGATTGGGTATTCTTGTTGTTCTTATGTATTTTGTCATTGTTGGTTTTACGCAGATAATTGCTTATGGCTTTTATTCAACTTCCAGTAAAGTTGTTTTTTGAGGTGTTATCTGCTTTTAATGTTTTGTTTTGAACAATTGGAATTGTCTGAACACCTGTAATTATAACCTCGAATTGTCTGTACTGATTATTTAGCTCAAGATAGTTGTCATAAACTAAACGTCTTGTTTTACAAATATATAGAGCTTGCACCGATCATTAGATTTCAATTTATCATATTCAGGCTCCATCGGAGTAATGTTTGCCAAGTTACTAGACAAGTATTAGGACATTGTAAAAAAAATCATTGTTGTGCATTTTTTGTAAAGCCGATGTGTCAAACCATAGATGTATCATGCATAACTATAAAATTGTTTATGGTTGTGCAATTTTATATGATATATTAGGACACAATCAATATAATACTTGGTTCTAAACTTGTTGCAGCAACACAGCGAAGACGTTTTATGCTGCAAGCATATTCTTTGAAATCCTATACCAGTTCGGTGAAGTTCAGCCTAATGTGAGTCCATAATCTTTTACTTCTTTTGTCTTTCTTTCCATTTGCAATTTTAGTTTCTTTCTTATGTTTAGTAATCAAGAAGAAAAGAAACAAATAAATGTTGATAATTGTAATTTTTATGTTAAATACAGCTTCAGGAGAAACAGAAGTATGCAGTTTGGAAAGCAGCATATATAAGAAAAGCTATAAAAGAAGGAAGAAAGCCTGTACCAGGCCCCCCTGGCGGTGGCGGTGATACAGATCCAATAGATTCACCCAGCAGTGCATATGTAAGATCCTGTTACATACAGTTCGACTTTTTGTTGTCTTTCACAGGCAATTTAATTACTTTGCTATATGAGGCGGGTAAGATAGGTGGGTTAGTTGCGGGTCAGAACGGCTCATTAATAGCATAGATCTAAACGGGCCAAGTAGAACTGAGTTGGATCGACCCTCAAAGCGCTTTTCTATTTATTCTTTTCAAATTACGATCACAAAGTCACTATTATTTAAATAATAAACTAAATCTTTGAATAAAAACTCATTGAGAGGTTATATTCGAGTCTTTTGGGATAAAACACAATGCAGGTCTATTTACAGCTGAATGGTCATTGCTCTTTTGTTTTTGAAGCTCTAATAACTTACCAATAAACTGAGCGTCTTGTTTGTATCTTGGCAGGATCTGGAACGAAGCAAGAGTGAACCAACCACCAGACACACCCCAGAATCCCGCCCTTCCTTCCAGTCATATGATAGAAGTGATTCCCAACGGTTTACAGATAGTCTTCCATCACCACCACGGGATGCCCCACCTCCACCATCGTCCAATATGCCGCCGCCACCTTCAAACAACCAACCACCGCCCTCAAATTTCCCTCCACCATCGTCAACTATCCCGCCACCACCACCACCTTCATACCATTCTAATGATTATCCATCCAATAACTCTGATGACTATCCATCTAATAATTATCAACAACATCCTTCGGATAATCCAACTTATAATCAAACTTATCACCATCCATCATCTTACCCACAAGAACCTCAAAATCATTTTCCCCAAAATTACCCTTCTCAAGATGCATCACACAACTACCCCAATTTCCAATCTTACCCTAGTTTTTCTGAAACTAGCCTTCCAGCAGTGCCACCACCACCAGCTCATTACCCTTCGTCTTATTATCAAGGTTCTGAACAACCCTACTCCCCTTCTTCTACTAGACCAACAGATTATCCATCTATGGGTTAGTACAAGCCAAGTGCAGGCAACGGGTCGGTTCCAGCTCCGGTCCCAGAATCTGCACCAGTTGCTTCAGAGTCGTATCAGTATGACAGTAATTACCAACCCGCCCTTGAGAAGATTGCAGAGGCACACAAGGCAGTAAGGTTTGCTGTTGGAGCATTGGCGTTTGATGATGTCTTCGTTGTTGTAGATTATCTCAAGAAATCTCTCGAACTGCTTACTAATCCATCTGCAAGTGTTTGAATTGATTGTGATTCTTGGACATACTGAATCGTTCAAAACTTGCATATCATTTTGTTAATATGTTTTCTTATGTTTTGGCAAAGGTTGCTGGACTTTTTTTTTAATGTTTATGTATGCTGACTTATTCGAGTGAAATGATATCTAAAATTTTATAGAACGTTTATGTATAGTTGAGATTGATGATACTATTTGAGTTTATTCTGCTGTCCCTTGTATAGAGGTTGACGCTCAGGTGTCGATATTTGAGGTGAATACTGAACAGTAACCAAATCGTGACAATGATTGCATCAATTTATTACTATGAAGACTTTATTTGGTGTTATTTGTGCCGGCCTGGGCGAGTAACCAAATCGTGAATTCAACCAAAATAAGTTGTAGGGCTTGAGTCAAAAAATTTGGTGAACCATACGTGTTTGGTTACTCAACCTTGGACAGTAAGATTAGTTGTTACTGTTCAAGTCTTTAAGATTCCAAATTCTTCTCATCTCTTAAAGTTAGTCACGATCCACGGATGAACTAAATTATAAATCTTGAGTTTTGTTTATAAAATGTTACATCTGAATCGACTAAATGTATTTCAATTCTGGCGACACTCTCGATGTATTTATTTGATTCGGTGAGATAAAAAGGTTTAGTGAGTGATCTTTATTCTGATACCATCAGATTTGGAGAATGCGTCGTATCCAGATAGCGAACATTGATTATATTTGACCATTTTGACAGCTAAAGTTTTCATCATACAAAATATCATTTCGGACTGATTTAGAGAGCATGTAACAGTTCCCTTTTTAACAAATTAATAAACAAACAAACACAACCTCAAAGATTTAATGCATGTTAAAAATGGAGATGCTGTAAAAGCTTTAGATTGCATATAGATTCGACCATAGAATATCTGTTGTTAACATCACCAGTTCTAAACATGTACTTCGATACCTGTACAACTCCCCAAAACCTATATGTTCCTTTAGAAGGCACTACTCAAACTTCATATCTAGGATAAGCTCCTCAGGATCCAACCTGCAGTTCAATCGAGCAGGCAACAAAAATATCTGACACAATATTGCTGCTAACATGTAACATCTCAAAACATCCGTCTTTATGTATAAAACCATCTGCAAGAACAGCATTATTTAACTATCAGTCAGATGACCATATCTTTTAAATATATGATAAGAATTGAATATTAGAAACAGAGTTATAGTATCTAAAAGATTACAAATCTCAGCTATATACTACTAAAGCGACCATAGAATCATAAAAAGCAATATTAAATATATCATCTACTACGGAATTCAATTTTCATCTAGTGCTATTATTTTAAAAGAAAAATTAATGGATGTTTCCTAAACTTGCTCCTTAGTTATACTGATATAACAAGAATTTTAGAGGTGAAGGTAAGAATGAAAAAACGCACTTGCACAGAAAAAGCGGTTTTCGTTTGTCACTGGCAGTTGTCTGTGTACGATTTTGCAACTCTTTCTTTAGAGAACTTCTTTGGAGGTAGAACTTCACATGGACCATGAATCAAGCCTGATGGTAATGTTAAATGATAGTTGGAATCATAAACCTAACGAGAGCCACAACATGAAAGGCACATCAGCTTTGTTAAATATACTGTAATAAAATGTAAATTTTTTGCTTCAAAATTGCTAGGTGGTGACTGCAAAAGCTTACACTATCTACAGTCATGTTAAGTTAAAGAACTACTCGCGGGAATGATAAAAGGTAAAAAACAAATAAAATGTACATGCAGTGAAACCTTAATTCAGTAACAGCAACCTTTAGCTGCTTAATATTAAGCTACAAAACTTTCAATATATCTCTGTTTTATTGTTATTAGTAGAGGACTAGAGGTGGCAAAATGGGCGAGTCAGTCGGCCAGTCAGGTTGGTTGATGGGTACCTTTTTTACCCGAGTTTAGTTGGGTCAGACTGACCAGTCAACACTTTAGGAGGTATTAAGCATCTAAGAACACATAGAGCTGGTTTACTCATTTGACCCATTCCCTTCTAATGAATTCTAAAATTTTACCAGTTAGACCCGTTTTAGGGAAGCAAAAAAAAAACCCCCAATTTCCACCAACCAGTTACAAGTTCTACAATAAAGCCTTCCTACTTATAGTTTTATACTATAAAAAATAATGAATGGCAATGAACTGTGGTTTCCAAATTGTATTGAGAGCTTAACCTCATTGCTTTCTGGAGCACCCGGACGACCAACACTTTCAGGCAAATCATCAGGAAAGAAACAGTGTGTCACGGTGACCCACTTCTTATTTGTGTTACTATCTTCCCACATTTCCTGCAACAAATCCTTGTTTAAAATAACAACTAGCATCTATGACAAATTTTTTAAAGCCATAAAATAGATAGAACAACAAAAACTCTTTTGATATGCAAGTCAAGGAAAACAAAGTGATAAGAAGACGAATAGAACATTAAAAATAAAATTACACAAGTATTATCCCTTAACAAGCACCTGTATTAAACTGCAGTAAAAAAGACTGCTTCTCATCAAGTTAAACAAAACAATGCACCAAGTTAGTCTTTTACCATATGTTCTTACCAGCAGAACTTAAGAAAGTGGGTGATGTACATTTATGAAGTGTCACAAGTGATGTATAACAAGCAAATGCTCAAAGGGCAGGCTGGGTCCACTGGAAATAGGCCAACAAGTTCATTTAACATATTAATTTGAAATAAGCAAGCTATTCACCTGTAGTTTGTTAGGCACAAGATTTTTGCCGGTAGAGCTGAATAGAGCATAGTGTTGAAGCTGATATGTCGTTCCATTGATACAGCAAGATCGATAATACGTCTTGCCATCAGCTTCATTTAGCTTATCCCCCACCTACTCAACATCATGCATGCCACTAGATAATGAACCTTCATTCTCCCCAACTGCAGTACAAGTTTCACTTGTTTTCACAATATAGCCCCTCTCAACACCTTCCTCATCCTCCGTGATTTCACCTTTTCATCGCATTCCAGTTTTATTTGATTTTGAGTTAATGGATTTAACAAATCCTCTGTAACACTTAGCACTGTTTTCTGGTTAGTACTTTCATCAGATGATTGCACTTCCTTCTCTATAGACGGTCGAGCTCCTGCTGTGCTGGAAGAAGACATTTGTGGTTTACTTGCATTTTTCGCAACACGGCCATACTTACGGGGAAAAGGTTTCCCATTTCTGTTTTCTACACACTTTAAACAATGCCAATCTTCTTCAGGAATCGGTTTTGAGTTAAATTGCACACATCTCAAATGACACGCGCTTTCACAAGCATCATAAATGACAACACTATACATCTCGCTAATCACACACTCGCATGTTTGGCAAGTCAATACCTTGTTCATGTAGTCGCTTGTTGAAGGAACAGTCCATGCCTTGTGATCTGGCATATGAGTATTAACCATGTTTTGAACAATTTTAGCAATTTCTTCGTGGGTATGCCGCACTATAAAATTCTTTCCAAGATGACTGCTAGTCGATGCATTTGACCCTCCAGGTCTTACTTCACTTATGGGCAATTCAAATGGTGAAGTTATTGAATCGGAAACCCCTGAAGCATGAACCATGGTTGAATGATGCCGGAAGTCTGCTTTACCTGATGAAAACTTTTGAACACCATGGGATGCTGCATGGGGTTCAGTCACCCTTGGTGTATAAAACTCATCTTCTTCCATCTGATAGAGAATGTGTTGGAATCACTCCTAAACTAGAATTCAAGTGTTAGCAATTAATATGTAATAGTTAGCTTAATTAGGCCTTTATGTTTGTTATTAAGCTAAGGCTTATGTAGAAGGCCCATAAGCCTTGGCCCAAGTCCAATAAGAAAAGGAAGGGACTAGGTGTGTTGCCCTAGCTCCCTCTCCTATAAATACCTTTGTAATACCCTCACTTGAGGGTTGGTTGTTCAATTTACACTTTCACTCCTACGCATAACTCTTATCATATTATCATATGTGTGTTTGTGTGTGTTGTTCATCCGATCTCCTCCTCTATTTCTTATATTGATGCTTGTGTTACAAATATGGTGACCTAACAGTGGTATCAATCGCCAAATAGTTGGGTGAACATATTTTGTTTTTGAAGTTTTGGTCTTACGCGTAAACGAGCTTCAAACTTGGTCACGCTTAAAAACTGATTTTTTACACTTTTTAATCCAAGATTCTTGTCCTTTCAACGTTTTTAGGTGTTAAATATATGTTTTTGGGAAAAAGTTTCAAACTTTACGTGTGGATCATTGTTTTTAAACTTGGTTTTGTACGTGGTAGTAGTTCTACGCATAACGTGTCTTAAAGCTTTGGATCATCAAGTTTCACACTTTTGTGTTATTTTGGTGATATTGAAGCTATTTCATCACAAAAATCTGGTTTGGAAACATCAGTTGGCAGAAATCACTTTTGGCTAATTTCTACGCGTAAGTAAAACCCTAATCTTACGCGTAACTTTTCCTTGGTTTGATCTTCAGTTTCGTGGATTACTCAGTGTTTTTCTTAACACTTCGACTTTGGATATCTTTTGCACTGTGATAGTGTAAAAGATCTTTTGGGTAAAACCCTAAATTTACGCATAAGCTTAAGCTTACGCGTAGAACTCATTACGCATAAGATTCTTCTTACGCCTAAGCTCTGTCTTACGCATAAGGTAATCCTACGCCTAACTTCCTGTTTATGCCTAACTTTAGTGTTTTCTCATTACTTACGCGTAAGCTAATCCTACGCATAACTTTTGCTATTACGCGTAACTTTGGTGTTTTTACGCATAAGTGTTCCTTTGCCTTTACGTGGTGTCTACGCCTAAGGATACTTCATCAACAACGTTTCATTCGACTACAAAGATCCATTTAACAACACAAGTTTTCAACATGTCTCAACCACCATACTCTAACTATTTTCCTTACACTTATCATCAACAACAACAACTAAGTCCACAACATCAACAATTTAATCATCAACAACAAATTTATCAACAACAATTTAATCAACAACATACTCCACAACTTGGAGCAATTCCACCACCACAAATGGTTCAACCACCACCTAGTCTTCAAGTACAACCTTACATAAACTTCTACAATCAACATCCATCCAGGAGTACTATGAAGGAACCAACATGGTTTGGCAAGATGTGTGAAGCCTTAAGTAGCCAACAATCAATTCATGAAGCTGGCTCACTTGATAGACCTCCAATGCTCACTCCCGGTAATTATGATCAATGGGTGATAAGGTTCTTTAGGTTTTGTGATCTAAAGAAGCCACATGGAAAATTCTTAAAGAAGGTCATTATGGAAGGTCCATTTTAGATGTCTACTGTTATTACACCCGCAGATCCAGATGCCAATCCACCAAGAGATGTTGTCACCAACATTGCAACTATCTCAGACCTCACTGGTGATGAACTTCTACACTTTGAAGCCGATGAACTAGCAATGCAATACATTCTTTTGGGACTACCCAATCCGATCCTTCAAAGTGTTGATGCTCAAAAGACAGCTAAAGCAATGTGGGAACATCATCTTCTAATGGAAGGCACAACACTCAATCAGGATGACATGGAATCCAAAATCTACTTGGCTTATGAACACTTCATGATTGAACCAGGAGAGAGATTAGAGTCATATCATCATCGCTTTTCATACCTCATTAATGATTTGGACAAACACAACATCATCATGCCACGAATTGCTGTCAACACTAAGTTCCTAAGTAGTCTTGGTCCGGAATGGGAGAAGTATGTTATTTTTCTCCGTTAAGTTAAGAATCTTCATCATGCTACATACGGATTGTTGTACGACTATCTGAAGCCTCACCAAAATGAAGTTGACAAAGAAAGGACCATCCGTGGACTCCCGCCTTTACAGTCACTTCCGGACAATCAACAACTTGCTTTGTGGGCTCAAACTAATCTTCCTCCTCAAACACCTCCTCAACCCGCTCCTCAACCAACTGCAACCATCACACCATATGATCAGTCACAGCAACAACCTCAACAAACTCAATTGGTTCCATACAACAACAACAATGCTCAAGCACTTTACAGTGAAGTTGATGAGGACTCTGCTGCTTTCGATGAATTGCAACAAGGATTTGTTATGATTTCTAAAGACTTCGGTCGGTATACAAACAAATCCAACAATCGCATTCGTTCCTCATCCAACACAAGGAATCAAGCTGTTGTGAACAATGGACGCGTTGAAGTTCAGAACCGTGGTTATGGTCGTCAGATGGGAGGTGGTCAAGGGTTTAATGCTATTGGAAGAAATAACATGGGTGCTCCGCAACAACAAAGGGGAAGTGGTTGAACAGGTGAATGCTCAGAATGGGGTTAATGGTCTTCGTTGTTATAACTGCAATGAGAAGGGTCACCTGGCTAATGCATGTCCTAAGCCGAGGACACGAGGCAATGCTTATCACAAAGAGGCATTGCTCTTGGCTCTTAAGGATGAAGTTGGTGGAACTCTTACCAACAAGGAACAGAGCTTTATGGCAGATGCAGATTCTGATGATGATATGGAGGACTTGCAGGCTAATGCAGCAGTGATGTTGATGGCACAAATGCAAGCTCTACACATGAGTGACACAGGCCCAGTGTATGACACTGATGGCTTGTCTCAGGTACCGGAACAAAATATACTCATCCCTGATATGATATCTCCGCCAATTTCTCCATCCGACAAGGATCAGAGTGTTCAACACGAGCCATCCACATCTCATTCCGATGATTATCAAATAGATCCCGTAGTTATATTTGACGATCAAGATAACCTTTTGGTTAATATTGATAATCAAGTTGACTCCGTGGTTATATTTGAGGATCTAAATAATGATCATGATGAGACTCACGTTGAACAAGATGGGCTTCTGTCTAATAGAGAAATTGAGCTCCTGACCTTAATTAAAGACCAACACTCTCGTTTGGAAATTTGCACGAAATTAAAAGAGAAAAATGCACTGTTAATTAGGGATAATGAATGCTTAATTCGACAAATCAATTTTTTCAAAACTCAAGAAAAACGTGAAGAAGGTTTTGAAGTCGCTTTTGCTAAATCTCATCAAAACGAAAAATCATTAGAACGACAGATACGTGATCTAGCCGCTTCCAAGAATGCTTTGATGTCTCAAATAGAACAACTGAAACATGAACATAAACAACAACTTAACGCTCTTACTTTGGAAACTCAAAAAGCCAAGGCTGAGTTGTTAACTTGTCAAAAACAGTTCTCTGAGTACAAACAGCATTCCACGAAATGAATAGATAACTATCTTGAAGAAATTGTCGACTTACAACACAAAATCAAAGAGTTTCGAAATGTTGTTTATAAACATGGTGAGTTAATCACAACTATTCAAAAGTTTACTTTAAAACCAAATCCAAATGGATATGGACCAATTCTTGCTGATTACAAACCTAAGTTTTCAAACAGAGCATTCAAACCAAATCCTGAAGTTTACAGTGCAAAACATAGAATTGATGATTCAATTATAACTGTTGTTGAATATAATCGTATGGAGGAATTAGATGCAGATGACGAGAGTCGGTCAAAAATGGAAAATTTCGTTTATAACAAACCATTTAACTATTCAAAAGCCGTAACTTTTGTCACACAATAAGATACCTCTAACAAACCTTTTGTTATCACACCAGTTTCTGAAGTTAGTCCCAAACACAATGGTGCACAAATTAATGGTCCTTTACCTTCACTTAGTGAAGTTAAAACAAAAGCCGAAAGTTGTCGCGTTATAAAATACTTTGACACTTTCTTATCTGACCTCAAAATTTTGGAACGTGAGATTGAATTTCATTATGAAATTAAAGTTGAACATTTTCAATCGCCAATGGCACGAGAACAAAGAGACATTCTTCAGAAAAGACTTTTACCCCATGTCAAAAATTTGAAAACTTGTGCACTATATTGGGAAAGGGATTTTCACAAGGAAATCGGTCTCATGAAAATAGTTTTCGAGAAAACAGAAACATCGATTTCAAATACTAAACGTAAAAAGAAATTGTTGAGAAAAGATGTTGATCGACTCTTGGAAGATGTTATTTGTGCTGATATCAATAATCTTGTTGTATTACATTCTGTTGCATATGCATCTGATCATATCTCTACTGATTCTGTCGATTCTGTTGATATTGTTGTGAATATTGATAATGTGCATCAGATAGAGTCTTTAAAAGCTGAAAATGAACGACTATTAAATGAACTTTCAAATTCAAAACGTCGTCTTCAATGGTGTCAAAAAGATTGTCAAAATCGTGAACTTGCTTTGCAAAACAAAATCCACCAGTTGAAATAAAAAACGTTTAATCCTAAAATTGAGCAACTGGATGATCAAAACGTGTCTTTGAAATGTCAAATCTCAAAATATGAACAAGAACTTGCAAAAGTTAAATATGAATATGGTGTCATATTTGATTTACTCAAACAGACTCGTAATGAAGCATCAAACGAACTTGATCATTATCTTGCACACACTAAAGAAGTCATGAATTTTTCTGGAAATCTTCGTTCTGAAAATCAAGATTTGGTGCACACTATCATTAAGCTAAGGGAAATGTTAGGAAAGTATGAACAAGTTCAGCCTAGCATCATTAAGAAAATTGCACCTGTAACACTTAGTAAACGTGAACCCAGATTGCCTACTGACAAAACACAAGATACTAATGTGCTTCCCTCTACTTAAACAGGAATAGTTGCCTCTTTTCCAAACGTCTGCACTTTACAGCCTAGGAGCAATACAAGGAAGAATAGGAAGTTGCGACCTAAGAAAAGATCAATAAAGAATGCTGAAGTAGAAGAACACCCTAGGACTTTGAATAAGACTCAAGTTGCACCCACTTTAGATATTGCGTCTGACAAATGTAATGGAAAAATTGTTGTAACGAATGCTAAACCTTTAAGTACTTTTGATATTCAGTCTGATGCTTCTTGTGTTATTTGTCGTAAAAGTATGCTTTCTGATTGTCATGACAAATGTGTTGCTAGAGCTATCTTGTCTCGTTTAAGGAATCCTAAGAATCGGAATACCTCTAGGCCACTAATGCTTCTAAGTCTGTGCTTGGTAAACCGCCCTCCTTAGATTCTAAGAAACGCATTGATGTCCTTGTAGTTCCAGTATCACCTCCAAGGAATGTAGTACGACCTAGTGCATTCACTAAGACTAAAGCTAAGACTAGTTGGAGATGGCAGAAATGGATACATAACACACTAGGATTTAAATGGATGCCTAAAGTCATTGATGTGTGTATTCCTACTATAACTGCTTCGGAACCCTCTAACACTTCGGGATCCACATCTACTTCTATTCCATCTGTGTCGTCTGTGTGTAATGCATGTGATACAGATCATCCTATGGATTGTTGATAGCGGATGTTCCCGACACATGACAGGAAATCTTAAACGGTTATCAAACTTTATTGCAAAGTTCATTGGCACTGTCAGATCCAGGAATGATCACTTCGCAGCTATCATGGGCTACGAAGATTATATCAATGGCAATATCGAAATTAGCAGGGTTTATTATGTGTAAGGCCTCGGTCACAATCTTTTTTCAGTCGGACAATTCTGTGATGGAGATTTGGAAGTTGCTTTTCGGGAGAAAACTTGTTTCATTCGTGATCTACAAGGAAACGATCTAATGTCTGGCTCTCGCAATTCTAGTCTGTACACAATCTCAATGCAAGACATGGTTGCTTCATCTCCCATCTGTCTACTTTCAAAGGCAACATCAACGAAATCCTGGCTATGGCACCGTCGTCTCTCACATTTAAACTTTCAAACCATCACCAACCTTGCTCGACACAAACTTGTTGAAGGTCTCCCGAGATTCCGGTATTCTAAAGATCACCTTTGCTCTGCTTGTGAACAAGGGAAAAGCACTCGTGCTCATTTTCCTTCAAAGGTGGAACACAGCTCTCAACATGTGCTTCATCTTCTTCACATGGATTTGTGTGGCCCGATGCGCGTGCAAACGATTAATGGTAAACGCTACATCTTGGTAATTGTCGATGACTAATCATGATGGCCTTCGGTCTACTTTCTTCGAAGTAAAGATCAAGCTCCACAGATGCTCATCACCTTTCTCACAAAAATTCAAGTTCAGCTCCGGAACACCTTCCGCCAAATCAGAACAGACAAAGGAACTGAATTTGTAAACCAAACTCTTCGATAATTTTATGAGAAAGTGGGAATTGAGCATCAGACATCTATTGCACGTACTCCAGAACAAAACAGAGTTATTGAAAGACGAAACCGTACGTTAGTGGAAGCTGCAAGAACAATGTTAATCAATGCTAAACTTCCAGATTACTTGTGGGCAGAAGCTGTATCAACTGCATGCTATACTCAAAATCGTTTAATGATTACTAAACGCCACAACAAAACACCTTTTGAGCTTATCCACAACCATAAATCGAATCTCAAACACTTTCATGTATTTGGATCCCTTTGCTACCCAAATAATGATCGTGATGACTTTGGAAAGCTCAAAGCCAAAACTGACATTGGAGTCTTTATAGGATATTGTGAAAATTCTAAGGGTTTTCGGATCTGGAATCGTCGTACAAAGCAGGTTATGGAAATGATTCATGCTAATTTTGATGAACTTACAGAAATGGCTTCTGAGCATAACAACTTGGAACCCGGTCACAGCCGTTTAAACTTCCCTCAAACCCCATCATCAGCTGAACTAAGCCCCCAGCTTACTCGTCAACAAATGGAAACGCTATTTGCTCCGTTGTTTAGTGATGACATTGATGAACGTGCTCCAGGTGTATCCGCTGCTCAACCTGATCATACTCTTATACCTGATACACCTGCTACAACAACTACTGTTGAAGAAGCACCACCAGTTGACTCTACAACAACAGTTGAACAAACTGCCTCCAACGACGCTGAACCAGCTGCTGATGTTCTTAATGAAGTACCCCTACCTGCAGATATTGATCCAAATGCGTTCTTTAACCCGTTTGCCAATGAAACTGCTGCACCTGATGTCGCGGAATCATCAACAAACCATTTGAATCATCAAAATATGCACAATGTATACCAACATCAACCCTCTACACATCGTTGGGCAAAAGACCATCCTCTTGAGAACATTATTGGCAACCCGAATCAACCAGTCGTTACAAGACAACGTCTTCACACAGATGGTGAACATTGCATTTATGCTCTCACTGTCTGCCAATCTGAGCCTAAAAACATTAAAGATGCAATGATGAAAGACAACTGGATTGAATCCATGCAAGAAGAACTCAACCAATTCAAACGTCTTGAAGTATGGGAACTAGTTGAAAGACCAACAGGGGTCTACGTCATTGGTCTCAAATGGATTTGGAAGAACAAATTGGATGCTGAAGGGAAAGTAATCAGAAACAAGTCACGTCTGGTGGCCAAGGGTTATAGACAGGAAGAGGGTATTGACTTTGAAGAATCATTTGCTCCAATTGCTCGTCTTGAGGCTGTTCGGATTTTTCTCGCGTTCGCGGCTCATATGAATATAACGGTCTTTCAGATGGACGTCAAAACTGCTTTTCTGAATGGGCAACTGAAAGAAACGGTTTATGTCAGCCAACCAGAAGGATTCGTTGATCCCGAGTTCCCGAACCATGTCTACAAACTGAACAAAGCTCTGTATGGTCTCAAACAAGCTCCTCGGGCGTGGTACGATAAGTTATCATCCTTCCTCATTGCCAATAAATTCACCAAAGGTTCGGTCGATCCTACACTTTTCATACAATATCACGGGGCTCAGATCTTAATCGTTCAAATCTATGTGGATGACATCATTTTTGGGTCAACACATTTAAAATACTCAAATGCTTTTGCAAAATTAATGACAAAACATTTTGAAATGTCAATGATGGGTGAACTCACATTCTTTCTAGGAATGCAAGTTCATCAATCACCCCGTGGTATTTTCTTGAGTCAGTCCAAATATGCCCTTGAATTGTTAAACAAATTTGGAATGCAAAACTGTGACACCTATGCCACACCAATGGCTCATACCAAGAAGCTAGATGCTGATTTACATGGGAAATTGGTGGACCCTACCAAATACCGTAGTATTATTGGGTCTCTCATGTATCTAACAGCTAGCAGGCCTGATATTGTTTTTGATGTATATCTTCGCTCCCGTTATCAGTCGAGACCAACTGAAACCTACCTCTCTAAGGCTAAGAGAATCCTCTGATACATCAAGGGAACCATTAACTTGGGGATCTGGTATCCGAAGGATTCTGGTATCCGAAGGATTCTGGTTTTGAACTAATCGCATTTTCAGATGCTGATCACGCAGGATGCTTAGATTCACGGAAAAGTACTTCAGGAGCATTACAATTTCTTGGTGATAAACTGGTGTCATGGCAATCGAAGAAGCAGGATTTTACATCGCTCTCCTCAACAGAAGCAGAATATGTAGCCATGTCGGCGTGTTGTGCTCAAGTCATTTGGATGAGAACACAACTCAAAGACTATGGTTACGTGTTTGACAAAATCCCGATGTACTGCGACAATCAGAGTGCTATTGCGATCTCGTGCAACTCCGTACAACATTCGAAATCAAAGCACATCGATCTTCGATATCATTTCATCAAGGACCACGTGGAATAAGGTACTGTTGAATTATACTTTGTGGGTACAGAATACCAATTGGCAGATCTTCTCACCAAAGCCTTAGCGCCTGCTAGGTTTAATGAGTTGGTCCACCGAATTGGTATGCGGTGTTTGACTCAAGAGGAACTGGATGAACTCTTAAAACATTCTTAAAAACCAGTCAAACACCAAAACCTCTTTTGTAAATATTTTTCAAAAACAAAATACAAAATTATAAAATCAGATAAAACAACAAAAATATTCTTCTATCTATATTTTTTTAAACATGGCAAGTACAAATCTTTCGTCAACACTCTAATCTTTCAAAATTCAGTATTTTTTCGATCAAGTGTTGAGGGGGAGAAAACAAATATTTTTTAGTTTCATAAAACCTTGTACTTGCATGTTATCTTATCCCGGTTGTTTCTTTAATAATGGTGGTCACATTTCTGGTTTTCTGACACTCCTCGGACTAAAATTTATAAACTTTCATTATTTCTTAAGTCGAGGGGGAGTGTCGTCAAAATTCCTTCCAAATATCATTCGTTTGGTAACCAAAATGGAAGTTAAAGGCATTGGATGTAAATGGTAGAGGTGGAGGGACTGAATGTGTCAAAAGCTCAAAGTTATTTCTAACAAAACTCTCCACCTAACTCATTTAATCATCACATTTAATATCTTACCAAACAAAATCCTACGCCTAAAATTCGATCATCAAATCCGTGTTTTGGATCATCATTTTGTAAGTGGTTTTATAATCTTAACATGTTTTTAAACAATGGTTTTGATTTATACGCAAATCCAACGGTCAAATGGTGTGTTTGAGTGTGATTTGTGTTCTACGCGTAAGCAATGAACACAAATCCTTCATTCGTGTGTTTTTGGTTAATATGATTATGTCAAAATGTTTACTTAATCACTTTGAAACCATTTCCATCATCAAAACGCATCCAGAAACACGAATTGATTGAGTTTGAATAAATTAGGGTTTATGCGTGAATTGGGTTTTTTCTTGTGTGAGTGTTTCTGGTTAATTAGTTGCTTATAAGGTGTTGTTTACATGATGAATTGATGATATCCATGCTTAGAACTTGCCCAGTAACATCAAACGTGAAAGAATTGAATTTTAGGGTTTTAGTTCATACGAATTGGGTATTTTTTATTCAAGTTGAGTTTGATGTTAAAACTTGGATAAAACAACTTAATAGGCATACTAGACTTCCCAGAATCATTTTGGTGCATTTCCTATGGCTAATTATCTTAGGCGTAATTCTTGAAACTTAGGGTTTAAGTTTTACGCATAAGTGTTTTACGCGTAACTGTTTAATGAGTATTCATGATTTGTTCTGAAAATAACTGAATGTATGTGTTAATATTGGTGCTATGATGCAATTATTTCAGGTTTATTACGCGTGAAAATTCAGAATCAAGGGTATTTGCCATCTACGCATAAGGATCACCTTACGCGTAGCATGTTATGCGTAAGAGAAATCTTACGCGTAACGTTTACGCATAAGGTTCTACATAAGGGACTACGCGTATCCTGTGAAGGATATGCGTAAACAATGACCTCTACGCATAAGGTTGACTCTTACGAGTAAGCCTTACGCATAAGGTTCAATATACGCTTACGCGTAAGCTCTACGCATAAGGTCCTCTTTTCCTACGCGTAATATTTCTTACGCGTAAGTCAAGAACCTACGCATAAGCTTATGCTTACGCGTATACCACTCTTGTTTACGCATAAGCTTGCCATTTCTACGCCTAAGCCTAGTCTTAACCTTAATTATGAATTGTTACGCGTGCAAACTTGTAAATAAATAAATCATAACGCCACGAAACCAATAATGTCACCAATAAGCTTAATCGTTTAATATGTTGTGAAAAATAAGTGAAAACATGAACTTTAAAACTTAAAGTTAATCAACTCACAAAACTTATCACGATGTCATTGGACTATTGGACTAACAAGTGACATTGGACTCGTAACAATCATCGACATATCTCATTCAATAATTAGACACTAAAACCATCTGTTGACTAACATAATGTCTTTCGATATGTTGGTTCTTTTGGCTAAATATCTTTCAGATCACGACATGGACGCTCAATTACAAAACGTGGAAGCACCAAATGTTCTCACCATTGCTGATTTATTCCCTAATGGCTATCCGATGAAGATTGGAAAGAACAACCTTCGTGTTGATTTTGATACCCTCACCTGCTCAGAGTCTTCTTACATAATTGCTGTGGATATTCTAAAGAATCATCCTTATCAGAACATGCTCACCAATTCTGCTACAGTGCCTGAGATCTACATTCACCAGTTCTGGAATACAATGCAAAAGATCAAAGGACAAAATGTTGTGACAGTGACGCTCAATGACAAACAAGTCACCATCACACCTGCAGACTTAAGGGCTATTCTTCTCATCCCTGTCATCGAACCAACTGAATACAATGCCGCACCAACTGAAGAGACTGTTCTGCAATTCATGATCGACATTGGTTATGACGAAGCTACAGGAGTAATCACTAAGCATTCATACGTGGATCTTAAGAATATTCCTCAGCCATGGAGAACTCTCTACATCATAATCACCAAATCTGTTTCTGGACGTGACAGTGGCTATGAGTATCCCAAGCTCATGGAACTGCAGATCTTTTGGGCTTTGGTCAACAATAAACACATTGAAGTTGAAGCTATGATATGGGACGACATGATGTCATTCCTTAAAAAGCTTGGCACCAAAATCCCGTATGTCAGATATACCAAACTGTTGATCCAACGAGCTCTAGGATATAATCCTGATATTCCCTTAAGACTCGATGACCCCAAACAACACTCCATGTTGTATGAGCCCACACTCTCAGTCAGATTTAAGGACTCTACAACAAAGAAACAAGGTGCAGTGCTGCCAGATAACCTTATAACCGATGATATCAAACAACTGTACTTGTACAAACGATATCTGGTAGCGGTTGAAGAAGGCAAAGTAGGTTTTCTCGATGAAAAGTCCGCTGGTACACCTTCAAGGAAAACCAGAAGAGGCAGTGCAGGAAGTGTTACAAGCACTGAGAGTCAAAGAAAGTTCCCAAAGAGGAAACCTCCAATCAAAAGAAAAGTTCCCTCTAAGGAAGCTGTTCCTATTCCCATTCCCAAGTCTGAACCTCAAAGAAAGCTAGTGGATGAAAGCTCTGATGAAACCGAATCAGACGAGGAGGTCACCTACTCTGAAACTACAACCGATGTCACTCCAACAGTAGCTAAACCTCCTAGTCCAAAAGCTGACCAAGGCAAAGGGAAGACTCCCGTACTTGAGCAAGAAGAAGAAAGCTCAGATGAAGAGCCACTGGATACTGACTACAGGAAGAAGTTCAAAATCATTAGACTCCAACACGTGGCAAAAGAGTTTGAAAAGCAACAAATGCGTGGCCCCGGAGGGTCAAGTGGTGGTGTCCAATCTACACCAATTCCTGATGCGGTTAATCAACCCGATAAGGGAATTGGTGCCACCACTCTTGAGCAACAACAAAAACGCTTGGAGGATTCTATTGATTATGACTTTGAGGAACCAGAAAAGGAAAAGTCTGAGAAAGAAAAGGCTGATGAAGAGATTGCAGCTCAAGCCAAAGCTGATGAAGAGGCCCGGACTCAGGCTGAAGTAAAGGCTAAATCTGGACAAGATGACGATGTGAAGTATGATGATTATCTTCTTGACAGTCCTACTCGCTCTAAGGAGAAAACTTCTGAACCTCCTAAGGACCCTGAATCACCTCACGACTCTTCATCATTAGATTCATCTTCTCACTCTTCACCTCCACCATCCAAAGGAACAACCAGATCAACATCCAAATCTGTGAAGAAACCTACAGACTCTTGGTTATCCCAGACAAAAACAAGGATTGTTAAAGCTGTCAAGCAAGTACGGAAGAAGGATGTAACCAACAAAAAGCTGAATCAACTCGCTGACAGGATCAACTTTCTTCAAGACAGGATAAACGAGATGTTGACAGAAAGGGAACAAATCCAGTAGTTTATCAAAGGAGATTTCCATAAGGAATTGGAGAAGACGGCAAGAGAATATACTCACAAGTTTCTTCTTGACACTGTCCCTGGTGTAACTAGAGAAGTATTCTCCAAACAACTTACTCCAAACATCGTCGCATTGGTTAAACATATAATGGCCAAAGAATCTGATCTCTCTGAAACTGAGTTAATTGCTAAACTGGTAATGCAAATGTCAAAACGATATGCAACTTTTACTTCGGATGAAGCTAAATTTTTTGAAGGTCTACTAGATTATCAACTTAGATCATCATGCAAGGAATCAGCAGATCAACCTAAACGACCAAGAGATGACGATTATACGGACAAGGACTCTGCACCTAAACGTCCAAAGAAGTCTGGAGAACCCTCCTCTGTGCCACCACCACCCCTACGGACTCCAACAACAAGACAATCTCCTCCACACTCTTCCACTGACAAACCTCAGGACTCTGAGTTACCACCCCAGACAGAGAAAACTGGTGATCATTTCGAATACACTGGTGGTGACGATGAGGAAGTCCCTAAGCCCCAACAACAAACCACCTCTCTCGCTTCATCAAAGAAACCAGAATCCTCATCTAGGCCAAAGAAAAAGAAGAAGAAGACGCCCAAGGCTGACGTCGTATCATGGCTAGACGAAGATGATACCGAATATGACTGGTTTTCTAAACTTGTTGATGCTACTCCCGCCTTAACTGATGATCCAGACATGGTAGAAGGTCGTACGTTGGAGCATGCCAAGTTACTGCAAGAAAAGTTCCGAGTGAAGAAGATGACGAAATCAGAGTTGAAACGAATCAAGAATGAAGCATTTCAATTTCTCAAAAACAGCTCGGAAAGTGCTATCGAAGTTGAATACCATCTTGATAACATAGCACGAGCCATGTCTAACAACATTGATTGGCTCAATCCTGAAGCAAACATTGACTTCACCAGAAGAGACAAGGCTCCATACTACACCGATTGGTCTAAACCTCTACCAACGATTGGCCAACCAGATCAACCTAAGATTCCATTTCGCTACTTCATCAACAATGACTTGGAATTTCTTCTACATGGTAGCAATGGTTCAAAGAAATACGCTACATCACTTACACTTCCGTTCCCGGCAGCCATATACTCCAACTGCATAGCCATCGAAGAAAAGGCTACTCACATGTTTTCTAACAGTGTGGAACAGTATGACATTGATGCAATGTATGGGATTCACCATTGGTCGAAACGCCGACGAATCTACTACAAAAGCTGCCAGGTTCAAAAGTCTCAACATGAAGTGTACAGTGATAAAGGGATCGTTGCTATTAAGCATGTAGCCCTTTCGTCTAAATGGGACTACTCTTTCCTCAAGAACATCGTGGTCAAAAGACAAGACGAAAGGGACTATGAATTCTGTGAAGCGGACTTTTAGAATTTGTCTCTCAACGACATTGAAGATCTGTATCTTGCCAAGGTACAGGGAAGAATGAGACAATTCTCGACTGAAATTCAACGTGAATACATCAAGTCCTTGCTCATATTCATCAGAAGCATAGTGATCCAGGAACGTGTAGAAGATTTACAACTTGTTGTTGAATCGTATCAGAATCATGTCAACCTCACCAGACCTCAGCTAGAACTTCCTGACATCAACCATATTCCACAATACACTCTCATCAGGAAACCGTTTGGAGTAGTTTACCGTAGTGAACTACAACACAACTGCTTGATGGCGTGTAGAGATCTTCATAAGTTTGGGGATCACACACTGAAGAAAGTCAGGGACGGGTTAGCTTATCGGTTAAAGGAGATACATGAAGGCATCGGGTCGAAAAAGAGATGGAATTCTCAGGACAAACGGGATGTTAAGAGGATCATCACTCGGATCGATGAAAGGTTGTACAGAAGGGACCAGTTCAGAACTCTAGAGAGCTTCGTAGGTGGTCGTCCCAGGATTACTCTCACAGGCTATCAACGCCCTGTTCGCATTCCTGGAGAAATTGCTGGACTACCTGGTACCCCTTAAACTGTTTCAATTTCATACTAATTTGGATGTGTGATTATTCAATGACAATGGCTTGTGCACACATAACAGTGTACAAGCCGTTCTTGTAATGAAAGGACCCTGTGGTACGCTTCAGTGCCACAATCCTATAAAAGGAGCGAAAGCTTCTTACTTTTGAGTAAAACTTATCAAACCTTTCACTTTTAAACGGTTTTGCTCAAAAGAACAAGTACTTCCCCTTACGTTTTCAAAACCTCAAAAGTTAGTATTACTTGTTGAGGGGGAGTATTTGCTAAAAACTTTGTTCACAAATTGTTCTTCGTGATAATCTTCCCACAAAACTCGAAATGATCATATTTAATATCAAAACGTTATCAAAAATAACATTTATATGCCATTTTTTAGGGGGAGAAAACTATTGTGATAAGAAATATGTTGATTTGCTATTGAATCATCGTGTGAAAAGACTTAACCCATGAATTGACGGGATCTGAACAGTCATACATTGAAAAGATTTGTCTTCCAAAGACTCGTCCAAGTAAATTGTACCTA
The DNA here is from genome assembly GCA_019973895.1 of Chrysanthemum seticuspe. Classification (NCBI taxonomy): domain Eukaryota; kingdom Viridiplantae; phylum Streptophyta; class Magnoliopsida; order Asterales; family Asteraceae; genus Chrysanthemum; species Chrysanthemum seticuspe. The sequence continues at coordinate 218,467,306 of BPTQ01000005.1, forward strand.
TTCGAGAAGCTCTTGATAGACATGAACTTTGACGGGTTTGACAACCTTTCGAGGTTTGTCCACACCTTCAAGGTAGTTATTAGAGCTAGTTGTCACCTAAAAGCTGACAATGTAACTCTTTAACTATGCAACGTAACCGTGTCCCTCGGGGAATTGTCTATCTTGAGTCGATCAATTCAAAAGTGCGCGCTCTTCTCTCACCGTGCAAATTTCTGTCAAAACACTTAAGCACGTGTGGAGGGGGAGTATTTCTGCAAATGATCAAACTCTTACAGTGGTACAAAATGTTTTTCAATCATAACCACTTTGAGAGATTTTCAAGAAAATGGTTTTATGACAACATAGGTTAGTCATGGAGTTATAAGGTGACTAAGGTTAGGAATAACCGTCCTATGATCCGCCAGAGCCGGAGGGATCTACCCAAGGACATCACAAATAGTTTGTACTTAGAAGTCCTTAGGTATGATTATAAAAAGGAGGAAATGAGAATCGGAGAAAGAAGGAGTTGAAGAATTAAAAAGAAAAGCAAAGAAAAGGGTGAAAATAAATAGCCCTCCAGATTATTCAACTTAGGGCAGACACCGGGTTCAATTCATATGCTACGGGTTGTCACTTAGTGGCACCGGTATTGAATATTAAAAGTCGTCATGGACCCAGTGACGCATGCACTAAACCTTCTTAGCCACTCAAGTTTCTCCCAACAGAAGCTTGTTTCATTCTCACAGGGAACCCTACGTAAACTATCGGCTTTCTCTTAGAGATTGCTGGTATTGAAGAAGGAGACCCTCTCCCTAGTCTCCGCTCAGGAAAACCAAAGTACACTATTGAGTCTAGAGCCACGAGATTCATCAAAAGATCTCTTAGGTACACTTGACAATTCATCGCTTGTCGTTCAACAATAAGAACGCAAGTGATATAATATCGTGTCCTTCACAGATCTTAGCAATCTGTCGAGAACATTTATGAGAGGTTCACATATGTGATCCTCAATGATTGAATGGAAACTCCTGCCAGGGTCAACATCAAATAGCCCTGACAGCAGGTCACTTCGGTAACTCCCCATGGATTACGCTTAGTGTGTCTCAAACGGTCTACAGTCATGAGGTGATGCTTCGGTATACCTCAGCGACTCATCTGAACTGTAGGTGTACTTCGGTACATCGTGTTATCTCACTTGTGGGACTCCATTTCAGGAACGACCTTTGTGAGAATTAGAGATGTGTTTTCACACTATGCTGTTAACACCCTCAAAATTCAAACTTGTAAGTGCCGGAATCCGCTTATTACTAACCGTGTGTATGTTTTCCTCTTATGGAAGCTCTGGAGCGGACTGATCGTGCAGATTCTTCACATGCTCATACCAACATCATCACTAATGCAAGTTCTCTCAAAAGGCAACACAAAAGTCAGAATGATTCTTCGTCAAGTCAAAGAATCTACAAAGTTTAAAGACTAAGAGAACTACATCAATACTGAAGTTCAACGTTAAATGAGCATGTGAGCATGTTGATGAAAGACATGGAGACACTGGAGCAATGAAGCAGACCTGATGCAGACAACAACAACATACTATCACTACCATCACAAAGAACAAAGATCAAAGAACAAAGAAAATGATAACGTCAAAGCATAACTTTTCAAAGGAAACAATTTCTCTACACTGGGGAGATTGTTCGAATCAAGGCAATTCTTCTCACAAGAAAGAAGAATGTCAGAAGACGTCAAAGCTACTATTACATCAACACCTTCACCGTTCACATCATCAATCACTAACACTTAGGGGGAGATTGTTGGAATCACTCCTAAACTAGAATTCAAGTGTTAGTAATTAATATGTAATAGTTAGCTTAATTAGGCCTTTATGTTTGTTATTAAGCTAAGGCTTATGTAGAAGGCCCATAAGCCTTGGCCCAAGTCCAATAAGGAAAGGAAGGGACTAGGTGTGTTGCCCTAGCTCCCTCTCCTATAAATACCTTTGTAATACCCTCACTTGAGGGTTGGTTGTTCAATTTACACTTTCACTCCTACGCATAACTCTTATCATATTATCATACGTGTGTTTGTGTGTGTTGTTCATCCGATCTCCTCCTCTATTTCTTATATTGATGCTTGTGTTACAAATATGGTGACCTAACAGAATGCAAATACAAGGATGCATCCATGAGAAACACATAATAGTATTGTAAAAACCTTTGTAAAAGTAGTAACTAACTCATACTCTTAGACATCCGATTAGAAAACTAAGTAGGTGACTAGAGCAAGGGAAGTGCTTCTACACGGAACTATGACACATGTTAGCAGCTTAAGGGAGTATTTGGGTAAGCTCATTATAATGGTGCTCATCAGCTTGTTTGAGAGGAAAAAAGGCAAATTAGCTAAGCTATAGATCTAAAGGTTTTTGCAATGAGTAAGCTCTTACGCTTACCTAAACAACCCCTATTTAAGAGCAACAAATTGAAACCATACGATCGCACCAAAGATCAGAGAGGGCGAAGCATGGAGAATCACTACCTACTCTAGCACAGTAGCATCATTAGCTAAATTCAGCCACATAATAAACACGTTCGCAACATGCTAAGCTAAACTTTCTAAACGCAAAATCAACTACAGATACAAGCAATTAGGCAAGCTGCAACGTTATGACGACTAACTAATAACTGACTAATTAAGTTCATTAGGGACTTTTACTTTTGAGATATAACTTTTTTATATAGCTAGTCTATTGTATATCTGAAAAATATTTACATCCATAAAAGGTTCTTTTCCGTTAGCAGTTTTTTAATTTACCCAATCAAACTAACGCATATAGCCAAATTTCCTGACCCATATAATGCGGTTAGCCTCTTATTTCGGCTCATGATGGTATGCGGTTTAGTTTCAGTTTCAGTTGTTCTTTCCAGAAGTCCTACTAAACAGGAAGCAAGTAAAGTACTCACGATAGTCATAAACAATTAAACCCTCGCATCAATAGCTAAGGTGGTGTTTCAGTTAACTTGTTTGATAAGCTTATAGGCTTGTTGAGATTTCAAAAAGCCAATAAGATCATTTTTAACGGCTAACAAGCTTATGAACATGACCTTATTGCTTATTAAAGTACATAAGCTCAAGTTGATAAGTTAATAAGCCATACAAATTGAGCTTATTGGCTTTATCAAATTTTCTTTCCCTTTCCCAACCAATGGAACACCCAACGAAGACTCCCGAGCCCGAATGCTAGTGACCAAATTAAATGAATCATGTTCATTTATGGTTAGTTTACCAGAGACATGACCAGGAATGCACGGTTCATCAATGAAACCCTTAAACCTTCCTATGGTAGGAACATCAAAGGCATCTAGCATCCTACCTTTTGAATTAACCGTAGAAGAAAACATGAGATCCCGAACACCCGATGATATACTTCCAGCGCAATCATATAAGAATAACCGCGAGTCTAGAGTAGCTACTAAACCATATGGAGATGAAGCTTCAGTAACCGGGAGAGTTGCGTCTACAGTAACAACAACCGATTCTCCGGGCGGAGTACTACCCGACGTAGAAGTACCGACATGTTCACACATGACAGGAGCAACAGGGACCACATCACAGACGTTCAACAACGGACAAAAAATGTGCATACTAACATGAATAGTATGTTGAGACGAACCCCTATGTCTGTAGCCACCACTCACTGCCAATACTACAAGGCATTTTTTGGTGGATTTTATTTCATTATTCAGCACAATTTAATGAAACATGCACAGAGAACGTTTATTAGGTCCAAACTTGTGTTTTTATTTATTAAAGGGCTACGTTTGTTTCCAGTTATGTATAAAACATTTGAAATAGTCTAGAGCATACTCGCAAGAGTTGGGTACCATGTGGTTGTTTTGTTTTCAGTCTTACGAAGAAATGTACCACGTAAGGCAAAGATATAATCTTTAGAGAACTCTTTGTATAACTTGAAAGTACTTCTCATGCATATAAACTTTACCATGTTTACAAAAAAATGAGCTTATAAAACATCAGCCAAAACCACATAAGCCATAAGCCTACTGTATAAGACAAAACAAATACCTCCTTATTTGTAAATTGTTATTACATAATAGCTCAGGACTACAACTTTATCACCAAACATAAAGAGAAGAAAATGCACCAACCTGCCATATATGTATTGGACCAAGAAAGCCAGTCAGCTCGTCTGGTGGTCGTTTATATATAGACTTGAGCCAAACCATGATGCCTTTCCCTTGCCGTTTCTTCTGGACGTTGAGATCACTTATGCTAAAACCCCAACTTGATACCTGCAGGACAGATTCCTCTATAAACGGTTTTACATTCCCTTGAAGAACCGACTCTCCCAAATCCCACTTCCAGAACTCTTGATACCTCAATTCTTCTATAAAAATTTTGTCCTGCCAAGGAATTCACTAATCAGACATCTACATAAAGGAAAGGTTTATGTAAAAACCTGAAACTGAACAGAAAGATTTATCAAGCTTCAAAATGAGCTCACATATATTAAGAATTCATATTATCTAATATGTAATAATAGCATTTGTCTTTTGATGTTAGTAAATGGTAAAAGAAACCAGGAAAAGCTACACTTGTAAATTACTCCAATCTGACCTTTTATATAGAGGGGCTACATGGGTGCGTTAGGTAATGGGTTAAATTGGTTCTGTGACTTGACCCGATTAAATGATTAGACGTTTGTTGTACATTCCATGGCTTTCAACCCAGTTGACCCGTCAATAAGTAAATAGGTCACAATTGCCACCTCTACAGGTTTACGTATGAAGTTATATTTAGTAAAGCTTACTATCCCTTTTTCCAAGTGACATTCCCAGCCAATTATCTATTTGATCAAGGTTTCCTGACAAGAAGCTGCGGCGGTAGAAGTAAGAAAGAAGTGCCGGAAACTTCCGTGCTAAAAGGTACATTAATCTTCTTTTTGACGTTCATTTATCCCAGGTCCTGCGTATCTCACCCTTAGTCATGCTTGGTTCATATGGATTGAGCAAAGGTGCTACCATAAAAGCACCTGCCATTCAAGTCAATGATGGTCAGAAAGAAAAAACAGCATTCAGTACTTAGAGCTTGCAGTGCGTGTCATGTTATAATTTTCAGTATGTGTCATGAAGTTGAAGGAACCAATATCTTTTTTCTTAATGCAGCATTAAAGAAAGTTATAAGAGATCGTAATTAACCCATTTATATGTAGACATGTCAAGTTGGGTTGTATTCTATTGTTAGCATGTCAAACATGTTAAATAAATACAAAGCTATCTATCAATGAAGCAGTGAAAATGGTAAGTCAACTGATCCTGACCCAACCCGAGACCACCCTATATGTTTTGCACATCTAGTAACAACCAAACATGCTATCAAGGCAGTTTCCAGTTTCGGTATATATGCAGCATTGCTAATAAAAATTGTATCTAATAAGAAACCTGAAAATTAAATAACGCACCTGCAATTCTATCGGGAATGTACTTGAGTGCAGCCCATGTATGCATACTTCCACCCGAGTATCCAACCACCCAAAACTTATCAGTTATATGCACAACATATGATAAGAACAACAGGTCCATTGCTGATGACTCAAGGTTCCTGCCAAGATGGGGATCACTTTCCCCAAACCCAGTAACATCATATGATACCAAGCGAACACCAAATTCTTGAATCCTTAATCCCAGGTATTCCTATTTAGAAGAGAGAAAAAAATCAGATTCCAGAAATCATCCTATCTTTTCATTTCTATTTTTGTGAACGGATTTATAGAAGTTACCATTGCATCATTTTCGTACCTGCTAGTCGCGATGAAAGGAAAGAATGTGATGTGACCAGCGTATATCGAGCTCTATCAGGTGGTACGCCTTGCTCCTGATATGCCAAGTGTCTGCCATCCGGTAAAAGTATACGAGTAGCGTTTGGAGGATATATTTGAAATCCTTCTATCATGGGAGCAGTTGTATAACTCTCAGAGGTTACTAGTATTAGGGCTTGAAAAATATTCAGGGCACGCCCATCAAATGCACAAGGGTCTGAATTGGCATGAATATGCTAATTTCAATCGATTCAAAACCGGCTTGAAAAATCGTGTTTGATGAGGGTGGATTCAGACCCTTCTATCCTTGGCAATTCAAAGACAGGTTTTGAATAGATTGAAATTGCTAATTTCAGTTTTAGGATAATGGGGAAGGAATGACAGAATTAGTTTGAAAAATATTTGGGGATAAATTGGTGGATAATGGGGAAAGAAAGGATGTTTTAGATAGATGATTATGTAAAAATATGTGTACTTGACAATTATGTAAAAAGACTAAAAAACCCTTTTTAAAAAATACGGTTGTCCAGCGACTTTTGGTTGCCCAAAAAACAATACCTTACACATACGGGACACTTGTCACAATGTAGATGAGTTGCCCAATAACAGCGGTTGCCCTCGGTCTATTTTCAAATTAAAAATAAAAGTGGTCCGGAAAGTGACTAGCCTCAGGACGCGCGGTCTATTTGACTAATTTTCCCGCAAAAGAATTATCTATACTATCCTCATCCGATATTGAAAATTGTTCATATTGTTGAACAAATAAATCTATTTTTTTTTAACTTGTTGATTTTCTTGATAAGTTACAACTAAAGAGTTCCAAATTTCTTTAGAGGTTTTAAGCATAAAAATTCTTTCGAATTCCTTTTTGGGTAAAGCATTATATAAAGCCATTTTAGCATCACTATTTTTGGAAAGCTTTTTCTTTTGATCGTCGGAAAGGCGATCATGACGGATATTTACTTGTTTGTCGGTTTTATCATCTTTTGTTGTGGCTTGAAAGTCACCTTCAACAATGATGTACCAAAGATCAATATCTTTTGACTTTACATAAGTTTCAAATCTATTCTTCCAATAAATAAAACCATTTGTTTCAAGTAGTGGAGGTCGTTGCATAGATTGCCCTTCTTTATAATTTTCAAAACTCATTGTGATCGAAAAGTTTTTAAAATATGATTTACTTTAAAACTTTTGTAAACCTAGCTCTTGATGCCATAAGTAATGTAAGTAATGAAAGCAAGTAACGATTTACTTTAAATAGTTTTGCCGATTTTAGGTTTAGTTTCAAAAACTTTAGATTCTATCTTATGTGAATTCGTATGGATGGATAGAAGGTATGAAGCAATAAGTAATGTAAGTAATGAAAGCAAGTAAAGTAAAGGATATAAAGTAGTGAAACAAGTGATTTATAGTGGTTCGGCTACAAGGACACCTTCCTTGCCCTACTCCACTTCCCGAGTCTCCTACTCGAGAGTTCAAGCACTATGTTAACAAACTCCTTCAACATGGCGGAGAAGCCTCACAACGTCGCTTACACTTTTTCCGGTACAAAGCTAAATACCGAGTCCTTAACACGACGGACCAAATCAACACAACTATAACACAACAACTATGTGAAATATGAAATACAAGATCTTGCTACAGAAATCTTGCGGAGGAACAAATCAATCAAGGACCCCTTGCTTCGATAACTTGTAGTATCTCGTGATCTCGCCTTTGAGAAGGACCTATATGAGAATCACAAAAAAAGAAAGAAGAACTACTAGATTGATCAAGAGATCTGAGATTAGAAGAGAGAAGTAATATATGAGAGAGTTTGTAAGAAGAGGGGTGAGTAACAATGAAGAAATGGCTCACTATTTATAGGCAAGAAAACTCTACTGTTCCCCGGATCCCCCTGATCCCTTACTTGAGGGATCCGTCCAGTGTAATCCCAGGAATCCGTGGACGCTCCTCCTTATTTGGGTTATGTGTCATGGATCATGGGTCATGGGTCATAGGTACCCAAAAGAGATACAATGTATCTAGACATTGGGTCATGGATCTTGGGTTATGGGTTATGGATTTGCTCTATGGGTATGGGTCAATATCTTGGATATTACCCATCCTAATAAATTATTACAACAAATGAATTATTACAACAATTTATGTTAAATGGCTATATGTAAATGCTTTACAAAAATAACATGTATCCTTATAATTTTACTTATGATAACTTTATATTTGTTATCAACAAAACAAAAAGAGATCGCAAAATATGAATAAACGTTTTTACGGTTTATTTGTATTAACAAAAAGGATCTAATAGCGCGTTAAGACACTCGAAACCAAAACACAGATATCGTAACCGGCAGACGATGAGTAGGTGAAACCAAATGTCTGGAAATTCTAGAATGATAGAGAGTCGATAGAGACGATCCATTTAACATAAATCAAACCAACCAATGTAGCAACAGGCTGCAAAACATAATGCACTAAAAATGATACGTGATCCTCATACTCCTTGGTGTATTGCTTAGCCCTGTTAAAAATTAACTTCATGTTAGCCGCATTCTTCTTCTTCAAAAGCTCACCCTCTTGCTTCTTCGCCAAAGCCCATTCCTCGCTTCTTTTTTGCTTCTTCAATACGGAGTCAAGAATCAGTTGTACCTAAGTTGGATCTATATCATGAAATCATTAATTAAAAATGAAAGCAAAATGTTGCGTTGATACCTTCCGTTCGATACTCCGATTGCAAGAACCTTTAATACTTTCAAATCAACCTTCCTCTTGCTCCAACTAATTCAATTAAAATCGCTAGGTTATATAAATTTAAAAAATTAAAAATGGGGCAAAAAAACTTCTTACATCTCAGGAATTGTTTGATTGAACCTTTAATGATATACACCCACATTATGATTCAAAATACGGTATCGAATCATTTCCATATTACAATTTTGACAGCAAAACACCAATTCGTTGCTTCAATCGATACCATAAATAAATTACTGTAACATATTTTTGGAGTTAACTCTGTGTGTGTTTGATTTTAAAGGATGATTTGATTTCAAAGGTTTTGAATTGGAGAGGATGATTTGATTTCAAAGGAGACGGGTTTGAAAATAATTAGGATTAGGTTACAAATGATTGTTGTATTAGCTGTTTAATGACATAACAAAAATAAGAGTACATAATTGAACGTGACGCACATAAAATGAAGCTAAGACCATGGGGTACCATGGCTTGATGTTGCGCCAAACCTATGTGGCCAAGCAATTGGCGCCGCCATCTCCAAGTGATGACACCCCAAGCTTCAAAAATCTTATCCGGCGCCACTAAATTGGCGTGTGTGAAAGGAGGAAATGGCCAAAAAAGAAAAAACTAAACCTCTGACACAACTATTTTAGAAAAAATTATTTATTTAGTTTAAAATTTTTTGAGTGTTCATAAGTTGTTTTTTCCGGTGCTGTTTTAATGGTGGTTTTTAGGTAGAAAATATGAAGAGGAGAAAGAAGATAAAATAGGGATTTGTGAAAGTGAGTGGGATGGTAGGGAGTGGGCCACTAGTACATTGGGTAGAATATATACTATATTGCTAGTATAACGAGTGGGTTGGTGCCCGTGCGTTGCTGCGGGGGCTTGCGTATCGTAGTTTTATCTGTATTGTTACGCGACGCATGATTGTGTTTGATAATAGAAATACACACCCATAGATCTAATGTTCAGACCAATTTATTTATATATAATAAAAACTTTCATAAAACTGAACATCTTTGGCCCCTGTAGTTTAAAAAAAATATGAGAATTTTTAATGTTATTTAATAGGTTAAGGGTGCATTTTGAAAGTTTTTTTTATTTAAAAACTATATATAAACTTTAAACTTCAACAATTTTTATAAAATCATACGTATGTCAAAAGCATATCAATATTCGGCTCCTTTTGTTCGTTATTGAGAGACCTTTTTGGGGGTATTTTTTTATTCAAGAAATCGCGAAGTATCTATAAGCTACACGATAAATAAAGTTTGTTGTATAATAAAGTCGTAAATAATAAGAGTTTAGGGGCTGTTTCGTAGTTTCCTTTCTTAACTTTTATATATATAAGAATTTTTGAATTTTTTAATGCATGAACCAATGGGATGGGATAACTTCACTACAAGGTTCATCACCAAATGATATATATGTAGAATATGGTTCATATTGTTAGTATTTTTAATTCAAAATCTTCAAATAGTGTAGATATTATACATTCTTTATTTTATCTTTTTAAGCATGAATTTATTAACAACATAAGTAGTTTAGTTTTAGTTTGTTAGCATAAAGAGTTTCTCAAACGTTTCTAATGATTATGTTTTGATAAAATTGTGAGTGGTTTAATATAATTTTTACATATTTGATATTTGAATTTTTGTAAAGATAAATAAGATAAGTTCACCAACCAAATCTTTTTATCCGCACCTAAACTTGTTTAATTAGTGTTAACCGCATCATAGTAGAGCACTTTTGACTAAAGCCGTATTTTTCTTTTTCGTATTTTTTTCTAAGTTTCGTATTGTATTTTATTTGAATGAATAAAATCTTAGTTTGTTTAAAAAAAGTGGAAAAGAAAATAAATTTGTGGGTGGGTGGGGCCTAAATGGCATGTTATGAGTGAATGGGTGTTTTGGTGTGTGAGTGTTAAAAATGAAGATGTTGAAGTGTCTCTGAAGTGGCACTGAAAAATGCGAAATGACATGTTACGATACCCCATGCTCTAAAGGAGAAGTGCAATAATGTGTTGTACGCATTAAATCACCAACCAATCATAAGCGAGACACATCATCGCATTGATTGCATGGGCTGCTTCAAAAGGTTGTAACATGTAGCTTTTTTATATAGTATAAATATAGATATTAACACTAAGAAGATAGTCATCAAAGATACATATTTGTAACACACAATTTATTCTTGAAAAAATACAATCAAATATAAACGGAAAAATTGAATTTCTTAAATTAATTTTCCTATAATAATAAGTATGGATATATTTTTAACACATAAAATAATAATTATCCTAAAATACTTAAAATATATCATATCAAATTTTAAATTTGAAAAACCATACCATACATAATAAACATATCATAGAAAATAAATAAATAAATAAATAATCCTAAAATATTTAACGGTGTTGATATATTTTAAACACATAACTTAATCGAAAAGACTAAAAATAAAATAGTAAGTTTTAAAAAAACACAAAACCATCTGTAACTACGTTTATTGCACAATTTGTTATAAATTTTCAATAATAACCACCAACAACCACATTAATCGATGAAACAAGTAAGTTAGAATTATTTACGTATTGTATGTATGTTATGACAATTTTTTATTTACTTATTTATTTATTTTTGATTTTTGGGTGGTCCTTTTAAGCATTTAGATAGGCCAAGTAATCTTCAAGTTCTTTTAAGCCTCGAAAACAATGATGATATGACTTTTATTCTGTACTATTTTTTTTACTGCCCAAATATATGGTCTGAGAATTTGGAACAAGAAAATACTCATATTCCATTGATTGAGAACGAGGAGTCTAATGTAGATATGAGTGATGAAGACACTGACTCGAACTCACAAGAAAACGATCATATTCCATTGATTGAGAACGAGGAGTCTAATGTAGATATGTTTGATGAAGATACTTACTCGGACTTCATTCGAACAGTCGATTGAGATGATTATGATAATAACCAAGAGTACTTGGATTCTAACTACAACATTATTGAAAACAACTCTTCAGAAGAAAGATAGTGACACGAAAAATGAATTAGAAAATTGGTATCGTCAAAGCTATGCATTTTAAGGTTATAAGAATGGTTTAATTACACCTTATTTATATGATAATTTACATTTAGCATGTCTTAATGCAATTCACATATAAACTCATCATAAAACATCATCACAATCAATATATAATATCATCAATGATTTAATTTTAGCATAAAGTCAATAATTATTTTGAAAAATAACACACAAAAACTAGCTCGTCCATCAGACGGGCCTAAAAACTAGTCACATTATAAAAACAAAAGGCCTAACCTGATGGATTATACAAGATCTTCAAATTAAAAGGTGTTGTTCCAGTTTCACAGTTAGTATAAAAGAATTTAAGACAACTAATTGTTAACAATGACTGAAGTAATGCAAGTAAAAACACACTGATTAATTTTCAACGTTTATATTCTTTATTAGAAATGAATCAGAAAGAATACATTACCCAAGTACTTGCGGAATAGTACTTGGGATTGAAATGACAAGTATGGTGTGACTCCTCACTAAGCTTAGGCTAAGTCTAAGCACAACTACACAGGAACCACTGAGCTATCTCAGGGACGTAGTTGTATTTGGAGGAGTGAAAGATGGCTTGTGTGTGTGTTTTACAATTAATGCACAAGCTTAAATCTTTTCACTCCATCTCTTATGCTATTTATACAAGTATGGTTTTAACTCTATCCTAGAGGACAAACTAACAGGTTGCAGAAGACAAAATACTGATGCATTTTGTCTCTGTTTACATTGGCCATTTAGGGTAAGTGACAAGGCTGCTTTCTTCTTGTCAGTGATGACACTGAGCTTGATAGTTAACGATTTAGGGAAATTTTGAATTTGGTTGATAAAGACTTCGTCTTATCTGTTCAAACTTATCCTGCCTTGTCCCGCTTATTCTTCAGTCTTTATAGCCTTCAGTCTTCGTCTTTAGTTTGTCTTCAGTGGTAGTAGTTAGTGAAGAGTTTTGGGATTCAGTTGTCATCACTCACTGAATCCACCATCTTCTTCTTGACTCGGTCTTCACCCCGTAAGTTCTGCCTTACTGAGTGGAGAGACTTCTTCTTTGTCTCTTACTGAGTATCCCGAAGACAGCTCACTAAGTGACTATGCGCTCAGTGACTTGTTAGTGTTTAAGGGACTAAACACTTAGGGTATTTTCTATTCAAATCCTAGACTTAAGGGGTTTAGATATTCACTGAACCCAATAGTCTCCCCCTATTTGGATATACAAATAGCCTAAGTGTTTGATCAGTGTAAGTGAGCAAATGGCTTCTTCTTACACTGAACATACTAATGAACATAATAAGGAACACTGAGTATTTTAACAAAACATACATCGTTTATTCATCATATTACATAGTTCCTAACACTAGTAAAAAAGATAACAGATAAAGCATATGATGATGTCAATCAAGATGGATTCCCAGTGCTTCTAGCTTTGGCTTCTTGGCGAGGAGTGTTGCTTTGTCAGGGTGCTCTCTTATCTTGGCATTCAGGTCAGTGCAGAACCTGATATTTTCAGGAGTTTGGATTTGAGAGGCCACTGGTAGGTAGCTTACCATTGTAGCCACACCTACCTGATCAATGTCACTCCACCTTTGGAATGCTGGGTTCCCATAGATATCAATAAAGAAAAGTCCTCTTTCAGGCTTTTCTATAACTAAATAATTCACAAACTTAACCCCTTCAGGCAGCTCCCTGTTGCAGTCAAAACCAGGGACCTTAGCTTCAGGCTCATATTCAACCCTTTTTCTTTTGCCTTGGGATGATTGAGGTTGAGATCCTTGAGCTGCAGTAAGAGTTGGTTGTATCCTAAGCTGTGCTGGTGCATCCCTGAGTCTTTCATAACGCTTGCTGAGGGATTTCATCAGTTCCTTGACCACTGCATTTTGCTTCTTCGCTATGATAGGACCAAGCTCATCAAGTTCAGTGATCCCAAAGTCAGAGAATTCAAGGGATCATGAACCTCAAAATGCCTTTTATCATCCCCCATGTATACATTCATTGCCAGTGGTTTGGATCTGGGGATGATTTTCACATCAGTAATTTTCTCAGATAGCCTTCTGCTTGTCATGGTCCAGTTGTAGTGATTGATCCTTTCTTGCCTGATTGCACCAGCCTTCTTGTTCTTTTCATCTAGCCTTTTTCTCATAGCAGCCATTTCAGCATTCTTAGCATCTTTGAACTGTTGGCCTGCCTGTCCCTTTTCAAGCTTTTTAGGATCAATTCCAATCTTCTCAGCTTCTTCAGCCACTACTTTAATCAAGGCATCCTTACTTCTTTGCTCTTCCTCAGCCTGTTTCTTGAGTCTTTCTTCTTTTTCAAGGCATGCAGTTAGTTGTTCTGGACCGAGCTTGTACTTTTTGCCTTGAATTTCATAGAGGATTTTTTCAGGCTCAGGTGTGATCATGATGGCTTTGCCTTTATCCTGAGCTGATGAAGAAGAGGATACCAGTGGGGGTGGTGTTGTGATTATTGGTGTTGTTGTTGCTATAGCCATTGTCACTGAGGTTGGTGTTCCTGATGGTGGGATGGATGAGATAGGTGTTGCTGATACAGGTTGAGTTGGCTCCCCATCAGTGTGAGAAGGATTCTCTTCAGTGGCTCTCTCCCCCTCAATTGTTGCTGCAACGTCAGTAAGAGCAAGAGTTGTTTGGGATACTGAGGGAGAAGGAGCTGCTTGACCTTTGAAGGCTTGATATATCTTCGAGACCATGGATTTGATGTCAGTTGTATCTTGTTGAAGACTTGTGACCTTTTCAGCAAGATTGGCCTGAGATAACTCCAGTGCTGTCATTCTAGGCCCGAGATTCCAGGCCATAGAAGAAGATGATTTAGCCAGATCAGTAACCTTTGCATCCAGTGAACCCATAATGGATTGAAGAGATTGTACTGAAGAGTGAAGACCCTGAACATTTGCAGAGTTGAGGATGTTGATCAGTTCAGTGAGACTGGATGAATTCTTCATGTAGACCTCAGTGGCCTCAATCACTTTGGAGTTGAGCGATGGGTCTTCTTTGACAGAGTCCCTGATTTCATCCAGCTTGCTGTGAGTATCCTGAAAGAATTTGAGAAACTTCTACAGATTATCATCCAGTCTGTGTAGGTGATCATACATGAAGTCCCTGTGTTCTTCAGTGTTGGCATTGGTAGCAAGTACTTCAGCTTTCAGGTCGGCATAACTTGCAGCTGCTTCAGTATGTTGATCCCAAAGAGTGTCAGTAACCCCAGAGTATAGTCTCCTTGTAGCCCTTTTAATCCACATTACCAGCTTCCTTTCAGTGAGTGGAATGGAGTTGTCATACTCCTTCCATTCATCAGAGGTTGAGGAGCCTGAGGAAGCAGATGAGTTATCATCATGAAAGGGTGACTCCCTAGGCTTTTTAGGATCAGGATGAGGTTCTTGTTCATGTTGTTAAACCTCAGCGTCCATTTCTTCTCCAGCAGAAAGTATTTCTTCTTCACTGTCAGCAAGCCCTTCATTAGAGAACAGTATATCATTAACCTCAGCAACAGTCAGTAAACCAGTGGGGGTGATGGGTTCCGTATCAGCGGGTGGTTTTTGTCCCTCTAAGTCTTTGTCCCCCTGTGACCCTTCAGACACTGATGGGTTTTTCCCAGTGCCTTCGCCGGAGTCAGGATTGGTTGTGAGTTCCGTATCGGCATGTTGTTTCTTTCCCTCCGAGTCTTTGTCCCTCTGTGCTCCTTCAAGAACCGGTGGGTGTTTCCCAGTGCCATCCTTAGAAGCAGTGGCAATGAATCCCTATCAGTGGGTTGTTTATTTCCCCCTGAGTCTTTGGGATCATTCGTTTTGCCCTCAGACAAAAGCGTGGTTTTGCGAATGTCCTCCTCGAGCTGAGTGGAAGGCGCTCCCCTACCAGCGGGTTGTATATTTCTCTCTGGATCTTGGGGAGTATTCTGTGGGACCAAGGGCACAGATTGTGATGTATCAGTGTCCTTCATTGTCACTAGGGTGGTTGTTGCTTGGTCGCCCTTGGGTGTCTTATCAGTCTGGGGCTTTTTATG
The DNA here is from genome assembly GCA_019973895.1 of Chrysanthemum seticuspe. Taxonomy (NCBI): domain Eukaryota; kingdom Viridiplantae; phylum Streptophyta; class Magnoliopsida; order Asterales; family Asteraceae; genus Chrysanthemum; species Chrysanthemum seticuspe. The sequence continues at coordinate 218,482,931 of BPTQ01000005.1, forward strand.
CCTTTTAGGCTGTGCTCCAGAAGTCTCAGGGCCCTGAGACTTGGGTTTAGTCTTAGTCCCAGTCTGAGACTTCCCCTTTCTCTTTTTGGGAGTAGGGTTTGGAGACACGGAATCCGTCTGTTGTTTACAGCAACCATATGGGCCGTCAATTCGATATCAGTGACCAGGGATGGGTTCTTTTGAAAATTTGATGCACTCAGGGTGGTTGGTAAAGCACCATGTTCAAAATCCTGAGTGTAGTTACAACCCAGTAACACTTGCAAAGCACAAGAGACAAATCTAGGGTATGAAACATATTTCACCCTAATTTTGTTCTGTAGCTTGGTTACGAGATCACTGTAAATGATCTCTCCCATGTCAACATTAGTATTAGTCATCACACAGTAGGCCATCATCAACTGAATAGAATTAATCTGTTCAGTGGATGAGTGGTTCCCGCCGAGAACCTGAATCACAAATGTGAACATGATCCTCCAAGCCACGGGAAAGGAGTTCTTGGTGACTAGGGTTTTGTCCAAAAGTTTTGGATCAAGAGCAGTTTTTTCTAACTTAGCCTTTACAATGGCTGGGTCAGGGATAGCAACATAATTTCCTTTGTTGTAGTCAAGCCCTGTTGATGAGCAAAAGGTTTTGAAGTCCAGGGTGACAATTTGTTTCCCATCTAAAATAGAGAACCTGATGAGAAACTCCCTGAGGGGTCTTGGTAAGTTCTCATCAGTTGAGAGTGTCAGGTCATAGGCCACTGCAGTTGCCCAAAACTCCCTGAGTAAGTTGTGGTATAGTATAGATGGGGACTGAACAAAGGCCTGTTTTAGTGGGCAGTTCAGTAAAAATTTCATGATTTCCTTATAGGCTGGGACATCATGTGGGTATTCAAAGTTGCCTTTAACATTATTTTTTTTTAATTCAACATTTTCAAGACCGCCTACCCACTGAGGTGCAAACTGAAGACTTTGTGTTCTTGCCATTTCCATTCAGAAAAAGTTTTAGGGTTTTTGATTTTTTTTTGACAAAAACAATCAAAGAGATGAAAATCTTTTGAGTTTGGCGATTAAAAACCTTTTGTAAATGGATTACAGAGAATATTTGCTTAAAACTGGTTGATGATTAAAGAACACACAATGTTTCTGAGTTTGAGAAAAGATTTTGACAGAGTTTTGATGCAGAAAACAATTTGTGTGTGTTTTAATGTTTTTTAGAGGGGTATTTATAGAGTGGTGAGAATGGTAGTTTTTGCATATTTGAGGATTTGTAAAGTCGGTTTTAAAAACGTTTTATTTACCTCATTTAATGCGACCACTCCACTACCCGCAGTTTTTCTCACGGTTTTCCAGGAAACAGTTGCAGTGCACAGTAAAAGTGCATTTTGCAGGATTAAAATATCCCAAGGATATTTGTTGTGAGAGGAGGCATTAAATGCCAAGTGGGATGAGGTAAGGTTGTGAGGGACCCATGACCTGGATGACAGAAGGATAAAGAGACATATATTCCTATATTAAATTGGTATGTTCACCAACCTAGGACATTAAGTAACTAAAATACTTATAGCATTTAGTTACTCATTCAATGCTCAATATCCAGTGTCAGGGACCCTGAATGAGTCTTACTCATTCATTGAGAAGATGATTTAGGGGTTTTGTTCAGGGATCAGGGAAAATTTCAGGGAAAACTTGCTGAGATTAGGATTGATTATCAGGTTGCTGACTTTCAATGTCAAGCATTCCTAATTCAGCTTCCAGTCTCCTGAAGGTAGGTTCATCCAAGGGTTTGGTGAAGATATCAGCAAGTTGATACTCAGTAGGGATGAAGTGGAGTTCAATATCTCCTTTCATGATGTGGTCCCTGATGAAATGATATCTGATATCAATGTGTTTGGTTCTTTGGTGAAGGACATGGTTATTGGAGATTGCAATAGCACTGGTGTTATCACAAAGGATGAGTACCATTTTATAGTGGATGTCATAGTCACTAAGTTGACTTTTCATCCATAACACATTTGCACAACACCCTGCTGCTGCTACATATTCAGCTTTAGCTGAAGACATAGCCACTGGTTGTTGCTTTTTAGCACTCCAATAAACCAGTTTTCCTCCAAGAAATTGACAAGACCCTGAGGTACTCTTTCTGTCCATGTTGCAGCCTGCATAATCAGAGTCAGAATATCCTTTGAGGTCAAACCTGAACATTTTGGATAGTAAAGTCCAAGGCTTGGAGTTCCCTTCAAGTATCTGAGTATTCTTTTGGCTGCAGTGAGATGGTATTCTTTAGGATTAGACTGATATCTTGCTATTAGACATACTGAGAATTGTATGTCAGGTCTGGAAGCAGTTAGATACATCAGTGATCCTACAATTCCCCTGATATGAGTTTGATTGACTGATTTGCCAATGAGATCAGGTCCAAGGTTATTTGGAGGGACCATTGAAGTCTTCACTGAAGCACAGTCAGAGATCTCATATTTCTTCAAGAGATTTCTGGTATATTTCCCTTGATTGATGGTGATTCCTTTATCAGTTTGCCTGATTTGTAGTCCAAGGAAGTAAGTGAGTTCACCCATCATGCTTATTTCAAATTTCTTTGTCATCAGTTTTTCAAACTGTTTGAAAAGAGTATAATTTGTTGAGCCAAAGATGACGTCATCAACATACACTTGGACTAGTATCACATCTTGTTTTGTCCTATAGATAAACAGTGTGTTGTCTATCTTCCCTCTGACAAACTTGTTTTGAATCAAGAAGGCTAAGAGAGTTTCATACCATGCTTTGGGAGCTTGTTTAAGTCCATATAGGGCTTTGTCAAGCTTGCAGACATAGTCAGGATATTCACTACTCTCAAAGCCAGGAGGTTGCTGAACATACACATCTTCCTTGAGTTCACCATTTAGGAATGAACTTTTCACATCCATTTCATAAACTTTGAAGTTCATGTAGGTTGCAAATGCAAGGAAGATCCTGATGGCTTGCATTCTTGCAACAGGAGCAAATTTCTCATCATAGTCAATGCCTTCTTGTTGACTGTAACCTTTAGCTACAAGTCTGGCTTTGTTTTTAATGACAGTGCCATTTTCATCAGTTTGGTTTCTGAAAACCCACTTCATTCCTATGACAATGACATCCTGAGGACATTTGATCAAGGTCATGACCTTGTTTTTATCAAACTGTTGAAGTTCTTCTTGCATAGCCTGAACCCAGCTAGGATGTTTTAGAGCTTCAGTGACACTTTTGGGTTCTATATCTGATAGAAAATCAATATATAGACATTCATTGGCTGAAGCTGTTGTTAACTTAGCAGCCATGCTTCTAGTGAGCATGCCTTCAGTGGGTTCACCAATGATGTTTACAAGCTCAATGTCTTGAGATCTTGTCCACTTACTTTGTGGTCTAGGATCTGAGATTGATGAGGTCACTGGAACCTCAGGAATGGGTTTAGGTGCTGGAGCCATAGAATCATTTAGATCATCTATTGAGATGCTTTGTTCAGGTTGGGGTTCATGAATCACAGGTTCCTGAACATTTTGTTCAGTATTACCTATCCCAGTAGGGACTGATTGATTATCAATGAATTCACTAATTGTTGGTTGAGGAACGTTGTGGGGTAAGACATAGTATGAGATATCAGCATTAACTTGATATGAGGAATTGATTTCAGTGTTGAAATCATTAGGAGGGTATCTTGATGAATTGTCAATTCCTATTTCCTCTACTGAGGTATTGGTAAATCTGATGCTTTCAGAACTTTCATCAAAGGTGACATGAAAGGTTTCCTCAACTTGTTGTTTTCTGGTGTTAAACACTCTGAAGGCTTTAGAGATCAGTGAGTAACCTAGGAAATACCCATCATCAGCTTTTGCATCAAACTTGCCCAAGTGATCCTTGTGATTGTGAATGAACACAGGACACCCAAACACATGAAAGTAGCTGACATCAGGAAGTCTACCTTTGAAGATCTCATATGGGGTTTTGTTATGTCTTTTGACAATGATTGACCTGTTTTGAGTGTAACATGCTGTCTGGACAGCTTCAATCCAGAAATGCTTTGAGAGTGCTGACCCATTTAACATAGTTCTGGCAGCCTCAATGAGAGTTTTGTTTTTCCTTTCAGCTACCCCATTTTGTTCAGGGGTATACGAAGATGAAATTTTTATGAAATTCCCTTTTCATCACAGAAACTCTCAAGTTCTTGATTTCTGAACTCAGTACCATTGTCAATTCTGATGTGTTTAACAGTAATGTCATTCTGATTTTCAATCTTCCTAATGAATGACATTATGGTTTCAGCTGCCTGACTCTTTTTAGAAAGAAAGTATACCCAAGTGTATCTTGAGAATTCATCAACAATGACAAGTGTATACTTCTCATGCTGGATTGATCTTGGACTGACTGGTCCAAAGATATCCATGTGCAGGAGGTGAAGGCAACTTTTGATAGAGAAATTTTTTTTGTTTTGAATGATACTCTGTGGTGTTTGCCTTTTTCACAGGCTGAGCATGGTTTATCTTTTGCAAAAACCAGTGATGGTAAACCAAGGACTTTGTTTTGTTTTGCCAAGTTGTTAAGATTTTTGAAGTTTAAGTGAGAGAGTCTTTTGTGCCATAGCCAGTTGACAGTTTCAATGGCTTTGGCAAAGAGACAAGTTCCGTTCTGAGAGAGAGTTGACATGTCTAACACATATACATCATCTCTCCTAGGAGCTATCAAAACAACTTCTTTGTTGGCATTGAAAATAGTACCTTGTTTATCATTGAACTGTACTATGTACTTAGCATCACATAACTGACTGACACTGATGAGATTGTATTTCAGACCATTGACATAAGCTATTCTAGAGAAAACCATTCCATTGCAGTTAACTGAACCATAACCTTCAGTAGGACATGATGAGTTATCACCAAATACTACCTTGGGTCCTGGTTCCTTTACATACTTGTGCAGATACTCCTTAACGCCAGTCATGCTTCTTGAGCATCCACTATCTAAATGCCAAATAGGCTCCCTGGCATGTCTCTGCACAAATAGTTAACTGAATTAGTTTCTCTTGTTGACCCACATACTAGTGGGCTTGGGTCTCATGGTCTGTTTGAACTTAGCAATTGATTCATGGTCAGTGGTTGAGTGAAGTGTGCTACCACGGGTTTTGCATTTGCTTACTGAGGAAGACTCAGTGATGCGGGGTTGTTTTGAACTTCTCCTTGCCTGGATGACTCTATCATGCTGAGATGTCTCATGAGCTGGATTTCCACATATATCACAGCAGGAGTTCATGAGACAGTCATCCAGGAAGATGATCATTATAGCCACAATGTGGGCAAGGAGGAAAGGGTCTGGCTTTAGGTCTTTGACCCTGCTTTGAGGATGAAGCATACTGATGACCATAATTGGTGTGAGTTGCTTCACTGAATGAACTTACTTACTGTAATTGGTCAGAAGTTCTATGATCTTCCTTTTTGCAGATCATGCAAAAAAGGATGCTATAGCAATATCAGTGGTATGGCTCGTATAATGGCACAGATCACACTTCTGCCTGGGTTTGGTGTTAGATTTTGACCTTGATGAACTAGATGAGGTTGACTTAGTTTTCTTGATTGTTGAATCAGGAGCTTTCTCAATAGAGTTCATTTTGTCAGTCAACTTCCTCACAAGTTCAGTCAGTTGCTGGACTTGGTCTGCTTAAGTAGGAACTGAAGATGTTGAAGTCTCAGTGGGAACAGAGTCTTCTTGGGTTGGTTTTGTTGGTCTTTTCAGGATGGTTCTACCAAGTCCAGACCTTTCTTTTAGTGAGTGAGGTTTGAATTTCAAGGGAGTAGGCTCAGAGCTAGGTGCAGCACCCTGAAGAGGTTTCAGGGGTGGAAGCGGTGCTTGAGATTCGGCTTCAGACTCAGAGATGTGTTCAATACTACTGGGCACATCGGGAAGTCCAAGCATGCTCTTAAGAGCTTGACTTTCAGGCTCAAGAATTCTTCCAGAATCAAAATTTGGAAGCTTACTCTCAGGGTTTACCCTTTCAACCCAATCACTGGACTTGGGAATTAACTCCATATTGGAGAGCATGCCAGCAGATACAAATGGTTTTGGACCTTGGTCTTTATTGTGAGAATCAGGGAGATGATCTTCACCTATGATTCTCTTTTTGCTACTAGGGGCTCCAACAGTATCAAAGACTCTAGGATTCTTAGCAGTCCAACTTTCAATGATATCTTTTTCCTTTTTAAGTTCTTCCTGAAGAGCTTGATTTCTTTTAACTAGTTCAATGTTTTGAATTTGCAGTGAGACAGCCTCAAGCTTGGCTTGTTTTAAAAGAAGCAGTTCATCCCTACACTTGTTTAATTCAAAACTTAACTTGTTGTATTTAGAAAAAAGATTTAATTGTTGCTCCTCTACAAACTTAAGGTCAACATTGATATAGTTCATAAAGGACTGCCAATCTGAATCATCATCCATAGAAAGTAAAATATTTACCTTCTTCATTGTGATATTGACCCATTCTCCATTCCTGGCATGATTCTTCCCAACAGCTAGCTTGTCCTCTTCTGAGAGAGCCATCAGTGCACTGAATTGCACCATTTCATCGTCTGAGGAGACTAGCTCTTCATCCCAGTCAAAGACTTCAGCAACTAGGCCCTTGTTTTTACCCTGCACAGATTTAACATTGTTTGTTGTTTCTGAGGGTGTGGCCTCAAGCAGTGCTAGCTTAGCTTTGGCTTTTCTATACTTGGCTTCAAAATCAACAGTTTTATTTTGATCAAATTCGTTTTGAAAATTTTGATGAGACTGATAGACTTTTGGTTGAAATTTGCTAAAGCCCGAGGACTGATTTGACCCTGAGGGTTTGTAAGAGGGTTCAGAAATTGTTTTTGAAAAACATTCTTTGGAAAAATGACCTCTTTTGTGACACTTAAAACATTCAGTGTCCTCATTAGCTTTAGCATTTGAAAAACTTTTGTTTCTTCGTATAAACCTTTTAGAGTTAGCAAGGAGTGCCCTTTCTTGAAACTCAATATTTAAGTCGTTCAAGTACTCCTCGCTTGTTCTCTCATCAGCCTCATCGTCTGAATTTTCCTGAAAATCTTGAACCACACTGTTAGAATAAAAAGCAGTTGACACTGGTGTTGAAGTGGTTGTCAGGGACTTCTTGACTTCCTGAGACTTTTTTAAGTCAGGGTATCGTCTATTTATGAGATTATCCTCATAGACAAATTTCCCGTAGATTTCAGGAAGCTCAAGATTCTGAATGTGATTTGCATTCCTTAGTCCCTGAGAGAAATTCAGCCACTTGTCAGGAAGACTGTTTACAAAACCAACATTGATTTCATGTTTGGACAACTTTACACCATCATTTGAGAGTTCATTTAACAAAGTTTTATACCGGGTGTAAGTTTGAGACAGAGTTTCTGAGTCTTTAGCCCTGAAGGTGTTATACTCAAGTTTCAGGTCCATAATCCTGTTTTCCTTGGTATTTGAGGGACCTTCATAACTGTGGACTAGGTCATTCCAGGTTTGTTTAGCCGTACTACAACCAATAACAAACTCCATGACATCATCAAGAAGACAAGATATGATGATGCTTTTGAGCCTTTGGTCTTGGTTGACCACTCTTTTCTCGTCCTGAGTCCACTGAGCTTCAGGTTTAGGCAAACCTCCAACAGTCTTTGGGATAAATGGACCTTCATTAATACACTTAATGTAGTAAGGTTCCATCCCAGTCAAATAGCAAAGAATTCGCTTTTTCCATTTGTTAAATTTGCCAACTTCTAGTCGAGGGGCAACAACAGCATAGGCTCCACCCTTTTTATCGACAAGTTGGGGTACATCACTTTCAGCCATTAGGATCCTTATTTAAAAACGTTTTCGAGCGACTTAAAAGGGTTTTATAATCAGCCCGCTCTGATACCACTTGTTGTTCCCGTTTCACAGTTAGTATAAAACAATTTAAGACAACTAATTGTGAACAATGACTGAAGTAATGCAAGTAAAAACACACTGATTAATTTTCAACGTTTATATTCTTTATTAGAAATGAATCAATAAGAATACATTACCCAAGTACTTGCGGAATAGTACTTGGGATTGAAATGACAAGTATGGTGTGACTCCTCACTAAGCTTAGGCTAAGTCTAAGCACAACTACACAGGAACCACTGAGCTATCTCAGGGATGTAGTTGTATTTGGTGGAGTGAAAGATGGTTTGTGTGTGTGTTTTACAATTAATGCACAAGCTTAAATCTTTTCACTCCATCTCTTATGCTATTTATACAGGTATGGTTTTAACTCTATCATAGAGGACAAACTGACAGGTTACAGAAGACAAAATACTGATGTATGTTTGTCTTTGTTTACATTAGCCATTTAGGGTAAGTGACAAGGTTGCTTTATTCTTGTCAGTGATGACACTGAGCCTGATAGTTAACGATTCAGGGAAAGTTTGACTTTGGTTGATAAGGACTTCGTCTTATCTGTTCAAACTTATCCCGCCTTGTCCCGCTTATTCTTCAGTCTTTATAGCCTTCAGTCTTCGTCTTTAGTTTGTCTTCAGTGGTAGTAGTTGGTGAAGAGTTTCGGGATTCAGTGAGTTATTGTCATCACTCACTCAATCCACCATCTTCTTCTTGACTCAGTCTCCACCCCTTAAGTTCTGCCTTACTGAGTGGAGAGACTTCTTCTTTGTCTCTTACTGAGTATCCCGAAGACAGCTCACTAAGTGACTATGCGCTCAGTGATTTGTTAGTGTTTAAGGGACTAAACACTTAGGGTATTTTCTATTCAAATCCTATACTTAAAGGGTTTGGGTATTCGCTGAACCCAACAAAAGAGGACCTAGAAATAAAAATATTAAATAGGATAAATGTAAAATGGCCATCACAATAAATTTAGCAATATATTGAAAAAAAATTGGTGTACAAATCACTTATAAAAAGAAAAATAAGAACTAGACAAAAAGTCAAAATAATTAGCAAATTAGAAAGTACAAGGAATGCATAAAATGTTTTTTCATTTTACAGAATAAACTTTCAATTATCTAAATTTGCTAGTGTTAACCAGATAAGCATTATCATTTATGTGAAATTAGTATTTAATGAATTAATTATTTTTTTATTTATATTAATGATAATAATTATAAAAATTGTTTTTAAACATGAAATGTTTGATAGTATTAATTAATTTTAATTTTTCAGTTATGGTAACCTTAATCATAACCTAATTGGTTGCGGTTTACAAAACATTAAAAAACAACTAGGAAAAAAAAAATACTCCGTAATAAATAAATAACAACAAAATACAACCGAAACCCATCACGTTTAAACTGAAGTACTTCTTGCATATATAAACTAGCTTGTTCCCCAAGTAGTCATCATATCATCATTCTTCATAATCGAAACCCTAATTTTATCTCTTTATAAACCCTAAATCAAATTTCCATAAATAAAGACCCACCTTTCAGTAGTAAAATCCATCCAATTGCAAAACCCTTGAAGCAATTTCGCTACTTTCTTCTTAATCAAAATTCAAGATTCAACTTTTAGGGTTTCTTTTTCAGCTTGGAATAATTAGTGAGTTTGATTAGTGTAAAAAGATGAGTGTGAAAGAGGGTTTGGTTTCAATTTTGAAAGGTTTAAGTCGTGATGAAATTGAGGAGTTATTATTGAATCAAGAATTATGTGGCCACTGTCAGCTTTCTTTCCATAATCATGTGCAGTTAATTCATAAAAGTAAGTTTTTTTTTTTTTTTTTTTTTTTTTTTTTTTTTTTTCAAGTTTATTTATGGTTTTATTAGTTGCTAATAGTAAGATTTAGATTTAAATTTTTATTTTTAATGTTGGTTCTTAGTAGATTTAGTTAAAATTTGGTAGGGTATTTGAATCTTTTCTTAATTATGTTTTAAATCTCCCGTGTTCGAGTTGAATGATCTTATGTTAGATTTATAATGAAATTCCTAGTAAAAATCGTAACTTTATGTTCCTTTTTGGTTGTTTATCTCGTTGGGCTAGTGTGTAGCGTTAGTAGCACTATGTGAATTTATAGTTGTAGCTTTGAAGACTTCGTAATAGCATTAATGAATAATAATGTTTCTCTTTCATGATCAAGAGGTTTGTACTATTAAGTCTGGTGTGATTCGTTTGTGCTGTTTACTCCCTGTACGAAAGTGGTTATCTTTTCTGATTTTCGCTTAGTTTTGCAAGCTGGACGCTCTTAATTTGTGGTATTGTATAATGTTTTCTAGAATATTCTACAACCTTTGATCAAGCAATTTAGAGTTCAATCCAAAAATAAATAATTTCACAGAATGTAGTTGGTCGAATTGTGCTAGAATTGTTAATTTTCTACTTTCTAAATATTAGGCTAGCAATAATGATATGCAAAAAGTTTTAGTTGTTTACTTATCTAGCTTTTTACTTATCTAGCTTTGAAAGCTATTTCAGTGCGAGTGGGTTAATTGTCTATTTCTCTGTCAATTTTACAGGAAAAGACGATAATAAATCGTCAATGTCAGGTCCTGATTCTACTCAGCCAGATGATATTTCTGAAAGATATTCAGAACTTTCAACCGTGACTAATGAAGGATCTTCGTTAAAGAGAGAGTCAAATAAATATCCAGAACAGGCTCACTCACGAGGTTGGACACGCTATAGTGAAAAGTTCTCCCCAACATCAGTGGACAGCAAACACACAACCTCGTCAACTCAATCAAAATCCGGTAGATTGACGGAAGTTGAATTGGTGTCTGATGATCCGAAGGAAAGGTTAGCATTTGCAAATGTTGCAAGGAAGACCAACTTTACACACTTTGAAAAGGTTAACGGGAAAAACGTAAATGTGGTCCAAGGACTTGAGTTGCACACTCGAGTTTTCGATGCTGACGAGCAAAAAAAGATAGTTGAAGCGGTTTATGAGTTTCAACGCATGGGTCAAAAAGGGCAGCTTAGAGGTTAGTATTCTGCCATTACTATATATGATATGTAATAAATCATAGAGGTGAAATAATTGCTGTTTGAGTAATGGGCAAAAACGGGTTTGGGTCAAATTGGTAGTTTAAGGACCGAAATGCGTCTGATTAGGTTGACCCAGAACACCCTTTGTCCAAAAATCTTTTTTGGATGGTAAATATATCAGAATTTAGTGCCATTAATATGATTGCATCTATCTACTTTGGGTTGTATGCATCATGTTATCACTTATCAATAAATATTTTTCGGAGTGTAAATAATAATCTAGTTTTATAGCAAAACGATTTAGGTGGTTGTCTGCAACGAAATCCACTTTGAGACCCCTTTCATTTTTAGCTCTTCCACATTTATCAGTTTGACCTGTAGGAGATGAGACATTACCCCAAGCCAAAATTGCTAGCTCTATGAATCCCTAGCCCTAATTATTTGTATGTACTAATAACGATTGATTGTACGCAGAGCGGACTTATACAGAACCTTCAAAGTGGATGCGAGGAAAAGGGCGTGTTACTATACAATTCGGCTGTTGCTATAATTATGCAGTTGTATGTAGTCATCTATTCACTCTTTACTTTTTTTGCTTTACCTTATACAACTAGGACCTGTATTGACTTTTAGTCATATTTTCCAGGATAAAAATGGGAACCCTCCCGGCATAATCAGAGATGAAGAAGTTGATCCCCTACCACCAATATTTGTACAGATGATTAAAAGAATGGTTAAGTGGCGCATTCTGCCTCCAACATGTGTCCCTAACAGCTGCATTGTGAATATATATGATGAAGGCGATTGCATCCCCCCACATATTGATCATCATGACTTTGTCAGACCATTTTGCACCATATCGTTCTTGACCCAATGCAACATATTATTTGGTTCAAATCTCAAGATTGTCGGTCCTGGTGAATTCTCAGGCCCAGTTTCCATACCCTTACCTGTCGGGTATGAAATCATATATTCTTTCAGTTTCTATTTCTTGATTTCATAGACTTAAAAAATTGAAATTGATGTTTGATTTTTTTAACTTGCATAATGCAGATCAGTGCTCGTGTTAAAGGGTAATGGTGCTGATGTCGCCAAACATTGTGTCCCAGCAGTCCCTGCCAAAAGGTATGACCCTTTATAACCACAAAATAGTTTAATTCGCTTAAAGGTGGCACCATGGGAAGGTTAATTATTGGGTCTATGGGTTTGGGTTGATCATGGGTGATTTAGTTTGGGTTAAACTAGTTGGGTTGACCGAAAACGTTTCCCCCCGCAATTATTGCGTTAAGTATGATCATAAAGACTGTAATAACCCAATAGTAACATAATTATTGAATAAAATGAAGGGTCATTTACATCTGGGTACTTTTTTAATGACTCAGAATTACACAATGACTGAATTGGACAGATGAAAAAGCTAAACAGAAAAGTACGCAACTATCTTATGTAATAAACAGTAAGAATTTGTTTTGTACCAAAAGTACATTTTTGGATGCCTTTCAATCTATTTTTCCTTCAATTTATCATCAAATTTAGGTGCTAATAATATCATTTTTCTGTTGCAGAATTTCAATCACATTCAGGAAAATGGACGAGAGCAAGATTCCTTACGGTTATTCACCTGATCCTGAGCTGCGTGGTGTACGGCCTTTGGCCACGACTCCACTCGAATCACCATCTCAACAAAAGCACATTGAAAATAAAGAAGCATCTTCTCATACTCCTGCTTCTGCTCCTCCTCAGGTTGTGTCGAAACCAAACAATGCACCTTTGTTCAATAAAGAAGACGAGTTCCCACCTCTGGGAGCTATGAACGCAGGTCGACAACGAAGATAAGAATGTCTCCAATGCTTAGAGTTTATTGTAGACTGTGTTGACATTTTTGGTAAGGTTATGTTTTGTTGGATTGGGTATATGATTAATTTTAGTACAAGGATTCAAATTTGTTAAAGTCTAGTGAATAAGCCAAAATTCTAGTATAAGATCAGCTTTTGTATCAGTTAAACCTTTGATGAAACATCAATGTGTTTTTGTAATCCTTTTTTTGTTTAGTAATAGTGTTTTGTGGAGTGCAAATGACTATGACTAGACCTCTTTTAATCTCGACTCTTTTATAATGCTACTTGGTATGTGCCAATTAGATATTTGCATGACAATTATCTGTATTTGTATCTGATAGTTAAAGATGCTTTTGTGATGTGAATGATGAGCATTTTTGTCCGAACGGGTAGACTTGACAGATTCACATTTTTTTGGGGAGAAAAACGTGTTTGCCTCTAAGCCAATGGCTAATTTTTTGTGAGACTCGGTCACATTGCTCTTGTTAGCCAAACATATTCCGGCCGGCCCTTGTAGTGTGAGACCACTTGACCAATCTCATCCGCTCTTTGGTAATCGCCGTAACTGTACGACTAGTACATAATATTTTTCAAGCATAGTTTATGGCGAAATAACGTCATTCATTCATATATAAGTAAAGAAGTCCTAAATCGAATTAGACCAAACCGAGATCCATCCAAAATTTATTTATATCTGCGACTGAGAACCGTACCATACATAAGCAGTTCCTGTCCAGTGTTATTTTGGTTCTCTGGTTCCCATGTTTCTGTCCTCATTTCTGCACACCCCTGTTAATGTGTATTTTCTTAAAAGGAATTAAAGCTATGTTGTATGAACTCTAGCATCAGAAATGAATAGAGATAAATAAACAGTTTTAGATATTTTGAAATCTGAATTCATACACAAGAAATGTTTCATGGATTGTTTCACACAATATTTATCTATAATGTAAAATACCATGATTTCAAAATGAGTGGTGATTCGTGCTCCACCATAATCACTTCGCACAGCATAAGTTGTGTTGTTCTACCAACTGTTGTTAACATTGCACCGTATCTTAATATCGAACACTGTTAATTGACACCGTATGTGTTTCAGGAACAACATCCGATCCCCTTCATCAGTGACAATGCTACTGCTCTTTGATCTGCCGGCCATCTGAACCTCCAGAGGCCAGAACCAATAACTGAAAAGGATGGTAGGTCATGATATAGCGCAAGACCATAGAAGTAGACGAGTAATAAAAAAGTAGTGGGATGAAGAGTGCCAGGATACTTGTAAGACAGAATATCCCAAAAATTTGTACAAAATTGGCTAGCCAAGTAAGGCTGCCCACCACAAGAGATACACCAGCCATAAAGATATCGACATTGTCGCAAGAGATAACCCCAACAGCGGTAATGCAAACCTAAGTGCATTCATAACTAATATAATGTCACCCAGTTGCGCCCAAATGAGAGTAACAACAACCATGATGGCACTATATAAAGCTATGGTATCAAAGATCACAAAAGTCTGCAACACATGTTTGGGTAATAAGGTTGCCCGCCCTTGTTTTGGTTCAAAATCGTTATACCCACCAGGAATGGTGAAGCCAGCAGCGAATGCAACAGTGGCTATTAGAATAGCCACCAGCAACAAAGTATTCACCCTATCCTTGGAGAAATCCACGTTGTATCCTTCATCTTTTTCTGATAAATTATGTTTATTGAATGATATTCTATCCTTACTCCTAGCTCTTGGAGCACCAGCAGACATCAAAGCAGACCATGTCAATCTCTGCATACAAAAGGAACTGATGATATCCAAATAAACGCTATAACTGGAATCTAGATAATTTAAATGGCGGTTATAAGAATAAAACCTGTTGGAAGGAAGTCATTTGTTGCATATATTCCTAGGCAGCGTCAAGAGCCGTCAACCCATCTTTATTCACTAGGTTTAGGTTAACTGGTCCCATGTTAAACAACTCACAACCTTTGGGTGCCAGTTTATGGTTGCGAGATGCAAAGGAGTATTACCATCATGATCCATCTTGTTTATAAGAGCTTCCAAATCTGGAGTTTGAAGTATGAACCTAACTACATTGTCTTTTCCAAAGATAGCTGCAACATGAAGAATATTCTGACCTTTGCGATTTACAAACCCCCCTGCATCAGGTAAGTTTTGCATCAACTTCTTAAGGATATGAACGTGACCCATTTTTTATGCAATATGTACGGGATAGAATCTGGTTGAATCCATTTGCGAGGCATCTATGTTAAATTCATCAAGTAAGCAATTAAGTCCCTCGAGGAAACCTGTTGATGCTGCATAAAATAATGGTGTCTTACTCTCTTCATCGATCATATGAATCTGTCTTAAAATTTCTTGCAGCATCACTGACATTGGAAACAATCAAGTAAATGAAGACTATATAACACTTGGAAATAGGTTTGTCATGTGTAGATAATTGGTATGTAATTATATATATACCTGTACTTTTTCTTCGTATTGCAGCATTTACAAGAGACTTTCCATTTACCGACTCATAAATATATTCCACATTAACATCTGAAGTTATATTACTTAGAATAGTCTTGACGATGTCAACCATGCCTGCTTCCGCAGCAAGGTATAACCCTGACTTTCCTTCTTTGTTCACGTGATATGCTGCTTCAACGCTAAAATTGATCAGATACTCTATAACCTTCCTCTGATTACTAGCGAAGGCTTAACAATGATGTATTCCCTGCATAATTATACACCGGCCATTCGCTTATACATGATGAGTAAGCATAGTCATACTCTTTAAGAGAATATAGTTTCTTATGGTACTTATCGACTCTGAAAAAAATGTCAACAACTCCTAGTTGTCCTGCTCTAGCTGCTTCGTGAATTGCTGTTTTACCTTTTCTGTTCTTATGACCAAGCAAGTGATGGAAATAGAAAACTATGAAACTTGTGAGGTCCTCGTTCCCATAACTAGCTGCCACATGTCGCAATGTATTTCCAATAGAGATTGATGTTTCCAAGATGCCAATGAAACTATCAGCATCAGCTTTCTTTGCAGCCTCATACAATTCAACACCAATGTATTGTTTTTGCTGAATTTCTTGAGGCCCGTGTTGAAGTGAACTATAGCAAAGTAGTCTCCTCGTTCTATCATCTCTCCCATTCTGTCGCATCAGTTGTCTAATGCTTTCAATTTTATGACCAAACATCTCAACAACTGAGAGTGAGTATGCATCTAGGCTGTATGAATCTTCAGGCAGCCTTGGAATCCAACCAGCCGCTGTGCTGTCAAGAACAATTTCCAATCTGAATTCATTATGTAAATAGTCTGCCCCTTCATGAAAACCCAAAGATTCTGCAAAATGGACCAGTTTCTGTGCATGCTCAGCTTTTCTATTTAACAGAATTGGCTTTTCTCTTGCTAGTTCTTGTAATGTCTCAGCTAGCGGATTACAGAAGCGGGTAAATTACAATGAGTAAACAAAAGCAATGTATTAAAAAATCTCGTATATTAATGATATGGCATGAACTGAATATGATATGTAAAACTATATAGTTTTGAATTGGTGATAATTCAAAGATTACCGATATTTTGACTCCATATGGCAGCGAGAAGTAGAGATTTTCCCTTGGTAAGCTGGGCATCTAAAGCATTCTTATCAGCATAATGAGACACTGTGCTAAAAATGTTCTTCAATAGATTTGTTTTACCACATAAAGTGGCTATATATACCAGTGACGTGCCTTTCGTATTTAAATAATAGGCCTCCTCCACATGTTCCTTTATAAAGAAGTCGATCACCTCATTTTGGTGGTGCTGACAAGCTAATGACAATGGTGTTCGCCTGTCATCATTCTCCACCACCGCTTGCATGCCTTGATTTATAAATGTTGCATCATTGATATTTAATGGGGTCCCTTCCCGTAACTTTTCATTTCTGAGTTTGACTAAAGTCTTCACTATATTGAGGTGGCCATGCTTGGCAGCCAAGTGGAGGGCCGTATTACCATGACTGTAAACCCTGTTGAGTAAACAGGGAAAATACTGAATGATTAGCCACAAGAGGTCCTTATGCTTATATCTGCTTTGCCAAATGGAGAAACGTATTCTGCAGGGGAGTTAACTGGCTGAAGATGGTTGCTAGAGCTGAGTTTTGTTTCACAAAATATTCCTCCAAAGGCACCAATGAAGTTATCTACGTCCCCTTTCTTAGCAGCTTCATACAGTCCAAGGTCCATACAATGATGACACATGTCTTGCTTATGTAACATCATATTTCCAAGTAACTTTGTCGGCTTCTCATGTCTACTATCCCACACTGCTGCAGAAATGTGGTCAAGTACTCCAACAACAACACCAGTAAGATCAATGGTATATTTAATTCATTACGTATGATATTTACCCCCTCTTCAAACCCGGCCAATTCTAGAGGCAAACTCAATGGGAGTCTGTCCGTTTTCATCTTTTACGTGTACAAGCATATGTACCCCTTCGCTATAATTTCTTCTAGCATCACTAACAGTGGGAACAAAATAAGTTAGAAAGAAGACAATCTTAACATAACACATATCAATAATCTAAATAGAAGATATTGGTACATTTTAAGTGTAAATGTTGTACGTAAGAGGCTAACGTTTATCCTTCTTAGAAATAGCAGCATGAAGCAATGACCTTCCCTTCATAAGATTTTCTTCTAAGACGCCATCCCAATCACTTGGTTCCCAATGGTTCATCACAGTATTAAAGGTCTTCACGTTTCCTGCTTCAACAGAGAGATAAACGGCAGACTTTCCTTTGTTGTTTACATAGCATGAGGAACATGCAGACCAAGACCGCCCACAAAGTAAAAAGTCGACCAAATGTTAATGATTATGAGTTAACGCCTCATGTAACGGTGTGTTACCCTTGTTATTTGTGTGCAGCACCTCTTCAAGACAAAGATGTTGGTCATATCTTATGAGAAGATCTAGAACAGTGAGATATCCCGCTTTCAATTTCCTGCTCATGTAAGAAGGCTCAGGCCGACTATTCTCTCTATTGCGGGACATCATTGAAGGGGGTATTGCAGGAGCTGATTTTTTTTGGACATAAGTTTTTTCATTCTAGGAGCTGGTTTTAATTTTTTTTCTTTTTCATAGTTCCCTTTTTATAATCATTTTTTTTTTTTAAATTTAAGAACAACAAATTTTACAACACATACACCACCTATCTCACAAATTTTATCTCACATATCTCCAACAAGACTTGAACCCACAACCTGTAGGTTGATGGGCCACTCACATACCGCTGGACCAAGAGGCCTTTGGTAAAATACTAAAATTATTGCATTGAAGTTTGTGATATTCCGTATGAAGGTTCTTGTAGGCTAGTTTTCTTACGTAGAGTGGATAGTGACTATTATACCAAAACTGCAAAACAACTTTGGTTGGTGAAACCCAGTCTCAACTATACAAGTTCAAATCGCCAGCGCATCAACAAGTAGACAAGTAATCAACAAATATCGCATAGTAGATCTATACTTTTTGTATTGCCAGGTTTATATTCAGGATATTGTACTCTGCTATTCATGTTTTAACTAATTTCAAACTTGTCCGTTTTGTTCACTCGTATCAGAGTGAATATCAATTGATTGAACTTTAATTTTACAAGAAGTAGATTATCAATTGATTGGTGGTTCATTTTGATGCCTTAGAACGATACACACACCTCTGAAAAAATCTTAACCGCGAGAGTGAGATCAACGATTGTTTGTTTAATTTTTGTTTTAAGTCTTGTTTAAATAATAGTTTATCACTTTTTATTTTCACACATCTTTCTATATTAAAGCATAAACAAACATTTTTTATATGATTTTCTTGATATGATTTTTTTATATTAAGACAATTAAGTCAAATTTCAAACTGTTAAATTTTGGGGTATTAATCTGTGACAAACATGTCATTCTATCAATTGCTAATGGCTCTCAAGTTATGATTCATTGCAGGCTTATTACAGGGGTTAATCATGGTCAAATCATAATTGATTTAAAGTTCCAAGAAGTTCATTTCTGCTGAAGCATTACTCATTTCTGTTGATGAATTATTTATAGCCGTTAGAGGGGTCTTATTGTATCTTTTTCTCCTATTTAATAAGTCCATTAATAAAGGGTTAGAGGCAACTGTGAGTGCAGTCATTGTCTCACATTCTTTTCTTTCTGATCATTTCATTGATCTTGTCTTCTCTATGTATTTGTATGATTATTGTCTCATTGACATTAATCTAATATTGTAACACTTTGGATACTATTGCTGATTAATCTAAGCCGACTATTGAGGCTTAGGTTTGAATAAAGGTTCTATTGTTCATCTTGTGTTGTTGATACTTTCGTACATGGTATCAGAGCTTCAGGCTCATAATCATTATTGATTCTACATCCAAGGGTTTCTTTGTGGAAACTTGGGGACATCTCTTCAACAACATCTTGGTGGTTTGTGGTTATTGCTATTGGCATAATCACTGGTTATTTCTTATTGTGATTTGTTCTTTCCGCTGCATATTGCTCTGTAAGTCTAAGTCTAATCTCTTCTTCAAACAACAGTACTTAAAGTCTTTGTGGGTGCAAACGGGTAAACTAACATCTTGATCTGCCACCTCTGAGTGGTATGAATACCTGCTCTGGTTTACCCCAGTTCACAGGCTTAGTGCTTGTTGTTTCTTAATTACAAAGTCTTATTTATTTCTTTATCTGTCTATCTGCTTTTGTCTATCTTATTATATCTGTCTGTCTTATTGTTGGTATTATGGCTATTGGTGATGATAATATTGGTGGTGGTGGTTCTTCCACTGAGAAAAGCCTATCCTTTGGTGATGCTTTGTATTTACACCCCAATAACACAAATGGTACTCCCATTATTACTATCAAACTCACTGGAACTGAAAATTATAAAATATGGAATATGGCCATGACCTTTGCCTTAAGGAACCACAATACGTTAGGGTTTATTGATGGTACTTGCATAAGAGATGATTCGAACCCTAGTCTTGCTAATCAATGGGATACTTGTAACTCTGTTGTGGTTACTTGGATTCTCAATTCTCTCAGCCCTGAACTATTTGCTGGTGCTATATAAGCTAAAACTGCTTATGAAATATGGAATGATCTTAAAGATACCTATGATAAGGTTGATGGTTCAGCTATTTTTAATTTGCATAAAAATATAAACTCTCTTAGTCAAAGTGGGTCCTCTCTTGCTGATTATTATAACAACCTTAACTCTTTATGGAAACAATTTGATTGTATGATTAGCTTGCCTCCTTGCACTTGTGAGGCTGCAAAACATTTTGAAAAACACAATCAGCTAATCAAGTTAATGCAATTTCTTATGGGTCTTGATGACTCCTATGTTCCCATCAGAAGCAATATTTTAACCAGAGATCCTTTGCCTAATGTCAAAACTGCTTTCTCTATTGTCTCTGGAGAAGAATCTCACATAAATGTTTCATCTGGTAATAGCTCTGCTAAACCCAATGCTACAGCTTTTGCTGCAAAAACTTCTGATGGTGGAAAATTTTTTGATAACAAAAAAGGATTTAACAACAACTTTAAAAGTTCTGGTTTTAATGCTGGTAACAGCTCAAACAACAGAGGACCAAACATGAATCTCAAATGTACTAACTGCAAAAAACCTTGTCACACTGTTGATAGATGTTATGATCTGGTTGGTTATCCTGCTGGATATGTCAAAAGGAATTTTAATTCTAAACCCTTCAGCAGTAACAATGTTTCCACTGACACTAATCTTTCCACTGATAATGAAGCTAGCAACTCACCTGTCTCTTTGTCTAATGAACAGCTCTCCAGACTTATGAGTCTGCTTAATGACAACAAAGTGTCTTCTGCTAATGCCAACGTGGCAGGTAAAACTTTTTCAGGAACCTTCTTTAATGGCAGTGTCAAGTTTAACATAAACTTTGACAAATTCTTTAACAACAGCACTAAAACCTTATCTGGAAACATAAGTCTTGGTTGGATTGTTGACTCTGGTGCAAATCAACACATGATTGTTTCTTCAAAATTTTTAATCAATGTTGTTGACATTTCAAATCTTGGTCTAACCGTTGGTCATCCCAATGGTACTCAGGCCTTAATTACTAAAATTGGTGATTTAAAGGTCAATAATGACCTAACTCTTTTTGATGTTCTGGTTGTTCCTGAGTACAATGTCAGTCTGCTGTCTGTTCATAAGATTGCTAGAGACAATAAAATGTTTATTGGCTTTAATGAATCTAATTGCTATATACAGGATTTACATCAAAAAGGGATTGTGGGGATTGGTAAACAATGCAATGGGTTATATATGTTTGATATTGATTCCACATGTAAGATTGCTTCTAATAACTGCATTTCTGTTTGTCATGTTTCTAGAAATCTCTGGCATCAAAGACTTGGTCATCCCTCTGACCAAGTCCTACATATACTTAAAACCACACTTAATCTTGATGGTACCTCTGAATCTGACCATCTTTGATATACTTGCAATAAAGCTAAACAAACCAGGGAACCATTTCCTTTAAGTGAACATAAATCAACTAAAATTGGTCAACTTGTTCATCTAGATGTATGGGGACCATATAAAGTCACTAGCAGAGATGGTTACAAATATTTTTTGACCATTGTTGATGACTATTCTAGGGCAGTCTGGGTCTATATGCTTAAGGGAAAGGATGATGTTTATGTTTCCATTGTTAACTTTACTCATATGCTATCAAATCAATTTGAACACAATGTTAAGATATTCAGAAGTGATAATGGGACAGAATTTGTCAATAACAAACTTCAACACTTCTTTCATGAAAAGGGAATTTTACATCAAATCTCTTGTGTTTACACACCTCAACAAAATGGTATTGCAGAAAGGAAACATAGGCATCTCCTTAATGTGGCTAGATCCCTTATGTTTCAGGGGGAATTACCTCTATATCTTTGGCCTGAATGTGTTCTAACTGCTGCTTATGTCATAAACAGGTTACCCTCTTCAGTGTTGTCTGGCAAGTCTCCCTTCTTCCTTGTGTATGGGCATGACCCTTCACTCTCTCTCCTTAGAGTCTTTGGTTGCTTATGCTATGCCACCATTCTCAACATCTCTGATAAATTTGGTAGTAGGTCTGAAAAAAGTGTCTTTATTGGCTATTCAAATGAGAAAAAAGGTTATAAACTTTTGAGCTTAGAAACAAAAAATATCTTTTATTTCAGAGATGTCAAATTTTATGAAACTGTTTTTCCCTTCAAAATGAAAAATTCTTTGTCAAAACTTTTTGTTGAAACTTATGTGCCTAAAGATTTAAATCACAAAAATTTCTTTGACTCACAAATAAGTCCCAATGATGAAGGGAGAGTGACATCCTATGATGATGGCACAGTGGTAAGTCATCCTACTAGGATTGATGAACCGGTTGCAACATCTATAGATGATAATACACACCCTGAGGGCACCATATCACATGAATCACATCCTGCTGATGCATCTTCTGATTCTGCTGATACATCACCTGATTCTGCTGAACAAGAAAGAGGCTTGCCAGCCACTACTGCTAGGAGGTCAACCAGAGTTTCTAAGTTGCCCAATAATCTTAATGACTTTATTATAGATGAAAAAGTCAAATATGATGTTGAAAAGGTTGTTAATTACTCTAATCTTAACAAAGAAAATTATTGCTTTGCTTCTAGTCTTAATAAAAGTATTGAACCTACCTGTTATGAAGAAGCTATCCTTGATAGTAATTGGGTTGATGCTATGAACTCTGAAATTGAGGCCTTAAATGAAAACCATGCTTGGGATATAACTGATCTACCTCCTAATAGAACTCCTATTGGTTACAAATGGATCTTTAAAATCAAATATAAAGCCAATGGTGAAGTTGATAGATACAAGACTAGATTAGTTGTTAAAGGCTATAACCAAAGGGAAGGAATAGACTATGATGAAACTTTTCTCCTGTTGTGAAAATGTCTACTGTTAGATGTCTTATTGCCTTAGCTGTAAAAAACAAATGGCCTCTTTTTCAACTTGATGTTAACAATGCTTTCTTATATGGAGATCTTGATGAGGATATTTATATTACCATCCCCAAGGGGTTCTGTAATGAGAACAACAAGAATAAAGTTTGTAAACTTGTCAAGTCTCTATATGGCCTAAAACAAGCTCCCAGGAAATGGAATGAAAAACTTGTTAGTGTTTTAAAAGAAAATAACTTTGTTCAATCTGTCAATGATCATTCTTTGTTCACCAAAACAGAGAATAACAAGTTTATTGCTCTGCTTGTTTATGTGGATGATATTGTCCTCACTGGAAACTGCATTGATGAGATAAACCTATTCAAAGAGTTTCTAAAATCAAAATTTCATATCAAAGACTTGGGAAACTTAAAATATTTTCTTGGCATTGAGGTTTTAAAAACTGGGAATGACATATGTCTTACCCAAAGAAAATACTGTCTGGAACTCCTCAAAGAATTTGGTCTTCTTGGGTGCAAACCTGTGTCCACTCCTATGGAACCCAACTCTGTCCTTCCATACATTCCCACTGCTGATGATCCCTTACTTATCAACATCACTGGATATCAAAAGCTTCTTGGGAAACTTATCTATCTTACCCATACAAGACCTGACATCTCATACTCAGTTCATTTTCTGGCACAATATATGCATTCTCCCTTGAAATCTCATCTTGAATGTGCCCTCAATGTTCTGAGATATCTAAAAGGAGCTCCAGGAAAAGGTCTAAGGTACAATTTCAGCAACTCTGAAAACCATCTTGAAGGATACAGTGATGCAGACTGGGCTAAATGCAAGAAAACCAGGAAATCTGTCACAGGTTATTGTGTTTTCTTTAATAATTGTCTGATCTCATGGAAAAGTAAAAAACAAAACACTCTTTCAAAATCTTCCACAGAAGCAGAGTATAGATCTATGTCTACTGCTGCCTGTGAAATTATTTGGATTCAAAAAATCTTAAAAGATCTAAAAGTTGATATCAATCTTCCTGTTAACCTTTTTTGTGATAACAAATCTGCTTTACAACTTGTTGTCAATCCTGTTTTCCATGAAAGATCAAAACACTTTGAAATTGATGTTCACTTCATCAGGGAAAAAATTGCAAGATGTGTTATAAGTGCCAAAAAGATTGGCTCTTCAAACCAAACTGCAGACATTCTTACAAAAAACCTCCCTGTTTATCAGCATAAATTCTTGTGTGAAAAATTGATATTGTTTGATATGTTTGCCCATCAGATTAAGGGGGAATGTTAAATTTTGGGGTATTAATCTGTGACAAACATGTCATTCTATCAATTGCTAATGGCTCTCAAGTTATGATTCATTGCAGGCTTATTACAGGGGTTAATCATGGTCAAAGCATAATTCATTTAAAGTTCCAAGAAGTTCATTTCTGCTGAAGCATTACTCATTTCTGCTGATGAATCATTTATAGCCGTTAGAGGGGTCTTAGTGTATCTTTTTCTCCTATTTAATAAGTCCCTTAATCTAGGGTTAGAGGCAACTGTGAGTGCAGTCATTGTCTCACATTCTTTTCTTTCTGATCATTTCATTGATCTTGTCTTCTCTTTGTATTTGTATGATTATTGTCTCATTGACATTAATCTAATCTTGTAACACTTTGGATACTATTGTTGATTAATCTAAGCCGACTATTGACTCTTAAGTTTGAATAAAGGTTCTATTGTTCATCTTGTGTTGTTGATACTTTCGTACACAAACATTCACGCATTTATTTATGTTTATCGAGAGAGTATTGCTATATTCTCTCTTACAATTTTTTTCTAATTATCATCCTACCCACATCTAAATATGACAGGTGGAATTAATTTTTTTTCTTTTTTGATCTCATCCAATCATTTTTTCACATACACTAGTAACATGAGTAGATGATATGTAGGAAGAAAACGAGCGGGTGATCCCGCGCGTTACGGCGGAAGTGTTATGAAACGTACAAAGGACTTAGCTTGCGACGAAACTTAAACCTCAGGGATTATTTTTGCTATTTTGCCAAACTTACAAAGGACTTAGCTTGCAACGACACTTAAACCTCAGGGACTATTGTTGCCATACTTAAACCTCAAGGACTATTTTTGTCATTTTGCCAAACTTACAAAGGACTTAGCTTGCAACGCCACTTAAACCTCAAGGACTATTCTTGCCATTTTGACAAAGATGGCATTTAATGCACCTACTTTGGGGGATTTGTACTCCCCATTTTTAGTATATATATATAATATATAATATATAATGTAAAAGTATATATATCATTTTCATTATCCACATGGTTTCTTTACTTTGATAAGATTATTGCATTCTAGAGTTGATATGTAACTTAATAAATCTTTTCTTGTATCTTTTCATATCTTGTAATCGATATTTAATTCACACGCATTTAACAAGTGCAAAATAGATTAAATGGAATTGGGTTCATGTTCTATTCTACCATCGTAAATGAAACAACCAATACTATATTAATCTCTATAATCTTTATTAATCCTGATAGAATCAAATACCATAAAATATGCAAGACTAACAATACAAAGATATTATTCTCTTTGTTTGAAAAACATTATGTTTTATTTAAAGTATCAAGATCAACAATGAATAAACTTTGTGATTTGAATTGAGCTAAATGGTCGTGTTTTCTTAGAAACAATGGTTGTACATTTGTAGTATTGTTATAAGGTAAGATAGAGCAGTGTATTTGAAAAAGTATTACTCCCTCCGTCCCAAATTATAAGTCCATTTTTGATTTTTCAAAGTTTTTTTCTTCCGACTTTGACTTTAATTATTTCATTTCGTGTTATATAATACTTGATGAAAAGTATACAAATGAAAATGCATTTAAATCACATATCCATTTATATATTTTACAACAAGTATTATATAACGCTAAAAGAAATAATTAAAGTCAAAGTTGGTATAAAATGACTTTGAAAAAGTCAAAATGGACTTATAATTTGGGACGGATGGAGTATTTAATTAAAAACACATGAGAATAGTGCAATTCGTGTAGTTGACAGTATCTATACTACTATATAAAACATTTAAGTTGTGGGCTCTACAAAAAATTAAGATAAGGAGCTCCAATCATTGAGTGACATGTGTCACTTCTCTAACTAAAAAATAACAAAAAAGGATGAGCTCTAACAAACTAAAATAAGGAGCTCTAATAATGGGGTTACACATGTCACTTCTTAACTAATTAATCACTTTTATTTTTAAATTTAAATATCTTTTAATTCGTTTAATTTTTTTATGATCTAATTTCACCATATTTTTTTAAATTTTGTGCTCTTTAATTCAACATCCATTTTAATATATTTTTATAAGTTTTTAGTTTTTACATTTTTAGTAGTTTTATTTTATTTTGGTTCAAATTTTTATAACTTTAACCTTTATTTCAATCAATACAAACTTTATTTATCAAAATTATTTACTTTTGGGAAAGTGTTTGACGGGTAAGAGATTGTGGAGGTCTTTTTATATGCGGGAATAATGATGTCACGGGAAAGATACGGAAAACCCAAACAAACATATACAACTAAAACATATACATTTGTAGTGTTGTGAAATGAATTCACTAAGCGGGTAGGGAATTGCGAGGAGAGTTGAGTTAGCAATTCATTTACTATATTTATTATATAACTATATTTATCGTCGCCGCTGTGCGCGGATATCCAACTAGTTTTATATAATTGTTTGTTTAACGTTTCTAAGCCTCTTGGTTTATATTTTAAAATGTTATGAACAGTCACATAACTATAGACTCAGGGGTTTAAAAACATTAAAGTCAAAAGAGAGCGGAATATCGAACAAATCATAGGTGCCATTTAGTGTGTGATTAACAAATACTCGTAATGCAAATGAGGTTGACGACGTATATGCCCCTTCGGTCCAACGCCGAAGGGCCCGATACTCTTAGCCGAAGGGTCCGATACTCTAATGCAACGGTCCAAGGCGAATGGTACGACGATAGGTCATCCGTCCGAAGGACACGCTGACCTGACAGTACTTTTGACATCTAGCCTGGATACACTTTGTCTCATCTCCGTGGATGTCGGACATGACCCCAGGGACAGTGTCAGGGATAGTGTCAGCTCTGACATCATCGACGGCCCCATGAAGTACGACAGACCCAGGGACCAGACAGTGACATCAGGTAGTATAAATACGCATACAGTATTTGGGAACAAGGTATCATTTTCCTCACACACATATTTATACTATACCTTTCGGTAAAACACATACTTACTCTTACGCCGGAGTCGGGTCCTGGGATAACACCCGGGGCGAGACTAACGCGTCGTTCATCTTAGCAGGTATCTAGAAGGCTTATTCCTAAGGCTGAAAGATAACTGCAACAACCCACAAAAAATTACTTCGACATTGGCGCCATCCGTGGGACCCGCATTCAATCTACTAGAGCTATAGGATGACGGGTTCGACACCACCAGAAACTTCAGGAGGAAGTTTGTTGGAATCACTCCTAAACAGTATTTCAAGTATTTATATTTCATATGTAATAGGTAGCTTTATTATGGCCTTTATGTTTGTTTAAGGTCCAGCTTATGTAGAAGGCCCATAAGCTGAGGCCCAAGCCCAATAAGGAATAGGGAAGGAGAGGGAGTGTTGCCCTAGCTCCTTGCCTATATAAACTCTTGTAAACCCTCATTTGAGGGTTGGTTGTTCAAGTTATTCTTTCACTCACCTCCTACGCATAACCGGTTACAATATTGTGTGTGTGTGTGTTTGATACTTGTTCAATCGCCTTATCTCTTTCTCTATAAGCTTGTGTTGTAAACCTTGTGCACACATAACAGTGTACAACCCGTAATGGTCAAGAAAGGACCCTGTGGTACGCCTCAGTGCCACAATCCTTATAAAAGGAGCGAAAGCTTCTTATTTTTGAGTAAAACCTATCAAACCTTTCACTTTTCAAGGTTTTGCTAAAAAAGACAAGTACTTCCCCATATGATTTTAAAACCTCAACCGTTTATATCACTAGTTGAGGGGGAGTATTTGAATTAAAACTTTGTTCACAAATTGTTCACAGTGGTCACTCTTCCCGCAACACTCAAAATGGTCATATTTATTCTCAAACCGTTCAAAAATAACAATTTTATATGCCATTTTTGAGGGGGAGAAAATTGTGTGATAAGAAATATGTTGTGCAAAATGCAAATGAATCTGTGTACCTCAGACTTAACCAACGAATTGACGGTACTAAACTGTTTGTAACTCAAAAAGACTTGTCCTGGACGGGTAATAATTTCAAGCTAGTTCGCTAGTGATGTAAACGTGTCTCGCAAAGGACTAGTCTGAGTAGAATGTACCATTCGTGAAACTCTTGATAGACATGAACTCTGACGGGTTTGACAACCTTCCAAGGTTTGTCTACACCTTCAAGGTAGTTATTAGAGTTAGTTGTCACCTAAAAGCTGACAATGCAACTCTTTAACTATTCAACGTAACCGTGTCTCGCGGGAGATTGTCTATCTTTAGTGGATCAATTCAAAAAGTGCGCGCTCTTTCCTCACTGTGCATTTAACCATTAAAACTATTAAGCACATGTGGAGGGGGAGTATTTATGCAAAAAAAAAAAAAAACTTATCTCTCACAGTGGTTCAAACATGTTTTTCATTTACAAACCCTTTGAGAGATATTTTAACTTACAGTGGTTATAATGGCAAACAATAGGTTAGTCATGGAGTTATAAGGTGACTAAGGTTAGGAATAACCGTCCTATGATCCGCCAGAGCCGGAGGGATCTACCCAAGGACACTACCATTAGTTAGTGTTAGAAGTCCTTAGGAATGATTATAAAAAGGAGAAAATGAGAATCGGAGAAAGAAGGAGTTGAAGAATCAAAAAGAAATGTAAAGTAAAGGGTGAAAAGAAATAGCCCTCCAGATTATTCAACTTAGGGCAGACACCGGGTTCAATTCATATGCTACTGGTTGTCACTTAGTGACACCGGTATTGAAGATTAAAAGTCGTCATGGACCCAGTGACGCATGCACTAAACCTTCTTAGCCACTCAAGTTTCTCTCAACAGAAACTTGTTTCATTCCCACAGGGAACCCTACATAATCTATTGGCTTTCTCTTAGAGATCGCTGGTATTGAAGAAGGAGACCCTCTCCCTAGTCTCCGCTCAGGAAAACCAAAACGCACTATTGAGTCTAGAGCCACGAGATTCATCAAAAGATCTCTTAGGAACACTTGACATTTAATCACTTGTTGATCAACAAATAAGATCTTCAGTGATTCAGTGGTTCATATCGAGTCCTTCACAGATCTTAGCAATCTGTCAAGAACATTTATGAGAGGTTCACATCTGTGATCCTCGGTGATTGAATGGAAACTCCTGCCAGGGTCAACATCAAACAGCCCTGACAGCAGGTCACTTCGGTAACTCCCCGTGGATTACGCGGAGTGTGTCTCAAACGGTCTACAGTCGTGAGGTGATGCTTCGGTGTACCTCAGCGACTCATCTGAACTGTAGATGTATTTCGGTACATCGCGTTATCTCACTTGTGGGACTCCAGTTCAGGAACGGCCTTTGTAAGAATTAGAGTTGTGTTTTCACACTATGCTGTTAACACTCTCGAAGTTCAAACTTGTAAGTGCCGGAAACCGCTTATTACTAACCGTTTGCAATGTTTTCTTCTTATGGAAGCTCCGGAGCGGGATGATCGTGCTGACTCTTCTCATGCTCATGCCAACATCATCACTAATGGAAGTTCTATTCGAATGCAACACAACAGTCAGAATGATTCTTCATCAATCAAAGAATCTACAAAGTCAAAGACTTACAGAACTTCATCAGTATTGATTTCCAACGTCAAAGAGCGTGTGAGCATGTTGAAGAATGACGTGGAGACACTGGAGCAGCGAAGCAGACCTGAGGCAGACTGATGCAGACAACAACATACTATCACTTTCACCACAAAGAACAATGATCAAAGAACAAAGTTAAAGATGACGTCAAAACATAACTGTTCAAAGATAACGATCTCTCTACACTGGGGAGATTGTTCGAATCAAGACAATTCCTCTCACAAGAAAGAAGAATGTCAGAAGACGTCACCGCTACTATTACATCAACGCCTTCACCGTTTACATTCATATATACTTGAGGGGGAGATTGTTGGAATCACTCCTAAACAGTATTTCAAGTATTTATATTTCATATGTAATAGGTAGCTTTATTATGGCCTTTATGTTTGTTTAAGGTCCAGCTTATGTAGAAGGCCCATAAGCTGAGGCCCAAGCCCAATAAGGAATAGGGAAGGAGAGGGAGTGTTGCCCTAGCTCCTTGCCTATATAAACTCTTGTAAACCCTCATTTGAGGGTTGGTTGTTCAAGTTATTCTTTCACTCACCTCCTACGCATAACCGGTTACAATATTGTGTGTGTGTGTGTTTGATACTTGTTCAATCGCCTTATCTCTTTCTCTATAAGCTTGTGTTGTAAAACTAGTGACCTAACAAAGTTCCACACCATTGACGAGGGAGCAGTTAGAAGGCTACGTGACTGCTCTTAAGTCAATGATAAAAGAACATAATAGCCGGAGGGACACCGTTGAGCCACTACGATTGGACTTCGAAGATGAAACGACTCTTGATAAGGACGAGCCGACGAATAAGAAGAAGGAAATAGTTACGGGGAACAAAGTGAAAGACGAAACCTGGCGAAACCTTTCAAAGAAGTTTCGAAATCTCCGTTCAGTAGACGAATCATCGAGTTTTCTGCTCCGGAACACAAGATGCCCACCCACATCAAGCTGTACGATGGGTCTATGGATCCCCAAGACCATCTCAACAGATTTACCGGAGCTGCGGGACATGGAGAGTGGCCAATGCCCGTGTGGTGCCGCATGTTCCAACAAACGTTGGACCGAAGGGGCATATACGTCGTCATATAACTATATTTTAAAATGTTATGAACAGTCACATAACTATAGACTCAGGGGTTTAAAAACATTAAAGTCAAAAGAGAGCGGAATATCGAACAAATCATAGGTGCCATTTAGTGTGTGATTAACAAATACTCGTAATGCAAATGAGGTCAAATAAAATAAAGTTGGTTGTATGACAAAATGTGGAGCTAGCTCAACTGGCAAACACTGTTGGCCTTCAAAGGAGAAGTCCGTTTGGGTAAACGACTTTTATTTACTTATTTATTTATTTATTTTTTTTTATTTTATATGGTAAATAAACTTAAATAAATCTAAATGAGTTGGTGGGTTAAGAGAAAGTTGGTTTACTAATGCCTTCCCCAACAAAGTGTCATGTGTCATTTAATTTTTTTTTATTTTTTTTTTATTTTTTAAATTTATTTTGTATAACTAGCCAGGTACCCGCGTGTTGCAGCGACGGATACCTGTGTGATTATATTTTTTTGACGATAGCAAGGTTTTTTCGATGCATTGCTTTTAAAGAAGGGAAAAAAATGCCCAACAAAGATTATTAATTGAAAATTAGTTTGCTTTCTTACTTACGCATTTAGTAATATAATAAAAAGCTTTTATAGCAGGGTGCCTACACGATTCTATGTTTTTCATGATGCTAATTTAACACATGGAGATAACTTAATGGAAAAGCTTTACCGCACAATATTGCTTTAAAAATAGCAGACTTGCATCACGATGCAATGACGATACAGAAACGATGGTCAACGATATTGCTAGTCGTTTAGGACGTGTAATATTATATATCGTTTAAACATACAGTGTGTTTTAAAATAGCGGTTTTAGCACCATCTAGTGGTATCTATATTGCTAAGTTGTGGTGGTAAACGGTGGTCCGTTGCGTGGTCAAAAAAGGTGGTGTCAGAGAGTTTCTATGTTCCGCTTAATGATTTGCAAATTTTATTTAGTGGGTGTTTTAAAGAATAAATGAAGGATAAGATGATTTATGTGCTATTGTTTTGTACCATGTGATATATTAAGTGTACTTTTTGAGTGAAAATGTATTTTAATAATTAATGAATTGTAAAATTCATTCAGTGGGTGTTTGAAAGATATAAATGATAAGAGGAATTTTCAAATGCTTACTCTTATTTTGGTGCTTACCAAGGGACAAATCTCCACCATCCATCTAGTTTGATCTAATGGTGGGGATAAACCTAAGATTTAATATGGAAACCTAAGTCCATGTTTTTTTTTCTCCTTTTTCTTTGTCTTTTTGTCTTTTTTATTTATTAACTTTTTTTTTATTGTTTTTTTGAATTCACGTTTTTATTACAAATTCATGCCTTTTTTTTTTTTAGTTCAATTTTTTTATTATTTTCTTTTAATTTTAAATTCACATTTTTTTTTCAAGTTTTTTTTCGCTTTCATACGTTTTTATCTGTATTCATACGTTTTCGTTCGTTTTTATACGTTTTCGTCCGTGTTCATATGTTTTCGTCCTTTTTGTTTACGTTTTTTTTTTCCTGATATCAGACGTTTTCGTCTGTTTTCATCCGTTTTCATACGTTCACATCCGTTTTCTAACGTTTTTGTCCGTTTTCTGACATTTTCTTACGTTTTCATACGTTTTGTACGTTTTCATACGTTTATATACGTTTTCTCGTCTGTTTTTAGACCTTTTTGTCCGTTTTCGTCCGTTTTTACGTTTCCGTCCATTTTTAGACTTTTTCGTCTGTTTTCGGACGTTGTCGTCCGTTTTTATACGTTTTCGTCTGTTTTCATACGTTTTCGTCTGTTTTCTTACGTTTTCACCCGTTTATGTCCGCTTTCATACGTTTTCGTCTGTTTTCTTACTTTTTCATTTGTTTTCATACGTTTTCGTCCATTTTCTTACGTTTTCGTTCGTTTTCATACGTTTTCTTTCGTTTGCGTCAATTTTTCATACGTTTTCAGACGTGTTTTAACGCTTTCATACGTTTTCGTCTGTTTTCGTTCGTTTTCTTACGTTTTCGGCCATTTTCATCCATTTTCATACGGTTTAGTCTTTTTTTTTAGGTTTTGATGTATTTTCGTCCGTTTTTAGACGTTTTCGTCTGTATTTTTACGTTTTGATGTATTTTCATCCGTTTTAATACGTTTTCAGACATTTTCATACGTTGTCATCCATTTTTAGAAGTTTCATCTGTTCTCAGACGGATTCATCAGGTTTTATATGTTTTCGTTCGTTTTCATATGTTTTCATCCGTTTTAATACGTTTTTTTTTTCTGTTATTACGTTTTTGTCCGTTTTCAAACGTTTTTGTCCATTTCCATACGTTTTTATACGTTTTGCATTCGATTTTATATGTTTTTGTCCGTTTTCATATGTTTTCATTTTGATATTTGTAAGTGACACTTATTTATCTCTTGTGATATAACACTGTAAGGAAGATGAAAAGTATTACATTCTGTTGTAAACACACAAAGACCTTGATAGATCTTAAGCACTCGGAGATCGTTAGTGTTGCCTATGTAATCACAAGCAAACTAATAGAAGATCTCTACAACTCGTATTTTGTAGCGGAAAGTAAATACAAGTTACAATAACTAAGAACTCTTTGATCCTCTATGGATCTTTTGATTAGAGAAACTCTATGTTTCGGATATATTACAAGACTTGAAAGACTTGAGAAAAACTTATCTATTACAAACTATTATGGTTCCTTTTATAGTCAAGAAACCCTAAAGACTCACGAGCGTTTACAACGTACGCTCCTAATACAAACATAGACCAAGCATGCATCTAGACAAGCATGCAACTAATCATATTGTTTTGCTAATGATATTGTTTATTCTGAGTAAGCTCTACATAATACGGCGCCAACCTATCTTTAATACGGCGCTGACTTTTACTCCATACTGAGCTTATCTCTCCTACGTGGATTCGCACTTTCAGCAGGAACAACATTTCTGCTTTAACACTTCAGCACTTCTGCTGAAGTATAACTTCAGCAGAATCCATTCTTCTTCGGCAGATACTTCGGCAGAATCAGTAGTTTACCTTAATTCCCAACAATCCTCCCCTAAACTGGAATTTGACTAGGTTAAGTTCCAGTTTCCTTGATAGATCGATAATGCTGTTGAGGATTGTACCATTTTATGAAAAATTTCCAAACAAGATCCTCCCCATTTCTTAAACACTGCTGAGCTATGAATGGCCAGTATCTTGAGGATCAGCAACAAGGATTCAGAAGAAGAACATCTCTGTGATGACTGAACTGTGAGTCACCAGATCTTTGCAGCAACATATGACATTATGTACATCAAAGCATATAAGTTTCAGACTATTCTCATCACTTCCAGGTGTGTTAACTCCTGTGAGAGGTGAATCATTGAAATTAATGGGTTTGATGTCTCTTTACCAATAGCCATCACTACTGGAGTAGCCACATGTTTGAGTTCGAAAACTATGGTACATTGATAACCATCTGATTTAATGGCAAATCAGCAACCATATAAACGGATTTGACTTGTCTTTACCTGTAGCCGTTTGCTCAGGACTAGTCAATTCTTAGTATTGGTGAATTGAAAACCAAATATGGAGTCAGTTGCCTTTACCACATCCCATATCCATGTGGGCTAGTCAATTCTTGGATTCCAAAAAGGAATAGACCATGGTGAATTGATGACCATACAACCCTCAGCAGTTAAGCATGGGTGGTTGTAGACCCTATGATTTTGAGCAAACCATTACAGCTATCAACAGATTTGTTGTGTCTTTACCAAAGCTGTACCCTTTGGACTAGACAACTCTTTGACATACACAGGGTACATCAGGTGAGTTAAAAACCATCAGAATTGTACAACAAACAGACCTGCATAAAGGTTAGGTTTTTTTTTTTTTTTTTTTTTTTTTTTTTTTTTTTTTTTTAACTAAGAACTCGAAAAATAACACATAAGTTGACAAATTACACAAATAACACAAACTAAGTGTAACAAAACAAATTAGATCAGAGAATACCATGTACCATGATAAGGATGAGAATGATGCTTATTGCAGTTGTTGAAGTTGTGTCTTGATCAAGCCCACCAAAGTTGAAGCAGACAGTCTTTCATTGCCCACTGGATCTGGAGGAATCTCCAATTTCTGACAAAGCATCTTCTCCATAAGCCGCTTGGGCAATGGATACTTTCGTTCAGCAAGCATGTAGACAGTGATCCCACTCTTAGTCTCCAAAACATGTATACGAGGGAGAGGATAGAATCTCCAGGATGCAACCTTCCACCGATGTGAGTTCTCCCAAATGGAATGTGCTTTACTGTTGGGAGAATGAGAGTTAATCAGGACTTGAAGATCTCCAGGTAAGAACATCCCAGAACCTTGTGGTTCCTTGTTGCAGTAATGGGAGGTAACAAGAGTGTACAGAGTGAGCAAATCTGCCCTGTCTATCAAGTGTAGAATTTCCTTGAGAAAGGTGAATTCCATTGAAGTGGAATCCTGTCGATGAATGACATTCATCTCATCATCCTTCAGATTCCATTTGACCAACTTATCTTGATTACCCTCAGGAAAATCAGCAGCAGAGCCCTCAATAATGAAAGTTGAGTTATCAGCTTCAAGATCTACTGGAGATCTTTTGGCCATTCTCTTTGTCCTCCTACCAGGTTTATAGATTTCCCCAGAGGGAGCATTTTCATCTTGAACATTTGTCGTAAGACTTGACAAGGTAGAGGGAGACTTAGATGGAACACGAAGTGCATTCATCCGGTGAAGCATCTTTATCGCCCTTTCTGTTTTAAGTTCTGTGAGATCAGCTTCCTTAACTCTAGAAGCTTCTTGTGTGTCAACGATTGCCTAGTGGGGGCTGATATATCAGTTGCTTCAGGAGAATTGGTAGATGGTTCAGCAGATGGACCCTTGTCAGTAGAAGAAGCAACTTCAGAAGTTGCTTCAGCAGGAATGACTGGAGATGATTTCTTGGCTGGAGCATCATCAGACTTGAGTCTTTTGGCTCTTTGAGCAACTTCATTCTCTGAAATCCTTCTCAAGTGAGTAGAATGTGTTGCAGATGATGATTTGTCCTTCATGATCTGATTATATTTGCGATACAGGACATGATCAGGAAAAGCCTTGACTTGTTTCATTGTTAAGCCAGAGTTGTACATCGAGCATTGATTTTTCACCACCATTCTTATTTCAGCTTTAGACGGAGGTTTCTCTTTGTCCTTCAGAGCTTTGATGGCTCTCTTTTGTGCAATAGCTTCTTGCTTCCTTTGTCTTCCCTGAGCCATCATTTGCTCCACATAAGTGTCACTGAGGAAATCTCCACCTAGTATACTTTGAGCAAGAGAAGGTCTTGAAATGACTTGCTGAGTTAGAATATCCCAGTGTTCAGCAGGCATCTGAACCCGCATTGCATCCATTTCTCTTCTTCTCTCAGGAGTTAAAGATGAAAAGTCCTCTGTTTCAAGTTGATGAGCCAATACCTCACTTTCCTTTGACTTCTCAAACTCAGCCAATCTACTTGCTTGACCTAGTCTTTCCTCCTTACTTACCAGGTCTGGACCAAGTTCATCTTCAGTTATTACATCTTTCCCTTTTTCATCAGGCTTCTTAGCACACTCATCTTCAGTTAAATCAACGACAGGAATCTCAGCAGCAATACCCAAGTCAACATGTTGATGCAGATTATCAACTGGAGTGGTCATGGCAACAATATCAGACAGATCTGCTGAAGGTGGAGGGTCTTTTGGTTCTTGAACGGATGAAGATTGATGAGGTTCTGAAGATACATCCTCCATTTGCACATCAGCAGATGCAGTCTTGTCAACATCAGGTTCCTTTGAAGCTTCAGAAGATACCTTATGAATATAAGATCTCTTTCTTCTTTTGTAGAGAACAGGTTCCTTCTTTGAGGAAGCAGCAACTACTGATGAAGGATCATTGAGAGAAACATCAGCCAACATATCAAGAGACCCAAACCGAGGTGCTTCTTGTTCTTCATCAGAAGAAACCACAAGCTTCCTTTTGGAGCCTCCTTTAAGTTTGTCCTCTAATTCCTTGACTTGATTCTGCAGTTCTTCAATCTTACTCCCAAGAGAAGACTTGGTCTCTGCAAGCTCCTTTTTCAGACTAGTAACCTCAGCAGCATACCTGTTGACAAGAGCATAGACAGATGAGAGTGTAATAGGGTCCTCAGCTCCACCAGCAGATTGCTCTGTGGTAGGGGGAGCTTCATTGGACCTTTCAGTAGTATCATCGTCATGCTCAATGGGAGGAAGATCTTCATTGAGAGGATCCCTACCAGGACTTGGTGTGGGTAGTCTATTAAGATCAGACTCATCATGAGTAACCTGTGTGGGTGTTGGACTGGGACAAGGTGGTTGGTCTTGAGCAACATGAGTTGATTCAACAGTTGATGAGGGGCCTTCATTAATGTTAACTAATGGATTACCATCAGTAGCAACAGGTGACGAAGGAGGATTATGAGCCACATTTTCCTCATCAGCAGCCTCATTACCTTGGGGCAACATGGCTGCTAGCAAGGGATGATGTTCCCCCTGAAAGTGAGTTCTCATGGTTGCAAACAGTTTAGAAGTTAAAGTACTTATGGGGTAAAAGGATTGGGCTTGAGTAGTGGTGTCTAAAATTATTTGCAAAAACCTTGGGTACATTAAAAACTTAGCCTTTTTCTTTTGAAGATTTTCAACCATGTTTTCAAAAATATACTTAGAAAAGTTGAAAGTTATCCCTTGGGAAAGACACACAATACCATATCCCAGTTGGGTAGAGAACTGGTCCCATCCTCCTGACTTGTTGCTTATGCATTGAAGCAACGTGTGAACCAAGAACCTCCACTTCGGGCAAAGTTCCTTCTTCAGCCACATATCAGTCCTTGTACCACGATAGCCAATTGCCCTTAGCCCAGTAAGCACATTTTCCTGATTAGAGTGAAATGCTCCATCAGCATCTTCCAGGTGAAGCTTCCTCCGAATTAGGTCCTCTGTCACTATGTGCTCTGTTCCGTCAATCACAGCCCTAATCTCTGTTTCATTCCTCTGTTCAGCAGATTCCCAAAACTGAGTAACCAGTGATTCATAAATCTCATTTGGAGCATGTGTTAGAGCATAGCAAATCTTGGACCTTTTCAAGAATTCCACCATTGGTTCGTACAATTCATATCCCTTACCGTTTCCCAGAAATGCAACTTTGTTGTGATCATATTTAAATCCAAGAGCCATGATGGATATGAGTTTGCAGGGGTATGTTTCTAGAAGTGGTGAGTGTTTGTGGATGCAGGATGAGAGGGAATTGGATTGATTTGAAGAGAGTGATGGTGGAGTGAAAGTTTTTGCCCAAATTATAGTCAAAGAAAAGTGGACCATTTGGTTGACCGTTGCTGACGTGTATTGCATCTTTGACCTAACCCAGCATATCACTTCAGCAGAAACATGGTCAATCTGCTGAAGTTATAAATTCAGCAGAATGCATCAAAGATAAGACTATCTTCGGTAAGTTTCTAGAATTACTGTGCCACTCACTCGCATTAATTTTCATTTAACCTCGAACCCGTCTATAAAATGATCCCAATGCCACTTATCTCTTCATCAAGATCCCCAAATATTACCACAAACCCTAGATGTAAAAATAACCCCAATTAACCAAATTGCACCATGAATACCAAACCTGAGATCATAGATCTCACATCCTCATCTTCATCATCCTCTTCATCATCATCAAGTGGTGAAACAAACCCATGGCAACATTACTTTCCTCAACCCTATCCACGACCAAATAAATCACCCTTTCTCCCTTCTTCAGAAGATGATAGTGTAGTGAATCCAAGTGAATCTGCTGATGATTCTGATGACTCCTATAAGGAGGGAACATCATACTCCCAACCTCCAGCACCTCGGCCTCAACAAAGGCCTCGTGCCAGGAATCCGCCACTCCCCAAAGATAGAGAGGTGGTTCTTGGTCTCACTGCGCCATCTTTTGGTGCATCAACACACATCGTATAGTAGAAGGGCTTAGAGAGGGTGGATGGATTGCATTTTGGTTGAAATGCATCGATGAAGCACACAGGAGACTTTATTTTTCTCTGTCATCATGTGGGGTCATCGTCATCATCAATCGTTTGCATCAATCCATCCTCTCCATATTGGTCCTTAGCATCTTCGTCGAGCTGGTCATGCATATCCAACCATCTAGATAGACGGAATGGATGGTTATGCAAGACCTACAAAAGCAAAGCCAGCATCTAATGCATATCCAACATTCACTTAGATTTTGGAATGAAGGATATACACTAGATTAGGATTAGCTTAAGTGTACTGCTCGTATCTTGAAGATGCATATGTAGTAGGTCGACTTTATGTAAGCTGTAAACTGTAAACTGTTTCTTGAATGAATGAATGAATGAACAATTTGACTTCAATTTCTTTTCTTCAGTATTATAACTTCAGTGGAATCAAATTGTTTGCTTCAGTACTTTTAATTTCAGAAGAAACAAGCAACAATCTTTTAGCTATCTTGACCATGTACCATTGAGTCACACTTGATGAATTTGAACTTGATCATGGAATGGACAAACTGCAATCCAGACAACTGCAAAACAGACACAACACTACACAAGAACAACACAAAAACAAGCTAAAGAATAATTAGACAGTTAGTGTTAGTAAAGAATTATGAAAAACAGAGGTTTAAATGCAAATAAAAGAGATAAAAATTATTAAATAAACGCTATCACTATAGGCAAAATGATGTTTTTACAAATCTAATGATAAAAGAAAAATTATAGAAAAAGGAAACCTATTTATTGAAAAATATGATACAAAAATATGCAGAGTTTGCACAAATCCTCCCCTGAGGCATATGCCTCCCCTGAGGCCTATGCCTCCCCTTAAACTATGCAGTCAAGGGTTTAACATTCCAATATTGACCACGAGGTGTTGAAACCTTGGTCCATCAAACGCTTTTGTTAATAAGTCTGCCACATTATCATCAGTATGAATTTTAGCCACTTTTATCAAATGTTTTTCATATGCATCTCGTATAAAGTGGTGCCTGATTTCAATGTGTTTAGTTCGACTGTGAAAAACTGGATTTTTGACTATGCAGATGGTACTTTGATTATCTATATGAATTGTAGTGTTCATGAAGTTGTACCCATAGTCCAGCAATTGGTTTTGAATCCAAAGGACCTGTCCACAGCAATTTGCAGCAGCAACATACTCTGCTTCAGTAGTTGAGGCAGCCACAATGGTTTGTTTCTTGCATTGCCAAGAAATCAACCTCTTGCCAAGAAATTGGCAGCCTCCAGTTGTGGATCTTCTATCCAGATTTGCACCAGCATAATCACTGTCACTATATGCTTCCAACTTGAAAGGAGACTCTTTTGGGTACCAAAGGCCTAAAAGAGGTTGGCCTTTGAGGTACTTAAAGATCTTCTTGACAGCATTGAGATGGGAAGTAAGTGGAGTGACTTGATGTCGAGAACAAACACTCACAGCAAACGTGATATCAGGCCTTGAAGCTGTTAGATACATCAATGAACCAATCATGGACCTGTACAGATGAACATTCACAGGTAGATCTGGTTCATTATTTGCTTTAGTCTTTGGAGCTTCATAAGGTGTTGTGGCAGTCCTAACACCTTCCATACCAAACTTCTTCAAAATGTCTCTCACATATTTATCTTGACAGATAAAGATGCCATCTTGTTTCTGCTGAACTTGGAGACCCAAAAAGAAAGTAAGCTCTCCCATAGCACTCATTTGAAATTCACCCTTCATCAGTTCCTCAAACTCCCTGCACCAAGCTTCGTTCGTGGAGCCAAAAATAATGTCATCCACATAAACTTGCACAAGAATGATGTCTGAGTAATTCTTCTTTAGGAACAGAGTTTTATCAATAGCACCTCTCCTATAGCCATGTTTCAGCAGGAATGATGAAAGCCTAGCATACCAAGCTCTAGGTGCCTGATGTAAGCCATAAAGAGCTTTAACAACCTTGTAAACATGATTTGGGTCTTCAAATCCCTTGGGTTGAGTGACATAAACCTCCTCTTCAATCTCACCATACAGAAAAGCACCTTTGACATCCATCTGATACACCATGAAACCCATGTAAGAAGCATATGCCAAGAAAATGCGAATTGCTTCAACTCTGGCAACAGGGGCAAACACTTCATCATAATCAATCCCTCCCTTTTGTCTGAAGCCTTGAGCTACTAATCTTGCTTTGTTTTTTATCACAACACCCCGAGCATCTCTCTTATTCTTCAGAATCCACTTTGTCCCAATGGCATATTTGCCATCAGGGAGTGGAACCAAAATCCAAACCTGCTGATTGTGAAATTGTTGCATTTCTTCTTGCATTGCTTCTAGCCAGCTTGAATCGTTAAGAGCTTGAGAAACACTTGTTGGTTCCACTTGAGAAAGAAAACAAGCAAACAGACAATGTTTGAAGTCTGTGTGATTGTCTCTTTGCTGGTTGGAGACATAAGAGAGAAAAGCAATATGCCCAAATTGAGGACTTGTTATGGCCCTTCGAGTTCTAACAGGTGCCAGAAGATCACCTATGATGTTGGACTGAGGATGAGCAATGTTGATCCTTTGA
This sequence comes from Chrysanthemum seticuspe, assembly GCA_019973895.1. NCBI lineage: Eukaryota > Viridiplantae > Streptophyta > Magnoliopsida > Asterales > Asteraceae > Chrysanthemum > Chrysanthemum seticuspe. The sequence continues at coordinate 218,524,246 of BPTQ01000005.1, forward strand.
GTAGCAGTGGGGCTGACTTCAATGGATGAATCAAGATTAGTGATTGTCGGTTCAAATTCAGCATCATAAGAGGGTGAAGTGAAAATGCCAGCTTTGGGTTGATGATTTCCAAGATCGGATTTTGGAAAGCGTGTATGAGGTTCTCCAAAGTCTGAAGACACTTGAGAAGGAACATGAGAGGAAACAGCATAGCCTTCAGCAGATTTGTGGATGGTAGGTGTGACAGAGCCTACTTCAGCAGATACATGGTTTCTACTGACTCCTTCATTAGCAACCTCTCCATTCAGTTTCTCTGCTTCAAGCTTAGCAGCAAATTCTTGAGTCTGAAGCCTAGCAAGGTCTTCAGCATAATGAGAGTCATCCTCATCACTCTTATCAGCAATCTCCTTGGAGGTGGTACCTGCAATATTGTTAGGGGAGAAAGAAGGCACAAGTATAGGTTGCTCATCATCTTCAAACTCATTTTCAGAGCCATCATCTAAGGGACCTGCAGTGTTAGTGGGAGGGTCTTGAGGACCTGCATTTTGGTTAGCCAAGTGTCTAGTGTAACAAAAGTAATCAGTTAAGTAGTCAAGGTCAAAGGACCACGTATGACCCTGTCCTTGAACATTATGCTTATCTTCCAAAAATCTCAGGTTCAGCGTCTCCTCTATCTTCTTGGCTTGCAAATTGTAAACCCTGTATGCCTTACTATGAGCTGAGTAACCCACAATATAACCATCATCAGCCTTTTCATCAAACTTTCCTAACGGATCACTGGTGTTCAGAATGGTCACTTGACAACCAAAAGGTTTTAGGTAGTGAATGACAGGAACCTTCCCAAAGAGAAGTTCATATGGTGTTTTGAGTTGAGGTCTAGTAATGGAGACCCTGTTTAGCACATAGCACGCTGTGCCAACAGCTTCAGTCCAGAACATGGTGGGCAGTTTAGAGTCTGCAAGCATTGATCTTGCAGCCTCTATTAAGGTCCTATTCTTTCTTTCAGCCACCCCATTTTGTTGTGGGGTTCTTGGATTACTATAGTCCCTTTTTATACCTTTTGACCCACAGAGTTCTATAAGAATATCATTTTTAAACTCTGTCCCATTATCACATCGAATACCCTTAACCTTTTTGTTCAACTGATTTTCAACGAGAGAGATGAATTCAGTCAGCACTTGAGATGTTTCATCTTTGGTTCTGAGAAAGAAAACCCAACAAAATCTGCTATAGCCATCAGTGATAACCAAACAGAAGTACTTATGATCAATGCTTCTGACTTGAGTTGGACCAAACAGGTCCATGTGGAGCAACTGAAGAGGTTCAGTAATGATGCTCATAGCATTGATAGCTTTGTAAGAGGCTCTGTGTTGTTTTCCTTTGTTGCAAGCGACACAATTATGATCATTGGTGAAAACTTTGGAGGGAAGACCTTCAACAAGACCCATTTTAGAGAGTTTGTTTATGGTCTTGAAATTCACATGAGCCATCCTCCTATGCCATTTAGTAGACTCATCAATAGATGCTTTAGCCACCAAACAAGTGAGGTCACCACCAGGTTGAACTTCATTAAGGTTGAATGTGTATAAATTGTGAGTTCGAGGAACTTTCAGCAGAATTGAAGTTTCTTCTGGGAGTTTGAAGTCTTTAGACAGCACAAGACATTCATTCTCAGAGAAGAGAACTTTGTTCTTAGTGTCACAGATTTGTGAAACGGAGAACAAGTTGAAATGCTGAAGTTCCTTAACATAGTACACATTTTCAAAATCCAGATGAGGTGTCTTAATGGTGCCTTTCCCTGTGATACTCCCATCACTTCCTCCAAAAGTTACATTGCCTCCTCCTTCTATAGGAACAAAATTGTGCATCATATCTCTGTTCCCAGACATGCTTTTGGAACAACCACTATCAACAATACCAATATTCTTATGCTTAAGGGGATGATCCTACAAACAACAACAAAATATATACAAAGTGTTAGTATTCAATGGAGGTTCAAGTCATTACTGACTTGAACCTGCCTTGTGGATCACAGGTTTAGGACATGAAGATTTAGAGGATCCACCATTGTTCTTGGTCCTCCATTGATGATTGGGTCCCTTGATAGTCCAAGAACAACCTGCTGAGGGCTTCACAGCAGTGCTCCCATATCCCATCCCAGCATACATAGAGTCAACATATGTAGGCCAATAACCATGTTTAAAGTATGGGCTAGTTGGTTGCACATAAGGTCTGGTAACTGAACCTCTCCAATGAGAGTCAGTATTAGCTGCTTGTGGGACATAAGGTGGAATATCAGCAACATTGGTCCATTTAGATTTGTGTTTCTGGCGAGTAGCACATGCACCCAATCTTTGCTCATAAAAATCACAATCCTTAATTAAATGAAATTTACTTCCACATACAAAACATGTCTTCTTCTTAGAAGATTTATTCAAATAGGGAGATGTTTGATTACATGAAGAAGTACTTAAATTAGAAACATTCAAGGAATTGTTTTTAACAGACTGATTATTCAAAGATTTAAAAGATAAGTCTTCAGAAGAAACTGTCTTGGAAGTTGATTCCTCAGCAGCTTCCCTAGAAGGCTTGCAAGTAGACTGGGGTGAAGGCTTGGGTGTAGGCTCAGGCTTGGGAAGGTCAGACTTCTCATTTGAATCACAGCTTTCATAGGAAGTAGACCCTTGATCCGATGAATTGTCACTGTCAGAGCAAGAGACAAAGTCATTAGATGAGGCATCAGGGTCTGGCAAGTCTTTTGACTTTCTGCCATATAGATGATGTGATCCATCAAAGTCAACAGTGATGGATAGGTCTATGGGCATAAATTCACCTCTAATAGATCCAGGGACAGCATGCAATTCTCCTTCTTTTACAAAGTTAGCTAACCCTGCTGGTGTGGATTTACGACCATCATATCTAGCTTCTACTCCTACATACTTTTGAAAGCCTAGTCCTAAGCCAGAGGTTACTGATTGACTGTTATAGATTTCACTAGCCAGATTATCACCTGATATTAACCATTCCTTATGCCTAGCTATTTCCTCAGCTAGTTTTGCCTTAAGCTCTAGGTTCTCAGACACAGCTTCATCCTTTGCTTTCTCAGACAGTTTTAAGTAATTATTAGCAACTTCTAGATCAAACTGTAACACCTTTATCTTTTCTTCATAAGCTATTTGATTCTTTTGAAACCATACTTTTTGTCTTTCTACTGTTTTTAATGCTAGTTTATGAGCTTCATTTTCAACATAGCATTCATCAAACTTAGGTTTCATAGCATCATATTCTTCTTTAAGTTCATTGTATCTTAGACTACAACCAAATATACAGTTGTGTACCTGAGATAGTCCCATCAAGGCAAACTGATCA
>BPTQ01000005.1:218527693-218808426 GCA_019973895.1 Chrysanthemum seticuspe
ATTTATGCATTATTTTTTTGTACTATATGATATATTAATTGTACTTTTGATTGATGGGATATTTTAATTATATTATTAATGATTTGTAAATTTCATTTAGTGAGTGTTTTAATGGAAAAAAAAGAGATGATTTATGCATTATTGTTTTGTACAAAGTGCTATATTAATTGTAGTTTTGTGTAAAAGTATTTTAATGATATCATTAATTCTGACATTAATATACACGAATGTTTTAGATGATTTATGCATTATTGTTTTGTACCACGTGTTATATTAAATGTACTTTTGGTTACAAGTTTAGCGGGTTACTTTTATTAGAAATGTTTTTTTGTCTTAGAATTTTTAAGACTTTTATATTTAGAATGTCCTAAACACTTTATATAGTAGTATAGATAATTAGGTGGGAAAGTCCCTTCAAATATTTTTCATCAAAAAAGCATGTTTTTAATCTCAAATAAACACTGAAACTATACGTAAATGAAACTTTTGTACAACAATCACTTTGTACACTCAATCTAATTTTTCACAAAAGTACTCTATTGTTTGTATATAAATGACAAATAAATTCTGTGATATATAGATGTTATATGCACGAAATACATTAGTTAAAGTAGAGAGTGGTGTATGTGAAGGAATTACCATATAAAACTTTGTTGGTGAAGAGATAAAAAAACACCTATTATCACAACTAGACGTTAGACAAATGATCGTGTCTGATAAAAATATTGCAAGAAGTCTCGATAAACAATATCTGTTATTTGATTTTTTGTAATGCAAACGCAATGGCAAATGAATGAAAAATATAAGTTTTTTGTATTCCGGCAACAACATGTGGTTTTCATTTGACTCGATATATACATCTGGTGTTATAAATATTTATAATTTGAAGATTCGAGTTTTTCGGGTCAAATGCCAAAAACCGAACCGACTTGAAATTCGGTTCCTGGTTTAATCTACTCTGAATTTAGTTCTCGATTTATAAAAATTTAACCAAAATAACCTAAACTGAGTAAACGATAAAGAACGCCTTTTTCTTAGTATCATTTAATAGTGCCTTGTGAGCATATAATTGGGCTAGCGACCAAAGAAAAGATAGCCCGATTGTTCTTTTGATTTAAAACATAATAGAAGCCCATCAATATGTTTATTTTATGTTTTTTCTCTAACGTTAAAAAAACGAGAAAATTGCTATTAGTACATGACATTTTGCATAAATAATGAAAAAAATACTTTAAGTCAAAATCATTATCTATAAATAAAAAATAAAATTAAAAACGTATATAAATAAGATTTCATATTCTTAATCTAGCAAGTAAAACTATTTAGGACATGTTAATTTGTTTTTATTTTAATCGGTAATGTACATAAATATTTTTTTTAATATTTTTTAAAAACCTCGTGCATACACGGGGATTATAAGTAGTTTATTAACTAAAGATCTGAAGTTAGGTGCAAAAGAAGTTAATAATAGCCCTATAATCGGTTGTCTTTTCATAATGTGAGGGGCATACATGACTCATTCATTGGTTCTAGTTATGCGATGACAAGGATTGAACCGTTGACCTTGTACTTATTAGGTGCAAAGATGCCTCATCTATTACCAACTAAACTATGTGTCATTAGTGACTTCTATTTAAGTTGTTGACTTTCAAAAAAAAAAGAAGAAGTTATATTTCATATCATTTGCTAGGTAAATGTTCAAGTGAAATAAGAAATAACAGTGACGTTGTTTTAAGTTAAAAATCAGGATGAGCTGTATCAAAAATCCATAACTCAACGGTATATTAAGTGATCAATTTATACAACATCTATTCGTGTGGGAGGAGTTATTCCAATAAATATTAAAAATTGCTAGACAACTTAATAAAGATCCAAAATGAAATTGCTAAGTCTGCTACAATTTTGAAGAACGATGAATGATGGCCACAAACCAAAGACGCATGTGTTTGTTAGTAATATGTTGTTCTCATAAGTTATTGTTTTATGAATAGTTTTTATGCTTTTAAGTTAGTGTTACAACTTACGGAAAATTTTCAAACGATATTTACACCTCTGAAAAAATTTCAACCGCAAGAATAAGCTTGAGTGAAATGGTACACAAACATTGGAGGTTTTTTTTAGCTGTAAATTTTTTGCTATAAAAATAATCTCTTCTAAAGTAAGTAGCTTTATTTGGATACTTCAATTTGAAGCTTTTGTTTTAAACAAGTAGCTTCAAAATGAAAAGATTATTCATGGAACTTTTAAAATATTTCAGAGCTGTTAAAACATTAAACTACTGTTTATAACTTATAATTACAGTTAAAAGCTAATTTACCTAACACTTTTATTGAAAAAAAAAGATACAACTTATAGATCATGTTAACACCTTTATAGTTTGCAGCTTACAGCTAGTTTTGCCAAACATACCCTAAGTGTATCCCGCGAAAACATCTTATTTTTATTACACAATGGACTTTATTCGCGCATTTATTTATGTTATTGACATAGTTTCTTTACTTTGAAAAGATTATACCATTCTTGAGTATATGTAACTAAATAAATCTTTTCGATATATTTCATATCTTGTAATCAATATTTACACATGCTTTTAACAAGTGCAAAATAGATTAATGGGTTCATATTCGACAATCATAAATGAAACAACCAATACTATTAATCTCCATAATATTGATAGAATCAAATACCATAGAATATGCAAGACTAACAATACAAAGATATTATTCTCTTTGTTTGAAAAACATATTTGACTTTTAGACACATTAACTAGTTCTTATTTTCTTTTTAAAAAAAAAAAAAAAAAAAAAAAACGTAAACATATTTAACTATTCATATGTAAAGCATGCCTTAAACCAAAAATATCCTATCATCTGAATAAAATAACTACCGACCATGTTGAAATTATATATATATATACTAAAAGGCATTGGGGGATGAACAGTACCCGTCCATGAACAGTACCCGTTCATGAACAGTGCGCAAAAAAAAAAAAAAAAAAAAAAAAAAAAAAAAAAAAAACTTTAGCAAATTCATTCCCGTGAATAAAATGATCGAGGGCAACGCACTCCCGTCGCAACGCGCGGGTTAACCCGCTAGTTAAATACTAATATGAGTAGTATATTGTACACTCGTAAATAATTCGAATTTATAGACATTTTGCTACATTATTTAGCCTTAAGGCTGGCAAGTGTTTGATTTTAAAGACATGCACATCTGGCTGTAAAGATTTCTTTATTGAGTTTATGGAAATAAAATTGAATTTTGTTCTCTACTCTCCACTTCGAATATTTTTATCGAACTTTATATATTGGTTTTAGCAATAAAGACAAGGAGTAGAATTTGATTTCAATATAAGACATACGGAGTTGAGTTTATGAAAGTCCAACCTAAAAAGTAAAAACCATAATAATGCTTCAAACTGTTTGCAAGTTGATGCAGCTGTAATAAAATATTTATCGATTTTACACACTTAAAAGGCTTACAAACGTATTATTTGTCACACGAAAGTTTATGTAAACACAACTATTTGCATGCATTGATCAGAAATTCAGAATTAGAAAATCACTATAATTGCTAACTTATCTTTCAGTCATTTAGGTTTGTTAAAAAAAATACAAGCTTGTAAGTCAACTTAAGGCGCTATCTATACGACTATACTATGTATAAAGTATCAAGTATGAACAACATAGTAGAAAATTTCAATAGCAATATTACCATAATACCATTCATCTAATATAATGCAACATTATTTAGTCATTAAAAAAAAAAAAAAAAAAAAAAAAAAAAAAAAAAGTATATTTTAGTTTATTATGTCAACCCTATTTTTTCTTTTTTTCTTCTTTTTTTTATTATTATTATTTTTATATCAAATACTAAGACATTCTACTTTTTTGCATGAATCTAAATATGGTTTAAAAAACTCACACAAATGTTATATTAACACTAACTTTTCAATATTTTGTGGAGGGAATAAAATAACTATTGATGCACAAAGAACGCATAATCCATGACAAAAACCAAACCTATTGCTATTTAAAACAGTCAAAACGATGTTGACAAATTTGTTCCAAAATCACATGTTTCCATTTTGGTAAGGTTTAGGTTTCACCACATTGTTACAACTTTTGTGTGGCGTGATATCCATCACAAACTTAAATCCTAAACACATATATTCTATTTTTCTTTATAACAACACTCATAATAAAAAAAACAAATATTACATCACTTGGTACACCTCCTAACAACATATTTGACTTTGCCATTTTACCTATATGTCAAACTCATATACTATTATTTCAAAATTGTAGGTTAACTAGTATTAGATAGTATTCATTAGTGTTTTTCTAGCACTATTTGACTTTTTGGTTTTGATTCTTCAAATGGAGAATGCATGTTTACGTTGGTGTTAAATAGAAAAAATAAGGGAAGAAGAATAAAATTTTAAGAAATGAATTTTATTTCTTAAATTAGATCAAGAAGCAATTTAATTTGAGACTAGTTTATCTATTGTTTATATCTTGGTTGTAAAATTTAATTTGAGACTAGTTTACCTATTATTCCTCACTAATTTGATGACAGAGTAATCGAGTGTTAACTATATATGTAGTTATTTATATCTATGTTATTCAAGGCGAATAAGATAATGCATCCTTAATACTTAGACTAACCATAATTGTTCATACCATCATGTGTGGTTGGCTTACATGGCATCACCATAACTCGTCAAACACTTTTACGGTGCTCCTTCCTTCACCCGTGAAACTACAAATTTGGAGGTGTTTTGATCATCCAGAAAACCATATAAAATTTTATTGTGTTTCGTGTGCGTGATTGTATTATGAGGTATTTTAGCATTTAAGTAAGGTGTTTGTCAGGTTGTTCTGGTGGTCATCAATACGAGTGTTTGACGGTTAATTTGGTGAAGAGAGTACAAGAGTACGGTGTAGGTGTGATAGGTGAGTACTATTCAGGTGGAGAGTATGGTGTTGTTATTGCGGCACCGTCTCTTTGCGTAATTGCAGCTTCGCCAAGACGATACATAATATATCTTTTAGTTTGTTTTTTTATGTATGTGTGTAAACTGAATAAAAACCGTGAGTCTCGTGTAAAGTTATACGAGGGAAGATGTCTTTTTTAATTAGGTGTTACATAATGTTACTATGCCTATGCCTATAACTGCACTAGCTCTCAAAATACTTAAATGAGGACGATAAATGTAGTCATCACTACATTAGTACACATGTAGTCATGTAATAAGGCTGCATGTAATGGTATTGCAAAGATGCGACCTTTGCCTTCATGGCACCTCATTGACGCGCCTTTTACTAAAACACACACCATAGCGGCACACGTATTTCATGCACAAATGAGAGAAGTCGCTCGACAGACCAACCGACTTGTGAAGGTTGTGTGTGTGATTTTTGTTTTTGTAAAATATAGCGTATATATGTATTTAATTGGAGTATCTTTAAGTTGTGAATTAGATTATCTTATTAAACTATATTGATGATATTAAAAAGCTAATGTATTGTTAAATTGACGATAGTGATTGCGGTCACCGATACACCCGGTCTAACATTATTTAATAAGATTTAAGATCATTTGAGGACAAAAACTTTTTTACATACTAAGGGATCAATCTCCACCATTCATTTTTATTAAATTTAATGGATGAGATTAATAAAAAAACCCACTTTCACCTTCTTTTATCAAATATAAATATCTTTTAAACCGTTAATCGTCAAGCGAAAAAAATATACCATTACGACGAGCATTTAATTATCTTTCTATAGATAGGCACTTTGATATACTTTCGACAAATTTTTTTTTTCGTGCTTTTCACGTTTTTTTTAAGTTTTTTTTCTTTTTTTTAAGTTACTGAAATTTGCATGAAAAAATCATATATGATTTAACACTAATTTGAATACCACATGTGATATTAGTGTTAAATCATATATGTTTTAAGACTAGTATCACATATGATATTACATATCATATGTGATTTAACACTAATATCACATGTGATCTTCAAATTAGTGTTAAAGCATATATGATATTTCATGCAAATTTCAGTTTCGAAGAAAAACGATAAAAAAAAGACGAAAAACGTGAAAAAAATGATTTTTTTTCTTTTTTCGAAAGTATATCAAAATGCCCGTTTATAGAAAGATAATTAAATACCCTTCACGATAGTGTAATTATTTTTGCTTAACGATTAACGGTTTAAGAGATATTTAAATTATAAAAAATAAGTGAAATAATAAAATGCTTTTAATTCAGCCATTGATGTTTTTTTAGATGAATGGTAAAGATGAGTACCTTAATATGTAGAAAAAGCCTGATTTAACAAAACCAATAGTCTATTGAAAAGGGAGATGATTTGCACACTCCCAAATATGATTGGGACACTCAAAATATGAGTGTTTGAACATTTATAACTTTATATTATTTTTAGTTATGTTTATTCAATAAAGGTATAAATGTCTAAACACTCATATTTTGAGTGTCCTAATCAATATCTCAATGTTGAAAAGCTTTTGATTTACATATATCCAGAATATAATAATAGTAAATATTCGATTTGTCTGTCTAAAATATGAATCTTTAACAACTCACATATATCATGTTATTCGTTGCGTCGTCTTGGAGTAGTCAAATCATCAAGGGACATCTCCACCCGATCATTTCCAATCCAACGGCTTTTATCATCATTTTGCATGCTTGCCACGTCTTCTTATTCTTATTCCCCCTTTTTCATTACATTACCTGACACACACACTAACTATAAAAACACACACTAAACACACACTTTACAAACTCACTAACCGTTTAATTGAAGGATCATTATTTTCACCTCTTGATCTTACTGTTGATGATAAACCTAACTTTGACTTGATTCGATTCATATATTCATCCGGTTAGTTTATTTTTACTCTAGTTAATTTTAATCTTAAGTTTGTGAATTATCATTATGCTGATTTCACTTTTTATACTATCTGCTTATCCTAATTCACTTACTTATTATAAACTGATTAGGTAAATCGGAATGAATTTGAATAGTTAAGACTTCGTAGAATTCGGATATCGAGTAGTGATCGTAAATTTAGTGTATATACAGAATTCATTAGGTTAAATATGTTGTATTCGCAAGCTGCAACTCAATCGGATATCAAGTGTTGACCAAACCGGATATGTAGTATCTGAACCGTTAATTGGATATCGGCTAGTGGCCGTAAATTAGTCTATTCATAGGAACCGGAGATATAGGTAATGAAGTTACCGTATGTTTGGCGAAAGTAACTGTTGTTGCTGGAACCGGAGATGGAGCGGGAGCTAAAAAGAAGTGCTTATGAAAGATTATTTTTCTAAAAACTATTATAAGTTGTGTGCCAAACAAAGCTTAGCGCATTTTTTGAAAAAAATAAGCATAATCTTCTAATAAGCTTGTGTGCCAAACGATGTTTAGATAACGGTAGTATTCAATACTGAATTCGATATTGATTTTAGATTTTAGATCATTATTATGACATGATGATATTGTTGATGTAGATTAGCTACTTTAGGAAAATATGGATTTATTATTATATATTAGTTTGGTTGAAAGTATTTAGGTGTGATATCGTCAAAGTCAACTGGTTAGTAATATTCAATGGCTTCGATGCATGGAAAGGGGAAGTGTGTGTTCGATTTCAATTGTTTCGTAGATAATATATTTAAAAAAATGGGTGGATAGAGATTGCTAGGCGTCTAGGTGTATATTAGTTATGTATTATTTAGATCTGGTAAAACTCACTCTTTAAGATATAGTACAATATATATTCGTGGTCAAGTGATTCATCATTTATACGATGGGTGCTTTTACTATTCAAACGATCTCTTCTCTGGTGAGAAGTGTGTTCGTTAGATCTGGTTTACCATATATCTTATTTTGGGGGATCTTAGCATTGAATTGAAATATTTTAATTTCATTTGACAGATATGAAGCTTTACCTTTGGGTTTTGTATGTGTTGTATTGTTATTACCGTGTCTGATATACAAGAGCGTAGATGTGTTAGGATAAGATTGTGAATATAAGAATTTGATATTGGAATAATTCAAACTCCACTTCCAATTTTATACGAAGAACAGTTGTAACTCTTTAAGATCGATGGTTACAGAAACTAAATAACTACCCGTAATCCGTATAACTGAATAACTATCCCGTAATACTTCTAATAAGATGAGGTGCTTAAACTCTGCTGTATGCTAGCATCTATCAATCTATGCACGCACATAAGTGTGGTAGTTCTCCTCACTATTTCCGGGGAGCTATTCCTTTATGATGGCTGTTCACTTGTCTTCCGTTTAGTCTATATATGTATCTTATTACTTATTACACATTTATAATTTATCACCATGAGCCATAACTCGTTGCTAAAATTTAGATTGAAGAAAGCCAAGACAACAGTCACAGGCCAATGAGAAGGTTCACAATATAAAATAGGGTCATTACAAGGACTTGGGAAAACCAACAACAAACACTATTTCTTGCATAAATCTTCACTGGTTCCTTCTGACTGTATCTAAACTTTCGGTTGCGAGAACTGATATCTTCTAGGACTATTGAACATTAACAAAAATCAACTGCATTTAAAAGTGCTGTTATGATATAGCCATGTGGAACAAGGTTCTCCAACCATATTTAACGAGAATATATGAAAATGAGCCTCGCTCTTCATTGCGTGTCAACAAATCACCACTGTCAACAATTCTTAGTAGAAAATGAGTGATTTAACACCAATTGGGTTTGTTATTAAGTTAGTGTATATCTTCCTCTTTAAGTTACAGTATGAATAATATTACAGTATTACTTTGGGTCCATAAACAGTTTTGGATTGATAGCTTATCCATGAAGTTTCTTTACGTGCCAGGTGTCATGTTGAATTTGAATTTAATTTGATTATAGCAAATTGTTGATTACCAGGTTTCAGAAACGAGTATGTGGTATGCGTAGAGAACTCCATTTATCTTGTTAATCCTATAAACTTGCATATACGTCACGTAGAGTTTGCCATCTTCTGGCCGGATAATTAGCTGTACTTGTTTATCCATTTGGCAGAAATCATATGATGGGTCATTAATAATGTAAATGGGAGGTATGTAAGGAGTGAAAAAGGAAATCTCTTTTGGGTACAAGTTATGAGTGGACTGATTTCCGGACCACTGCACAAATTAATTCAAGATCTTTTTTAGTTTATTGCCCTGTATCCCGTTTACTGAAAAAAATTGTCTGGAATGTGAATTTTTGGACCGCAACATCAGTTAAATGGGGGTGCTTCTGAGCTGTTTATAGACATCATGCAAGTTATTAAGAGTTATTTTTATTTTCAATAAACATTGTTGAGCCTGAAATGGCATCTGCTAGTTATATATCAGGTTCTGATGTTTTGCTGTGTATTCAGGATGAGTCAGGAGATAAATATACATGGGGATGTTTACTTCGGTGATGTCAAGGGAAAAATCCCCCATGGCATGGGTAAATACACATGGGCAGATGGTACAGTCTATGAAGGTAATTGGGAAGATGGAAAAATGACAGGGAGAGGACAGATCTCTTGGTCATCCGGCACAAGTTATGAGGGTGATTTTTCTGGGGGCTATCTCCATGGTTTTGGCACATTGACGAATCCTGATGGATCTGTATACAAAGGCTCGTGGAGGTTAAACATTCAGAATGGGCTTGGAAGAAAGCAATATAGTAACTCTGATGTTTATGATGGTTGTTGGAAAGACGGAATGCATGAAGGAAGTGGTAAGTATGCTTGGAGTAATGGCAACATGTATATTGGAAATTGGAAAGCTGGAAAAATGTGTGGTAGAGGGGTGATGAAATGGCTAAATGGTGACCTGTTTGATGGTTCTTGGTTAAATGGCTATAGAAATGGGTCAGGTGTCTATAGGTTTGCAGATGGGAGTTATTATTTTGGGACATGGACCAAGGGTCTCAAGGATGGACAAGGCACATTGTATACAGCCGGACGTAAGTATGCATCTTTCAGAAAGTTTGACAAGAAGAAAAGCCTGATAACTGATGGTTCCTCTGGCAGATCTGAGAGGTTCAGGGATGTCGAGCGTAATGTTGGACGAAGTGTATCAGAAAAAATTACGTTTAGTGGGTTCTTTAGAGACTCGGGTCGAATATCAAGCAGGAGACTACCACCGGAAGATGAGTATAGCATTGGGGATTCTACTCGAGAGTTTTCTGCTTCTGAGAATACAGACATGTTATCTTATATCTCAGATGACGGGGAAGGTGATCTAGACTATGATAGTAGTATGGCCTTGGAAAGGGAGTACATGCAAGGTGTTTTGATGAGAGAACGGGTTAAGAATAATGCAGGGCTATCGTCGAAAAATAAACAGCAGAACAAAAGTCTCGCAAGTGAAGTGAAGAAGAAATCATGTGTGGATATTTTTGAAGGCCATAAAAGCTACTATCTGATGCTAAATCTTCAACTAGGTATCAGGTAAATGAACTAAACTTGATCACTATACTTTCTCTGGTCATTAAACTCTTGTTTGTGTTTGCTGGTACTATAAAACTTAAGACTCAAGCAGAAGATATAATAAAAAGTCTAGATGTCAACAGGAGAAGATAGTTCTTGTGAACACAACACATTTACACATTGCATTGGATGGTTATCGTTTGTGCTATGACTATATCTTCTGTATATTTTTCTACATACACTTTGTTAAGCCCAATATTGACATCTAGAAAATATTCCTAATAGGTCGGCCTCATTTATCATACCAAAATTTTACTGAAGTTCTTCTCTGTACACCAGAACTGAAACCGGATATTCTTTTAAATTGTTCTTGAGTGACATACTTCAGTTATAACAGTTAGAAAAATACTATAGGGGTGTTACTAAAAACGACTCACAAGTATACCAGACAGGTGCACACAACAGCTATAACTTGCCAGTACCAGCAGGTCAATCACTTTTAATGCACACAAGTCTTCAAACCGTGCTCTGTTGGTTACTCATCAAGTAGTGATCAAAACCTTGATAAACCCATCTATGTACTGCACCCACTCACATCCTTCCCTTGAGTCCTGACTATGGCCTAAAGGTTATATGTGAATGAATTCTCTAAAAGCTTTAGTTCAATCCCTGATACCATGATAGATAGATAGTAAATAATATACTCAAAACATCACCATTGTGCTATTTATATATCTTGCAGCAGAGGATGGTCGCAAATATCCTTCGCATGGCGAGTAACTGTAGTAATATGGACACTAATCTATACTTTTATCTGGACAAACAGATGCATCACTCATGCCATGTGATTCCCTTCAAGGCAAGTATCATTTCATGTTACGTCAAGTCATCTTGTACATGGGAGGTACAAATTATGTAGAGTATAAGTAGTCTTATGTAACATTAATTCGACCAAAATGCGAGCCATTGCATTTAGTTCATAACTTGGTACCTATATCCTCGGCAACCACCAACATACGAAATCAATGCCACATCAAGGATGTGTCCTTTTGTAAGCCTTCAGGAGGCATGCGAGTGACATGTTAAGAGTAGTGATCACGTCATGGAAGTACTAAACGTAGGCCACAGACATCGACAGTTTCGTATTGAGTTAGAACCACAAAGGGTTAATGCTTGACACTTTATGTAGATCATTGATTTCGACAAGTCCATTATTTGTATCAACTTGTTTTCTGCTTTCAAATTTTCATTTCTTATTAGAATTACCTAATATTATTATTCCAACTACAACTCATGTACTGTATTATTTGAAGTTCACAGGTACACAGTTGGCAAGATTACACCAGTGCCTATGCGTGAAGTGAGATCTTCAGACTTTGGGGAACGAGCTAGAATAAGGATGTATTTCCCCAGGAAGGGCTCACAATTTACACCTCCACACTATTCTGTTGACTTCTACTGGAAAGATTACTGTCCTATGGTATTCAGGTACATGGTATAGCTGGTGTTGGTTTGTACATTGGGTTTGTTTATAATTTGTTTCTGATTCATTGGCTGTTGCCTATGCGTTATTGTCATAATGCATATTGTCAGCATTTTCATATAATGCCACAATCTTTTTGAGCAAAATCTTTTGCTTTAGTTGACCTCAGTCAAGAACCTTTGCGTGATATCTGTAGGAAGTTTCTCTAAATAGGCGAGCTAGTTCATCTCTGTTAATATACATGTAGTTCTAGTAGAGTCTGATGAATATTGTTTTCAGGAATTTGAGGGAGCTGTTCAAACTAGATGCTGCAGAGTATATGATGTCCATATGTGGGGATGATGGATTGAGAGAGCTTTCTTCCCCAGGGAAAAGTGGCAGCATATTCTATCTCTCTCATGATGATAGATTTGTGATCAAGACTCTAAGAAGATCTGAGCTGAAGGTTTGAACCTTTAGAAGCACCCATATTACATGTTCTTAGTGTCATTTATGATCATCAACTTTAGGATTCTAAAAGTGCTGCTCACTATCAGGAAAGAACCTTGATTAAAAGTAACAAATGAACATAATAATAAAGAACCCAAACTCTGACCTATTGCCAGTTGCTAACAATACTTAGGGCTTCACTATTTCTATTAGTTGGTCTATATCCCCAAGGCAAGAATTATAGTGTCCTCCCCAATAAGTGGCTCAAATAGATGTGGACCCCACATATATTTATAAGCCTCTTAATCTAGAAAAAAAGAAAAGAAAAAAGAAACACCCCCTTAGGTTAAACTGCATCTTAATGTTTTGACAGTTCTACAAGTTAGAGATAGTAAAAAACATGATCCTACTTTTTGGTGGAAATAACTGTATCTTGTCATTTTCGCATGCAGGATAAGGGATAGTGTCACGCATAAAACATTGCTTACAGAAGTGACAAGTACTTTTCAAAATATTCTTAGTGTTCCAACAGTCTGGTTATCACTTTAATCTTTGTCTAATCTTAATAGAGTCGTCGTGGTTTAAAAAAATAGATGTACATGAGACATTCACAAGAATACAAGTATCTTCCTTTTCTTCATAATCTTGATGAAAATTATGGGATACAATGGCACCCGATATACAGTCAGGACCATAGGGGACATTGGGATAATAATAAAAGAGTACAGAGGTTGCTTAAATACACCTATTTTCAGTTAAGCAGAGATATTTAATCTCCTTTGATAGACTCAGTATGTATCATTGTGATCACATGCCATGGGGACTCACCTACATTATGGATACCTTGCTGCTTCCCAGAGTCGGGTCGTCATAAAAATAGGACATTGGTTTCCCTCGTGTTGCAACAACAATTTTGAGAAGAGAATATTTGTAATTGTTATCTATAAGCGGGATGTGCCATAAGCCATAAAGCTACAAAGTTGTGAGTAGAGACAATGCAAACTATACTCGTAATTTTATATCCATCATTAGGACTTGGAGCTCAAAATACTTTCTGATGATGAAATTGGGATCATGAAATCATGAGTTGTAGTTTCATGATGTTCCTATTATTAATGCAACCTTATACAAAGCATACTATGCATCAACTTACTATGTGTGTGTTTTCCTGCTATTTTTTCAACTGAAGATTTTCTATATGGTTGTGATTAACATAATTATGGAAACAAAAGTGTGCTAAATCTTATGATGTTTTGCAGGTTCTACTCAAGATGCTTCCCAGCTATTACGATCATGTAAAGAAGTATGATAACACTTTGATAACCAAATTTTTCGGCCTTCATGAGATAACATTAAGAGGTGGCAAGAAGGTATTGTTTCTGATTTACGCATTCCAAGTTTCCTAGTCTAACGTGACTAATGTAGGTTATTTGCTATCTCATTTTAGGTACGGTTTATAGTCATGGGAAATATGTTCAAAACTGAGCTTAGGATACATCGCCGTTATGATTTGAAGGGGTCTTATCAGGGAAGAATCACAAACAAGGATAAAATAGATGAGGGCACTACATTAAAAGACCTTGATCTCGCATATGAATTCCACATGGACAAGTCATTGCGCGAGGCACTTTTTGAGTAAGTGTCTTTGATCATAGTATCATTGTTTCAGTTTTCCTCTTTGGATTTTCTTTTATTCAGCTGTTTACGAATTAAAAATTCTGATTTACATCTCATCAACATATTTGGTAACAACATCTGCACAACCTACGTCCAATCTCTTCTGCAGACAAATCCATCTAGACTGCAAGTTTTTAGAATCTCAGCTAGTCATAGATTATAGCCTTCTTCTGGGGTTACATTTTAGAGCTCCCGAGCATTTAAAGGCTCTCTTAGAACCACCCGATGCAAAGCTCAAGTCTGGTGCACCTGTTGAGGATGGTAATGTCTCTTTCCTTTATGTTGTAAATATCTGTTTTCTTAGATTCACTAGCAGGAAGATCGTGTGTTTTAGCATGTTAACTAATGCTTTATATGTGATACATATTGTCCTATTTATGTTTGACACTAGCACAAGTCTCAAAATCTCAGGCTCTTGAGTCTTTTTTACCGGTGTTCTAACGAAGGTTATTGCCATTGAGCTGGTTTCATTTAGACGTTGATTTTATAAGCGATTCGTTTCATTTGAAGCTGCATTTAAAAAAACACCTTATTGACATCACGCCAGTTACTTCATTCTATTAAAGTGATGTGGCTGGCTAAGCATACATGTTATTAAAGACCTCTGCTTAGGTATATATAGCCATATAGGATCGAGAAACCAGCTGATGTTTAATCGTTTTGGTTCTTGTTACATGCTCCGAAACTCTATATTGTAGAGGCTTATCTAGGAAGTATACTCCAGCAGGACTACAGTATATCACCTATGACCGTTATTATCCACTATCTGGTTGCAGGAATATAGTTTTTTGGTTTGTGATAGACAATGTCCAGAATTGTCAGTACCCCTTGATTAAGGAATAAGGATTGGTTAGACTCCATTCGCTTCCTAACCTCTTCATCATGCATCGTACAGGAGATTAATTATCAATTTGAAAATAAAAACCTTGTTCACTTTTGATGATTTAACGTATTTACTATTTAGAAAGAAATGTGCGGTATAGTCGGAAATGTGAACAATTCTTTCTCTTCCAAGTTGATGTGTTTGAGATATTGATGAATATGTAGCCGCCTAATAAAATATTTGTGTTGTATATTTATCAAATATTTATTTGCTGCCCTGGCTGATATGTGCTTTGCAGTTTCTATTAAAAGCATACAAGTAGTTTCTTCATCATTTAGTCCAAACTAATTCCATCTGTGGCACCTGGAAAGTTCCGTAGCTCTTAGAGGCATGGAATGCCACTCATTTACGAACACGCATTTCACTTTTATCATTTCCCAAATAGTTGTGCCTTATGTAAATATTAAATAACGTGTGTATCCTTTAGGTTTGGCATCAGGAGAACTCTCAATTCCTCCAAAGGGTCTTCTTCTGGTGACACATGAGCCCAGTTCTGTCAGCACTGCCCCAGGTCCTCACATAAGAGGAAATACTTTGAGAGCTTTTTCCGTAGGTGACAAGGAAGTCGATCTCCTTCTTCCCGGTACTGGAAGGTACATATGAGCTGCTCTTTATCGCTTTTCACTATTCTCTTAAAAGGCTAAAATGTAACCATCACTGCTGTTACAAAACGACACAAACTTGGACAAGTTTAGATTCAGATGGTGATTATTAACTGGGTATCAATTATTTTTTCAGATTACGAGTACAGCTAGGTGTGAACATGCCAGCCCAGGCTAACCGCAAGGTTTCACAGGATACTTCGGGTTCAGCTGAAGTTGAACTTTTTGAGGTGTACGATGTTGTTCTATATCTGGGCATAATTGATATACTACAGGACTACAGCATGAGAAAGAAAATAGAGCATGCATGTAAATCTGTTCGCTATGATCCCAAGTCAATATCGGTTGCTGATCCCAAGTTTTACTCCGAACGTTTCATCAAATTCCTAGAAAAGGTTTTTCCTGGAGATTCGTGAAGGCCCTGGTATGACATGTACCAAGTAATATTCTTTTGTTATAGCGAGTATATAGTTTTTTGTTGTCTCTTTTGTAGATACAGTTCTATCTGTATAATATCCGGTTATATTTCCATTTAATCGCTGTATTGTGCAATAAACTAATTAGATCACTGGACCAATCTCTTTGGTGATGAAGTCCAGTTTTGGAAATTTTGATAAAGCATTCAATTTTCATTACTGGTCTATAACATGTACACTTCGAGAACTCGTCATATGAAGCCACTGCTTGGTAGGGTTAAATGTTCACTTGCAACCAAATTCACCACTTATCTGAATTTGACCGCCATAACCACATTCATAACTCAGTTATACAATCCTTGGTTCTTTCTGGTGCAACTTTTATATATTTAGTCCTGCCGCGTTCTTATTGTCTGAGCATCGAGTTGCAGGGCTTTTGTCAAACTGTCGAAGCTACTTGGTTTGGTTCTATATTTAAGTAGCTTGAGCATTTTCTAAGTAGCAACTGGTGGGCAGTAAATCATACTTTGGGCTTAGGTGTAAATGGTGTTAAACTGTTAATGCAATAGCCTTATGAGTGCAATAGCCTTATGAGGGCAATAGCCTTATGAGGTATATGCATCTCTTGGGATATTTGTTTCGTGTGTTTATGTATCACGTGAATGTTAACAGGTACTAGGAGAGGGAGTGGTGGGTTATCATAACCTTCACGACGATTATATTTTTGTGGTTTATGAACGACTTATTCAGAGGTTATTCGGCTAGCCTCATTTTGAGCTTAGGGTGTTCACGGTTCAAACCAATAGTTTCTGGCCTTTCACTTCATATTCGGCTTCTAAACAAGACAATACTTGATGCATTGTTTTTGTTCTTGAACTCGTAGCTACCATAGTCAATTCAGGAACAATGTAGGCTCTTTTGGGGCACGCCTTTTTTCCATGTACATTATCAATGTGGGCCCAGCTAAGTTTGTCATATAATTCTAGGTCTACCATGGTGCCAAGTTTATCTTGCATCCATCAATCATCCCTATGGAAACCAGTATTTATTGTCTCTCATGGTCAAAGTTGAAGAATCTACTCTGTTTTCTATGAAAGATAAATCGTATTAATCAGGGTGGTGAAATGTGCACCATGGCTTTACTTGATAACTGTGGTGTACTGTTGCCTGCCATTTAACTACTATGAGAAAATAATTTGATTAGTTGTTCAATATCAAACGTATAAGAGTAAGGTATGTTTGTTTGCGGCTCAACAAGTTGCTGCTTGATTTACTCGTATCCATATTCTTTAGCTAAAACATTTTGTCTTCGTGTAATCGTGTGGGTACATCTTGATGGTTAAGTTTTTAGAGATGAATGTGCTCAAGCGTTACCATAGTTTGGTGTTTGACACAGACTATAGGTTCGAACAGTCTGCGCCAAATCCGAACTATATGTTCGAACTTAATTTCCGAAGCCAATTGGGGCAGGACATCATATTTTAAAAAACGAACCAGATATGTCCATAGAACAAAAAGCATGATATGCCTAGGCCTGAGCCTATAGCCTATTAAGGTCTTAGGGTTTTACCCTACTTTGTCTTATAAATATTCTTGTAATAATTTATTATAATTCAATCAAAGTTTAAGATAAACAAATCTCTAGTTCTTATCTCTATATTCTTAAAGAGCTCGCACACGCTAAAAGTGGTGCCTTATCCCGATACAACCCCTAACCGGGGTCGTATCAATTGATGCTTTCATTAAGAGCTCTCGTTGAGAGGGCTTACGATTAGGGTTCAAAAAAAAAAAAAAAAAAAAAAAAAAAAAAAAAAAAAAAAAAAAAAACACTATTCACGGTGTACTGTTCATCTGTACTGTTCGCTGGTACTGTTCATCGCAGGTACTATTCATAATATTTTTTTTGAGTTATTAATCGATTGAGTATTATTCATGCAGTGATCAGGATGCGGAATATGCACTCTCTAAACTCTTGCAAATGGGTACGGTGGCCCAATATGAGAGTGAGTTTGTGGTACTAGCAAATCGAGTAACAGGGATCTCTGAATCGTTACTTAAATCGATGTATATCTCGAGACTTAAACCGCTTCTACAATGTGCACTCTTAAGGTTAGCGCCTACAACTTTAGGAGAAACCTGTTCCATAGCCCGTATAATGGAGGCTCGTTTTGAGATAATTGCAGGGAAAAAGTTGAACATTGAAGAGAAAATAGATATCGTTCTATCATGGTCAAATGAAGAAGCTCGATATGTGATTAAAGAGTCCTTAGATGTTGTTGAGGCTAGTAGCGCGATAAACGATGTTTTTGATATTGGTGAGAGTAATGTGGAAAGCATGGAAGTTCGTAGTGAGTTTAGCGAATTTTCAGAAAATAAAGAAAGTGTGGAAGATGTTGTTGTGGGTGGTGGTGAAGCGTGTAGGGTTGACGAAGATGAGTCGAATATAGTGATATCGCTACTTAAGGATGGAGGTAGTATATCTGATGATAGTATAGATGAAATAAATTTGGGTTTAATCAAGGAGTTTGTGATTAAGATGTTGGAGGGTAGAGATGTTTTCAGAGAGAGTTTGGTTGTTTGTTTGAAGTGGGTATATCGCGAGACGAGTCGTGGGGCAGCAAAAGATGGAAGAAGGGTGTTGTGTTATGTCCAAGGCAAAGGAATACGAAAGAAGAAAAAGGCGAAGGCTGCAATTCAAAGAAGATTATGGGATCCCGGATTACGCCGATGTTGTAGGAGGACAGGATGCCCAAACGACTCAAGAAGTCCAAATGTATGGCATAAAGATTATGTTATATAATCTATCTTTATTTACGTGTCTTTGTTTAGGATTGTTTTCATGTTTATTTAGGAAAGTCAATTAAGAATGTTTTAAGACAACACCTTGAGGGTAAGGTGGTTTTGAAGGAATGAGGAATGATACGCCTATGGCCTATTAAGGTCTTGGGGTTTTACCCTACTTTGTCTTATAAATACTCTTGTAATAATTTATTATAATTAATCAAAGTTTAAGATAAACAAATATCTAGTTCTTATCTCTATATTCTTAAAGAGCTCGCACACGCTAAAAGTGATGTCTTATCCCGATACAACCCTAACCGGGTCGTATCAAAGCAACAACTTTAATTTAGCATTTTTTGTTAGTTAACGTGGTCAATCACTCTATCATCTTTTACACAGCTACTTTTATTAGTTTAAATTGATTTGTGCATGATTGTAACATGATTAAAGCGGCATCAAATAATTGGAACAGTTGTTACCTGCCTTTGGTATCATAATCATTTAATACTTTGGCTATATGCAGTTATTATTGTAAGAAAAAGTGAATGCATTGGGAAAGTTTATGTCAACCACTTTTACCGAAAACAAAGTATGAGTAAATAGATATTCCATGACAGAAGAAGATCAATGTAGGTTGGTTATGTAAGATTGTAATCAATACTGCCGCTAGTGTTGATCCATTATATATCATCTTGCAAATATGTTTTAGTGAATTTTTTTTTAACCATTTAGCCGACTAATCCACAAAGTTTAAACTCACCACCAATCACCGTCACACAGACTCAAACCAGGTAAATTCATCCTTTTTCAGAAAGTTGGTGTAGCAACTGTTGTTCGCACCTAACAAAAATTAAACTTGACACTTTCACACATTTTAGAGTGATCCATCACAAATCTTTTTGGTAATAGGTCATCGTTGAGTAGTTCAGATGCAACCAATGTTAATACTTAATAGATTAGCATTTGTAATTTTCTAGAAATTGAAAAACAATCTCAGTTTTCATCAAATTTCAACAATTTAAATGAAATCGTAAACTTTTATTTATTTCATTTCCTCATATTACATTTTAAAAATATTGTGTACGTTTGGGTCCTTAACCGAATATATAACCCTCTGCTTCGCTTTATCCAAAAAAACATGATGTATCTTTTCCTAATATGGAGACCATAGTCCTCCAAAGAATGATATGTCCACCATTATAATTTGGTTTGTTTTGAAATAATTATTCACTTTCAAATTCCAAAGAATGATAATGGTTTTGAAATATCAATATGAAATTTTATTAATGCTAGTAGCCCACTTTTTTTAAACTGTGTGCAATTAAAATTAGAGGACGTGTGAAATATATTTTTAAAAAATAGTATTCAAGATTGTCTTTCTTTTAGGCTGCCCCAGTAAGGGATCTCAATCCTTCTCATTTTCTCTGCCATGTCAATTTTTTTTCTCCGACGATCTACAGACGATTTTTTACCACACCAAGACGACCTACACTACAAAAAAACATACCCCACAAAAATATCTTTTATATATAATTAAGAGTAAACTCCAAAATACATCCCTGTGGTTTACCCCGTTTCACACCATACATTCCTCTCGCAAAAGTTTCAACAGATACATCACTCCGTTAGTAAAAGTTAACCTATATACATCCATCAGTTAAAATAAGGACTAACGGTGCAAATTATTTCTCCGTTATCTCCTAACGAGATAGATAATGTTTACACCGTTAATCCTCTGGGTTAACGGTATTTGCACCGTTAGTCCTTTTTTACGTTTACTTTCGTTTTTATGTTCTTTTCCAATTTTTTTTATGTTTTCGTCCGTTTTTTTATGTTTTCGCAATTTTTTTTTACGTTTTCGTCCGTTTTTTTACGTTTTCGGCCGCTTTTTTTACGTTTTCGTCCGTTTTTAAACGTTTTCGCCTGTTTTTTTTACGTTTTCGTCATTTTTTTAACGTTTTTGGCTGTTTTTTATTTATTTTATGTTTTCGTCTGTTTTTTTATGTTTTCGTCTGTATTTTTACGTTTTCGTCCTTTTTTCACGTTTTCATAAGTTTTTATCCATTTTCATACACTTTTATTGGTTTTCGTCTATTATATTACGTTTTCGTCCGTTTTTCTTATACTTGTATCCGTTTTCATTCATTTTTATACACATAATATGTATGAAAACGGATAAAAATGTATGAAATGGATAAAAACGTATGAAAATGGATAAAAATGTTTCTGTATCGATTTTAAATAACAATTTTGACCCATTTCTGGTCCGAATCATCAAAAGTGTAAAACACGAAAGTTGTCCGGAATGATGTTTTACATCAAGACTTGCGAGATTTTAACCTGAAAATTCAAAATAACGGACGAAAACGTAAAAAAGGACGAAAACGTAAAAAAAACAGACGAAAACGTAAAAAACAAACGAAAACGAAAAAAAACATACGAAAACACAAAAAAACGGGCGAAAACGTAAAAAAACGAACGAAAATAAGAAAAAAACGGGCGAAAACGAAAAAAACGGGCGAAAACGTAAAAAAACGAGCGAAAACGTAAAAAAACGGAAGAAAACGTAAAAAATGACTAACGTTGCAAGTACCGTTAACCCAGAGGACTAACGGTGTAAACATTATCTATCTCGTTAGGAGATAACGGAGAAATATTTTGCACCGTTAGTCCTTATTTTAACTGAGGGATGTATGTATGTTAACTTTTACTAACGGAGTGATGTATCTGTTGAAACTTTTGCGAGACGGATGTATGGTGCGAAACGGAGTAAACTACAGGGATGTATTTTGGAGTTTACTCTATAATTAAATACACAAACACACACACAACCAACACATTTTCTCGGTCGTTCCTGCGATCGATTGAAAGAAAAAATAAGTTGTTGACCGATCGCGACCTTCATGCCTACAATAATGGAGATCGATCGGGACCAATTGTCGATCGATGCTTTTTTCTCTTACTGCGACTAGCCTTATTAATTAGAATATTTGATTTTTTTTTCCAGCTAATGTACCACCTATAGAATTTAAAATGTATGTTGTTTTAATGTTAAAAGAATAGTCTTTAACTCTTGTAATTAGTTGGAATGGTTGGTTTAACAGTCCTTGTAATGCTTTGGCATCTATTGTGTAACTATAGTTTCTATTTTCCCTTAGCTTTAGGTTAGGTTAGGTTGTATGCAATATAATTTGCTGTTCAACACAAAAAAGTAGTTTTCAATATAGTAATACATACGTGCAGTGACACATTATATTGATTGTTAACCGGATCGATGATAATAAAAGCCGTCATTCTTATTTTGCACACATGCAGTTTGTTATCAGGTGTTTCTTTTATACAGTTCAAACAAACAAGCTAAAGAAAAGTTTTTATCACACATATAGGCGTGCAAAACAACTTCACATTTTATATAAGCGTGCTTACAGCTAGGGGTGAAAACGAGCTAAGCCGCTCATGAAAAGCTCGGGATTGGATCGGTAAAAAGCTCGAACGAGCCGAGCCTAAATGAGCCCGAGCCCGAGCTCGAGCCTAAATTAGAGCTCATTTGATAAACGAGCCCGAGCCGGAGCTTTATATACAAAACTCGACTACGCTCGCGAGCCTAAACGAGCTTTAGTACATTTTGTGTATGTATACTAACGAGCTCATTAACGAGCTCGAAACAAATAAACGAGCTTTATATAAACGAGCTCAAACACGCAATCACAAAAAAACCAATCAGTTTTTTTATAGGCACATCACAAACGAGCCGAACTCAAGCTTTATATATCATACCACAAGCCGAGCTCGAGTACAAATTTTAAGGCTCGAATCAAGCCGAGCTCGAGCTCGAACTTTTTAAAATATAAATGAGCCGAGCTCGAGCTCTGACTGGCTCGGGCTCGGTTCGGCTCATTTCTTCCGCCCCTACTTACGTTTTACAACATAATAACTTTATTATCTTTAAAGAAACACAAAAGATATTAGCACCTTACAACTCATAAGTTGTACAAATGATAGGTTTGTAGTAAAAAATTCAAGCATAAAAGTCTGAATACGTAAAAGTATATTTCGCCACGGCCCTGGGCAAACTATATAGGGCAAATCACCCAAAAATGTAGTTAACTTGCCACTTTTTTTCATTGTATGTAGCATTTTTTTTTTTTTTTTTTTTTTTCTTATTATGTCAATAAACCTCTATCGTTAGTCCTTTATGTGTACCCGTTACCAAAAATACCTGCATCGTTAGTCCTTTATGTTAACGACCGTTAATAAATAACTTAAAATTTGGTTATCTTACGCTATACTTGCATCGTTGGTCCTTTATACTAACGATCGTTAAAAAATAACTTAAAATTTGGTTTTCTTACGTTTCCATCCGTTATTTCACGTTTCCGTCCGTTTTTTCACGTTTTTGTCCGGTTTTTCACGTTTTCATCCGTATTTACATATGTATTCGTCCGTTTTTACAGGTTTTCTTTCGTTTTTTCACGTTTTCATCCGTTTTAACACATTTTCGTCCGTTTTTGCACGTTTTCATCCGTTCTTACACGTTTTCGTCCGTTTAACACGCTTTCGTCCGTTTTTTCACGCTTTCATCCGTTTTTACATGTTTTCGTCCGTTTTTACACGTTTTCGTCCGTTTTTTCACATTATCGTCCGTCTTTACACGTTTTGGTCCGTTTTAACACGCTTTCGTCAGTTTTTTCACGTTTTTATCCGTTTTTACACGTTTACATCCGTTTTTGCATGATTTCGTCTGTTTTTTTACACATATTTGTCTGTTTTAACATGGTTTCGTCGGTTTTTCTCGTTTTCCTCTGTTTTTACACGTTTTCATCCGTTTTAACACATTTCCATCCGTTTTTTCATGAATTCATCTGTTTTTACATGTTTTCGTCTGCATTTTCACATTTTCGTCCGTTTTTCATGTTTTCGTCCGGTTTTTCACGTTTTCATCAATTTTTTCATGTGTAAACACTTTCGAAAACGTGTATAAAACGGATGAAAACGTGTAGAAACGGCCGAAAACATTCGAAAACGGATTAATATGCGAAAAAATAGACAAAATGTGCAAACACGAACAAAAACGTGAAACAACGGATGAAAACGTGTAAAAACAGAGGAAAACGTGAAACAACGAACGAAAACGTGAAAAAACGGACGAAAATGTGTAAAAACGGATGAAAACGCGAAAAAATTGATGAAAACGTGAATAACGGATGAAAACGTGTAAAAACAGATGAAAACGTGAAAAAACAGACGAAACCGTGTTAAAATGGACGAAACCGTGTTAAGACGGATTAAAACGTGTAAAAACGTACGAAAACATGCAAAAATGGATGAAAACGTGTAAAAATGGATGAAAACGTGTAAAAACGGATGAAAATGTGAAAAAATGGATGAAACGGGGAAAAACAGACAAAAACATGAAAAAAAACAGACGAAAACGTGTAAAAACGAATGAAAACGGATAAAAACGTGAAAAAACGGACGAAAGCGTGTTAAAACGAATGAAAACGTGTAAAAACGTGAAAAAAACGGACGGAAACGTAAGAAAACCAAATTTTAGGTTTTTAACGATCGTTAGTATAAAGGACCAACGACGCAAGTTTAGCGTAAGATAACCAAGTTTTAAGTTATTTATTAACGGTCGTTAGTATAAATGACTAACGATGCAGATTTTTTTGGTAACGGGTACACATAAAGGACTAACGATAGAGGTTTATTGACAGAATGAGACAAAAAAAGAATGCTACATACAATGGAAAAAAATTGCAAGTTAACTGCATTTTTGATTGATCTGCCCAACTATATATGGACGAAATGTGAAGCACTGAAGCATATATGTACATCTTATTACACGTAATTTTATGTGTAAATATATATATATATATCTTAAGGCTAATTAAAATGCAAAACAATCCTTTTATAATTATTGTAAGTAACTTTATAAGCGTAAATAGATCGGTAAATTGTAAAACACAACAGTAAACGTTGCGCCTGATTGTAAACTTGTTAGAAATCATGTTGAGTGGTGTGGACTGAATGCTCATAAATGTGATTCTAACTTGTATCATTTATGTTTTGACAGTGAAAACGAACAAACACTGACTTTGTAACGACTGCTTTACTTTTCCTTTTTTCAAGTTATTACGACACTCACTTCAATTCCAGCTCACGTCAACTCCCCCTTTTTACTCGATCACTCATCATGTTTATCTTCGCAATAGTCGCCATTTACCTAGACACACATGCAACATTTCCTCTCACCAGCCTCACCTTTGGATAAAAAAAAAGACGGCTTGCTAAGTGTTTGTAACGAGGCTCACGCGTGAGGGAGCCCCCTCACCGTGTGAAGCATTATTCCAACCTAAGAGTCTAGTGCATCAAATCAGAATTTCCTTTTGTTTAATAGTTTAGAATAGTTTGTTTGACGTTAGGTATCATGCATTTACCTGAATATCTAGAAGGAAAAATTACATTAAGTTTGTTAGATGAACTAGTCATATATCCTGATTCGTGACGACAGTTTCTTATTAGAATTCAAAAAACCATATTTAGACATAGTAACCAGGTTTTCTTTTTAGGCTAGTCACAGTCGTAACTCAGGTCATCAGCGCCACGTCAGCTTTCTCTCTCCAGCGACCAGACATGATCCGGATGCTACAGTCGATGACCGATTTATTTTTTATTATTATTAGTTTTTTTTTAATTCAAACATTTTAAACAACAAATTTAAAATTTCTTAAAATTAAAAAAAACATTACAGTACGAAATTCAAATAAACTTAAAAAACATTACGTAACTTATTCAAATAACGTTAAAACATTACAAAAACTCTTCATCGTCTTCCTCATCGTCATCGTCACTATCGACTTGATTCACTTCATTGACATGATGTCGACGATTTCTCCAAATGTGTTCGACCAAATCAAATTTTAAGTTTTGATGAGTTTTTGGCTGTGATGCTTTGTAAGCCTTCCAAGCAAAATCCGCAAACTCCACAAACTCACTAAAAACTTCTTCATTGTCGGAAGACGAAGAAGAACCGAATAAAAGCTCGAACGACGACATATTAAAAATTGTGTTTCGTGGGTATTTCGTTAGAATGGTTGATTGAAATTGTGTGTTTTAGAAATGTGTTTGAGTTATTATTTATAGAGTGGTAAAGTTTTTTAAAATAAAAGTTTTTTTTTTTTAAAAAATGCAACGGTCAAATAAATTTTAAATGGGCGAATAAAGTGGAAATGTTAACGTTTGGAATATCGGTTGAAAATCAGCCCGATGTTGCGTTTTTGTTTCAATCGACCGATGTCTACATCCCACTTGACCGATGTTAACATCGGTCGTGGTGTGAAATTTCGCTTGACCGACCGAATTGAAAACAACGATTGCGACTAGCCTTAGACACTCAATCTTGGAAATGAAATGTTTGACAAGGTTTTGGCGTTTTCTATCAAAATTGAATAGTACTTCATAAGAAACAAACGAAGAAAGAAATGTAGAATGGTTAGGTGGCGTTTAGTTGGAAAACATTTTCTTTCATTTCCTATTTCTTGTTTTGTAGGAAAAGGGAGGGGAGTTTTATTTCCACAAAACAACAAAAAATTTAGAAAACACGTTTAGTTTGAAAAACATGTGTTTGTGCTTTCCATTTTGCAAAATTAGAAAACATGTTTAAGTATTCTTGTTTTCTATCTCAATTCTCTATTCACCTTTGTAATATTATAAAAATATCTTCAAAACACAAAAACAAATATTATAAACTAACAAACTAAATTATAAAATAACAAAAAATTCTAATACGAAAAAATAAAGATTTTTTACGTTTTCGTCCGCTTTTTTATGTTTTCGTCCGTTTTATTACATTTTCGTCTGTTTGTTACGTTTTCGTCCGCTTTTTACGTTTTCTTCGGCCTTTTTACGTTTTCGCCAGTTTTTTTTACGTTTTCGTCCATTTTCTAACGTTTTCACCTCTTTTTTTACGTTTTCGTATGATTTTTTATGTTTTCGCCCGTTTTTTTTACGTTTTCGTCTATTTTTTAACGTTTTCGTTCATTTTTTTACGTTTTCGTCCAATTTTTAACGTTTTTGTTCGTTTTATTATGTTTTCGCCTATTTTATTATGTTTTCTTACGTTTTCGTCCTTTCGTTTATGTTCTTTTACGTTTTCGGCCGTTTTTTTTTTTCCATTTTTTACGTTTTCTAAATTATAGTATTTTCATCCGTTTTTACGTTTTCGTCTGTTTTTTACCTTTTCGTCCGTTTTATACGTTTTCATTTGTTTTTTACGTTTTCGTCCGTTTTTTTACGTTTTCGTCAGACGAAACCTAAAAAACATAAAAATAGACGAAAACGTAAAAAAACATAAGAAAACGTAAAAATTCAGACAAAAACGTAAAGAATCGGACGAGAACATAAAAAATCAGATAAGACGTAAAAAATAGATGAAAACGTAAAAAAATTGACTAAAACGTAAAAGAACAAACGAAAACGTAAAAAATCGGATAAAACGTAAAAAAAGACAAAAACGTAAAAAATCATACGAAAACATAAAAAACATACTAAAACATAAAAAAAATATGGACGAAAACGTAAAAGAACAGACGAAAACGTAAAAAAACGGACGAAGACGTAAAGAAAAGAAATAAACGTAAAAAAAAAAGGTCGAAATCGTAAAAAAACTATAAAAAAATCGGACGCAAACGTAAAAAATGGACAAAAACGTTAAAAATCAGACGAAACGGACGAAAACGTAAAAAATCGGATGAAATCATTAAAAAACAGACAAAAACATAAAACAATGAACGAAACGTAAAAAAATGGACGAAAACGGACGACAATGTAAGGAAACGGGCAAAAACGTAAAAAAACTAGACAAAAACGTAAAAAAGTAGGACGAAAAACATTAAAAAAAAAGACAAAAACGTAAAAAATCGGACGAAAACGTAAAAAAACAGAAGAAAACGTAAAAGAACGGACAGAAAAGGCGAAAACGTAACAAATCGGACGAAAACGTAAAATAACTGATGAAAACTGTTGTTCCCTATTCACTATCGTTTAAAAACAATTAAGTACTTAAAACAATTTAACTGTGAACAATGACTGAAATTAAAGCAAGTAAAACACACAAAGTAATTTTCAACATCATATTCTTTATTAGAAATTAATCAAAAAGAATACGTTACCCAAGTACTTGCGGAGTAGTACTTGGGATTGAAATGACAAAGTTTGGTGACTCCTCTCTAAGCTCAGGCTAAGTCTGAGCACAACTCTTAGAGCCCACTGAGCTATCTCAGGAACTAAGTTGTATTTGGAGGAGTGAAAAGATGGCTTGCGTGTATGTGTATTTTTACAATTCACAAGCTTAATCTTTTCACTCCATCTCTTATGTTATTTATACATGTATGATATTTGACTCTTTCCTAAGTGACAAACTGACATCATACAGAAGACAAAATACTGATGTATTTTGTCTCTGTTTACAAAGACTATTCTAGGTAAGAGACAAGACTACTTTCCTAAGTTCAGTGATGACACTGAGCCTGATCTTTTGCTATTCAGGGAAAGTTGACTTTGGTTGATAAGTACTTCGTCTTATCTGATTCAAACTTATCCCGCCATGTCCCGCTCATTCTTCAGTCTTTACATCCTTCAGTCTTCTACTTCAGTTTGTCTTCAATGTAAGTAGTTGGAGAGGAGTCTTAGGGATTCAGTGAGTTATTGTCATTACTCACTGAATCAATCATCTTCTTCTTGACTCAGTCTTCACCCTTTAAGTTCCGCCTTACTGAGTGGAGAGATTTCTTCTTCACCTCATACTGAGTATCCTGAAGATGACTCACTGAGAGACTATGCACTCAGTGACCTGTTAGTGTTTAACGGACTAAACACTTAGGCTATTTTCTATTCAAATCCTAGATTAAGGGGTTTGGGTATTTACTAAACCCAACAGTCTCCCCCTATTTGGATATACAAATAGCCTAAGTGATTGATCAGTGTAAGTGAGCAAATGGCTTCTTCTTACACTGAATGTACTAATGAATACAATAAGGAACACTGAATATTTTAACAAAACATACATCGTTTATTGATCAAATTACAAGGTTCCTATTACTAGTACAAAAGATAAATCAAAATGATGTCAGTCCAGATGGATTCCCAGTGCTTCAAGCTTGACTTTCTTGGTGATGAGTGTTTCCCTGTCAGGATGGTCGCTTATCTTGGCATTCAGGTCTTGACAGAACCTGATGTTTGCTGGGGTTTGGATCTGAGAGGCCACTGGTATGTAGCTCAGCATTGCAGCTACACCAGCCTGATCAATATCACTCCATCTTTGAAATGCTGGGTTTCCATAGACATCAATGTGGAATAGCCCTCTTTCAGGCTTTTCAATCACTAAACAGTTCACGAACTTAACACCTTCTGGCAGTTCCCTGTTGCATTCGAATCCAGGCACTTTTATCTCAGGCTGGAACTCAACCCTTTTCCTTTTGCCAGTGGATGATTGTGGTTGAGATCCTTGAGGTGCAGTTAAGGCAGGCTGAATTCCCAGTTGTGCTGGTGCATCCCTCAGTCTTTCATATCTTTTACTGAGCATCTTCATCAGCTCCTTAACCACCACATTTTGCTTCTTTTCTATTATTGGACCGAGTTCATCGAGTTCAGTGATCCCAAAGTCAGTGAATTTTAGGGGATCATGAACTTCGTAATGTCTTTTATCAACCCCATGTA
The DNA here is from genome assembly GCA_019973895.1 of Chrysanthemum seticuspe. Classification (NCBI taxonomy): domain Eukaryota; kingdom Viridiplantae; phylum Streptophyta; class Magnoliopsida; order Asterales; family Asteraceae; genus Chrysanthemum; species Chrysanthemum seticuspe. The sequence continues at coordinate 218,557,169 of BPTQ01000005.1, forward strand.
GACGTTCATTGCCAGTGGTTTGGATCTGGGGATGATTTTGACATCTGTGATCTTTTTCAGGTAGCCTTCGACTTGTCATCGTCCAGTTGTAGTGCTCAATTCTGCTTAGCCTGAGGGCTTCAACTTTCTTCTTCTTTTCTTCCAATTGTTTTTTCATTTCAGCCATTTTTGTTGCCTGAGCATCCTTGAACCTTTGTCCTGCCTGACCCTTTTCGAGCTTCTTTGGATCAATTCCCACATTCTCAGCTTCTTCGGCAATCACTTTAACCAGTGCTTCCTTACTCTTCTTATCATCCTCAGCTTGTTTCAATCTCCTTTCTTATTTAGCAAGATATTTGGTTAGCTGTTGAGGTGTGAGAAGGTATTCAGTGTCACCGATATTGTAAGGAATCTTCTCAGGCTCAGTAATTGTTATTTTGCCTTTTCCTTTGTCCTGGCTTGAGGAAGATGATGCAACCAAGGGTGGTGTTGTTGTCATGATAGGTGTTGTGACTGTCAGTGTTGTTGTTGTTGATGTTTGTGGTGGAAGTGATGAGATGGGTATTGCTGAGACTGGTGGTGTTGGCTCCCCCTCAGTGTGAAGAGGAGTTTCTTCAGCAATATTCTCCCCCTCAACTGTTGCCAGAGCGTCAGTGAGGGCAAGAGTTGGTGTTGGTGCTGAGGGGGACTGAGCAGCTTGTTGAAGGCCTGATAAATTTCAGTGATCATGGCCTTTATATCTGAAGTATCTGTTTGAATGCCAGTGACCTTAGCTTCCAAATTAGCCTGAGATACTTCCAAAGCAGTCATGCGCGGCCCAAGATTCCAGGCCAAGGAAGTAGATGCCTGAGCCAACGTAGCCAGTTGAGTGTTCACAGAGCTCAATGTAGTTTGAAGGGACTGGACTGAAGAATGAAGACCCTGAACATTTGTTGATTTGAGCGTTTCGATCAGTTCAGGGAGGCTGGAGGATTGTTTCAAGTACGCCTCTGTAGCCTCCAGCACTTTAGAGTTGAGTGCTGAGTCGTCTTTGACAGATTCCCTAATTTCATCTACCTTTGTGCCTACACCCTGAAGGTGTCTGAGGAATTTAGCCAAATTTTCATCCAGTCTGTGAATGTTGTCATACATCAAATCCCTGTGCTCATGAACGTTTTCATCAAAGGCTTGGACCTCAGCCTTCAGATCTGCATAACGTGCACCAGCTTCAGTATGTTGTTCCCACAGTGTTTCAGTGACCCCAGAGTATAATTTCCTTGAAGCTTTGGTGATCCACTGAACGAGCTGCCTTTCATCAGTGGAGGAGGATGAGTCATCATTTTCAGGCTGGAATGGTGATTCAGTTTGCTCCTTTGGATCAGGCTGAGGCTCTTGTTCAGATTGAACCTCAGCGTCCACTTCTTCCCCAGCTGATAGAATTTCATCATCAGTATCAGCAAGCTCATCTTCAGAGAGGAGTATTCCAGTAACATCAACAACAGTTAACAGGGGGTTGGTGGTGGGTTCCATATCAGCGGGTGGTATTAATCCCTCTGAGTCTTTGTCCCCCTTTGACCCCTCAGACACTGGTGGGAGTTTTCCAGTGCCTTTAGCAGAGTCAGTGACAGTGATATCCCTATCAGCGGGTTGTATGGTTCCCTCTGAGTCTTTGGGATCGATCAATGTGTCCTCAGACAAAGGCTTGGATTTGCTAATGTCATCACTGGGCGTTGTGGAAGGCGCTCCCCTACCAGCGGGTTGTATGTTTCCCTCTGGATCTTGGGGAGTAGTGGTTGTGACCAAGGGCGCTGACTGTGATGTATCAGTGTCCTTCGTTGTCACGGGGGTGGATGATGCCTGGTCACCAATGGGTGGCAAATCAGTCTTGGGCTTTCTTTGCCTTTTCGGCTGTGCTCCTGAAGCCTCAGGGCCCTGAGACTTGGGTTTGGTTTTAGTCCCAGTCTGAGACTTCCCCTTTCTCTTTGTAGGAGCAGGGTTAGGAGACACTTATTCTCTCTGGTTGTTTACAGCAACCATATGGGCCGTCAATTCAATGTTTGTGACAAGGGATGGGTCATTTTGGAAATTTGATTGGCTCAGGATGCCAGGTAAAGCACCAAATTTTTCTTCCTGAGGATAATTTGTACCCAGTAACACTTGCAAAGCACAAGAGACAAACCTAGGATACGAAACGTATTTCGTCCTAGTTTTGCTTTGTAGCTTGGTTACGAGATCACTATAAATGATCTCCCCTATGTCGACAGTGACCCCATTCATCAGGCAGTATGCCATCATCAACTGAATAGAGTTAACTTGTTCAGTGGATGAGTGGTTCCCGCCGAGGACCTGAATCACAAAAGTGAATAGGATCCTCCAAGCCACTGGAAATGAACTTTTGGTGACTAGGGTCCTGTCCAAAAAAGTTGGATCTAAAAGGATTTGTTTTAACCCATCCTTTACTGTGGAGGGTTCAGGATGAGCGACATAAACACCTTTGTTGTAATCTAACCCTGTGGAGGTGCAAAAAGTTTTATAATCCAGGGTGGATTGTTGCCCCCCGTTAAGACTGAACCTGATGAGATATTCCCTGAGAGGTCTAAGGTTGTTCTCATCAGTAGAGGGTGTCGGGTCAAAGGCCTTAGCTGTTGCCCAAAACTCCCTGAGGAGGTTTTGGTACAATACAAAGGGACACTGAATAAAGGCTGTTTTCAGTGGGCAGTTACACAAAACTTTCATATTGTCTTTATAGGCTGGGACAGTTGGAGGATATTCAAAATTTCCTATGACATTATTTGTTTTAAATTCAACGTTGCTAAGATCGCCTACCCACTGTGAAGCAAACTGAAGAGATTGTGTTCTTGCCATTTCCATTAAAAAAGGTTTTAGGGTTTTGAAAAGAATAATTTGACAAGAACAATTGAAAGTTTTTGTATCTCTTAAGTTGTGATGAAAAACTTTTGTAAAGGTTTACAAAGAGGATTTTTCAGAAAGGATTTGTAGAACACAATGATTTCTGGGTTTGTAAAGAGATTTTGACAGAGTTTTGATAGCAGAAATCTTTTGTGTGTGTTATAAAGATTTTATGAGGGGTATTTATAGGGAGTTGAGAGGGGTGGTTTTTGCATAAACGTGGATATGTAAAGATGGTTTTTGAAAACGTTTGAAATTCCACATTTAATGCCACCCACCACTACCCGCAGTAAAATCCCGTATTTCAAGGGAACAGTTGCAGTACACAGTAAAAGTGCACTTTTGCAGCAATAAAATATCCATAGGATATTTTATGTGAGAGAAGGCATTTAAAGCCAAGTGGGATGAGGTAAGTGAGGAGACCCCTGACAGTAAGACATATATTCCTATATTAAATTGGCATAGTTACCAACCTAGGACATTTAAGTAACTGATACTTGGATCATTTAGTTACTCATTCAATGCTCAATATCATCTGTCAGGGTCCATGAATGAGTCTTACTCATTCAGTGAGAGGATGTTTTGTGGGTTTCGTTCAGGGAGGAAGAACCATTTCAGAGCACTTACTGAGATTGGTTTTCAGATATCTGACTTTCAATGTCAAGCATTCCCAATTCAGCTTTCAGTCTCCTGAAGGTAGGTTCATCCAAGGGTTTGGTGAAGATATCAGCAAGTTGATATTCAGTATGGATGAAATGAAGTTCTATGTCTCCTTTCATTATGTGATCCCTGATGAAGTGATATCTGATATCAATGTGTTTGGTTCTTTGGTGGAGGACAGGGTTGTTGGAGATTGCAATAGCACTGGTGTTATCACAAAAGATGGGTACCATTTTGTAATGGATGTCATAGTCACTGAGTTGACTTTTCATCCATAATACATTGGCACAACATCCTGCTGCAGCTACATCTCAGCTTCTGCTGAAGACATAGCCACTGATTGTTGCATTTTAGCACTCCAGCAAACCAGTTTTCCTCCAAGATATTGACAGGACCCTGAGGTACTTTTCCTGTCCATGTTGCATCCAGCATAATCAGAATCAGAGTAACCTTTGAGATCAAACCCTGAGCACTTTGGATAGTAAAGTCCAAGGCTTGAAGTTCCCTTCAGGTATCTGAGAATTCTCTTAGCTGCAGTGAGATGGGATTCTTTAGGATTAGACTGATATCTTGCTATTAGACAGACTGAGAATTGGATGTCTGGTCTAGAAGCAGTTAGATACATCAGTGAGCCTACAATCCCTCTGAAATGAGTTTGATTGACTGATTTGCCAGTGAGATCAGGTCCAAGGTTGTTAGGTGGGACCATTGGAGTCTTCACTGAGGCACAGTCAGATATATCATATTTCTTCAAGAGATTTCTGGTGTATTTCTCTTGACTGATGGATATTCCTTTATCAGATATACCAAGGAAGTATGTGAGTTCACCCATCATGCTCATTTCAAACTTCTTTGTCATCAGTTTTTCAAACTGTTTGCAAAGTTTGTAGTTTGTTGAGCCAAAGATGATGTCATCAACATACACTTGAACCATTATCACATCTTGTTTTGTTATGTAGACAAACAGTGTGTTGTCTATCTTTCCTCGGACAAACTTGTTTTGGATCAGGAAGGCTGAGAGAGTTTCATACCATGCCCTAGGAGCTTGTTTAAGTCCATAGAGAGCTTTGTCAAGCTTGCAGACATAGTCAGGAAATTCACTACTCTCAAAGCCTGGAGGTTGCTGAACATATACATCTTCCTTGAGATCACCATTTAAGAATGCACTTTTAACATCCATTTGGTAGACCATGAAGTTCATGTATGTTGCATATGCAAGGAAGATCCTGATGGCTTCCATTCTTGCAACAAGAGCAAATGTCTCATCATAGTCAATGCCTTCTTGTTGACTGTAACCTTTGGCTACAAGTCTGGCTTTGTTTTTAATGACAGTGCCGTTTTCATCAGTTTTGTTTCTGAAAACCCACTTCATTCCTATGACTACTACATCATGTGGACATTTGATCAAGGTCATGACCTTGTTTTTATCAAACTGTTGTAGTTCTTCTTGCATAGCCTGAACCCAGCTTGGGTGTTTTAGAGCCTCAGTGACACTTTTGGGTTCTATATCTGATAGGTAATCAGCATATAGACATTCATTGGCTGAAGCTGCAGTTAAATTAGCAGCCATGCTTCTAGTGAGCATGCCCTCAGTGGGTTCACCAATGATGTTTACAAGCTCAATGTCCTGAGATCTTGTCCACTTACTTTGTGGTCTAGGATCTGAACTTGAGGAGGTCACTGGAGACTCAGGAGTGAGTTCTGGTACATTAGCCACAGAAACATTAAGAACATCTGTTGAGATGTCTTGTTCAGGTTGGGTTTCATGAATCGCAGGTACCTGATCATTTGGATCAGTGTTGCCTATCCCAGCAGGTACTGATTGCTTATCAATGAATTCACTGATAGTTGGTTGGGGTAGGTTGTGAGGCAAGACATAATATGAGATGTCAGCATCAGCTTGATATGAGGAATTGATTTCAGTGTTGAAGTCATCAGGAGGATATCTTGATGAGTCATCAATTCCTATTTCCTCCACTGAGGTATTGGTGAACCTGATGCTTTCTGTACTTTCATCAAATGTGACATGAAAGGTTTCCTCACTGTGTTGTCTTCTGGTGTTAAACACCCTGAAGGCTTTGGAGATCAGTGAATAGCCTAAGAAGTATCCATCATCAGCTTTTGCATCAAACTTGCCTAGGTGATCCTTGTGGTTATGAATAAACACAGGACACCCAAACACATGAAATTAGCTGATGTCAGGAAGTCTACCTTTGAAAGTCTCATATGGGGTTTTATCATGTCTTTTGATAATGATTGACCTGTTTTGAGTGTAACAGGCAGTTTTGACTGCTTCAGTCCAGAAATGCTTTGAGAGGGCTGAGCCATTTAACATGGTTCTTGCAGCCTCAATGAGAGTTCTGTTTTTCCTCTCAGCAACCCTATTTTGTTCAGGGGTATAAGGAGATGAGAAATTTTGAGAAATTCCTTTTTCATCACAGAAGCTTTCAAGCTCTTGATTTCTGAACTCAGTACCATTGTTAGTTCCGATTTGTTTAACTGTAATGTCATTCTGGTTTTTAATTTTTCTGATGAATGACATTATTGTATCAGCTGCCTGACTCTTTTTGGAAAGAAAGTATACCCAAGTGTATCTTGAAAACTCATCAACAATGACAAGTGTATACTTCTCATGCTGGATTGATCTGGGACTGACAGGTCCAAAGAGATCCATATGCAGGAGGTGAAGGCAGCTTTTGATGGAGAAATTTTGTTTAGTTTTGAAAGATGCTCTGTGGTGTTTACCTTTTTCACAGGCAGAGCATGGTTTGTCTTTTGCAAAAACCAGTGATGGTAAGCCAAGGACCTTGTTTTGTTTTGCCAGGTTGTTGATATTTTTGAAGTTTAAGTGAGAGAGTCTCTTGTGCCACAGCCAGTTGATAGACTCAGTGGCTTTGGCAAAGAGACAGGTTCCATCTTGAGAAAGAGTAGACATGTCTAAGACATAAACATCATCTCTTCTAGGAGCTATCAAAACAACTTCTTTATTGGCATTGAAAGTGGTACCTTGTTTGTCATTGAATTGCACAATGTACTTAGCATCACATAGTTCACTGACACTGATGAGATTGTATTTGAGACCATTGACGTAAGCAACTCTAGAGAAAACTATTCCATTGCAGTTTACTGAACCATAACCTTCAGTGGGACATGATGAGTTATCACCAAATACTACCTTGGGTCCTGGTTCCTTTACATACTTGTGCAGATACTCCTTCACACCAGTCATGCTTCTTGAGCAACCACTGTCTAGATGCCAAATAGGCTCCCTGGCGTGTGTCTGCACAAGTAGTAAACTGAATTAGTTTCTCTTAGTGACCCACTTGCTAATGGGTTTGGGTCTCAAGGTCTCTTTGAATTTTGCAATCGACTCATGGTCAGTGGTTGAGTGCATTGTGCTACCACAGGTTTTGCATTTAGAGACTGAGGAAGACTCAGTGATTTTGGGTTGTTTTGTACTTCTCCTTGCATGAATGACACTGTCATGTTGGGATGTCTCATGAGCTGGATTTCCACATATATCACAGCATGTGTTCATGAGACAGTCATCCTGATGATGATCATTAAACCCACAGTAAGGGCAAAGAGGAAAAGGTTTTGCTCTATTCTTGAGAGCTGTTTTGGAGGATGAAGCATACTGATGACCAACTTTGGTATAGTTTGCTTTACTGACAGAGCTTACATACTGTAAGTGGTCTGCAGTTCTGTGATCATCCTTATTGCAGATCATACAATAAAGGATTCTATAGCAGTTGTCAGTGGTATGACTAGTGTAATGACACAGCTCACACTTCTGCTTGGGTTTGTTGGTGGATTTTGATTTTGATGAGCTAGATGAGGCTGACTTAGTTTCCTTGATTGAATCAGGGGCTTTTTCGATGTAATCCATCTTTTCTGTCAGCTTCCTCACAAGCTCAGTAAGTTGCTGAATTTGGTCAGCTTCAGTGGGGACAGAGGATGTTGAAGTCTCGGTAGGAGTAGACTCTTGTTGGATTTGTTTTGTTTGTCTTTGTAAGATGGTTCTACCAAGTCCAGATCTTTCTTTTGGTGAGTGAGGACTGAATTTTAGAGGAGTAAGCTCAGAGCTTGGATCAGCACCCTGAAGAGGTTTCAGGGGTGGAAGCGGTGTTTGAGATTCTGCTTCAGACTCAGAGATGTGTTCAGTACGACTGGGCACATCAGGGAGTCCTAGCATGCTCTTAAGAGCTTGGCTCTCAGGCTCAAGAATCCTTCCAGAATCGAAATTTGGAAGCTTACTCTCAGGATTAATCCGTTCAATCCAATCACTGGAATTTGGAGTTGTCAGCATATTGGTAATCATACCACCAGACACAAATGGTTTTGAACTTTGGTCTTTGTTGCGAGAATCAGGGAGATGATCTTCACCTATGACTATCTTTTTGCTACTGGGGGCACCCACAGCATCAAAGACCCTGGGATTCTTAGCAGTCCAACTATCAAGAATACCTTGAAGAGCCTGATTTCTCTTAACTAGTTCAGTGTTTTGAATTTGCAAAGTGACAACCTCAAGCTTGGCTTGTTTTAAAATAAGCAGTTCATCTCTACACTTGTTTAATTCAAAACTTAGCTTGTTGTATTTTGAAAAAAGATTTAATCTTTGCTCTTCTACGAACTTAAGGTCAACATTAAGATAATTCATATAAGACTGCCAATCAGAGTCATCATCCATAGAAAGTAAGATGTTTACCTTCTTCATTGTGATGTTGACCCATTCCCCGTTTCTGGCATGATTCTTCCCAACAGCTAGCTTGTCCTCTTCTGAGAGGGCCATCAGTGCACTGACATGCACCATTTCATCATCAGATGATACTGGCTCTTCATCCCAGTCGAAGGTTTCAGCAACGAGGCCTTTGTTTTTACCCTGCACAGATTTAACACTGGTTGTTTATGAGGGATTGGCCTCAAGCAATGCAAGCTTAGCTTTTGCTTTCTTATACTTGGTTTCATAATCAACAGCTTTGTTTTGATCAGATTTGTTTTGAAAATTTTGATGAGACTGAAAGATTTTTGGTTGAAATTTGCTAAAGCCTGAAGACTGGTTTGACCCTGATGGTTTGTAAGAGGGTTCAGAAATTGTTTTTGAAAAGCAGTCTTTTGCAAAATGACCCTTTTTGTGACACTTAAAACATTCATTGTCTTCATTAGCTTTAGCGTTTGAAAAACTTTTGTTTCTTCGAATAAACCTTTTAGAGTTAGCGAGGAGTGCTCTTTCCTGAAACTTAATATTTAAATCGTTCAGGTACTCCTCGCTTGTCCTCTCATCTGCCTCATCATCTGAGTTTTCCTGAAAATCTTGAATCACATTGTTAGAATAAAAAGCAGTTGACACAGGATTGGAAATGGTTGTCAGGGACTTCTTGACTTCCTGAGATTTTTTCAAGTCAGGGTATCGTCTGTTGATGAGGTTTTCCTCATAGACAAATTTCCCATAACTTTTAGGGAGCTCAAGATTCTGAATGTGGTTAGCATTCCTTAGTCCATGAGAGAAATTCAACCATTTCTCAGGGAGACTGTTTACAAAACCAACATTGATTTCATGTTTGGACAATTTTACACCATCATTTGAAAGTTCATTTAACAAAGTTTTGTACCGGGTGTAAGTTTGAGACAGAGTTTCTGAGTCCTTTGCCCTGAAGGTATTATACTCAAGTTTCAGGTCCATAATCCTGTTTTCCTTAGTATCAGATGGACCTTCATGACTATGAACCAGGTCATCCCAGGTTTGTTTAGCTGTACTACAGCTTTTGACTGACTCCATAATATCATCAGGAAGACATGATATGATGATACTTTTGAGTCTTTGGTCCTGGTTGACCACTCTTCTCTCATCCTGAGTCCACTGTGCTTCAGGTTTAGGCAAACCTTCAGCAGTCTTTGGGATAAATGGACCTTCATTTATACACTTGATATAATAAGGTTCCATCCCAATCAAATAGCAAAGCATACGCTTTTTCCATTTGTTGAATTTTCCAACTTCAAGTCTAGGAGCAACAGCTGAATAAGCTCCACCCTTTTTATCGACTAGTTGGGGTACATCAATTTCAGCCATTTAGGATCCTAATTTAAAAACTTTTAGAGCGGCCTAAAAACGAGTTTTATAATTAGCCTTTCTCTGATACCACTTGTTGTTCCCTATTCACTATCGTTTAAAAACAATTAAGTACTTAAAACAATTTAACTGTGAACAATGACTGAAATTAAAGCAAGTAAAACACACAAAGTAATTTTTAACATCATATTCTTTATTAGAAATTAATCAAAAAGAATACGTTACCCAAGTACTTGCGGAGCAGTACTTGGGATTGAAATGACAAAGTTTGGTGACTCCTCTCTAAGCTCAGGCTAAGTCTGAGCACAACTCTTAGAGCCCACTGAGCCATCTCAGGAACTAAGTTGTATTTGGAGGAGTGAAAAGATGGCTTGCGTGTATGTGTGTTTTTACAATTCACAAGCTTAATCTTTTCACTCCATCTCTTATGCTATTTATACATGTATGATATTTGACTCTTTCCTAAGTGACAAACTGACATCATACAGAAGACAAAATACTGATGTATTTTGTCTCTGTTTACAAAGACTATTCTAGGTAAGAGACACGACTACTTTCCTAAGTTCAGTGATGACACTGAGCCTGATCTTTTGCTATTCAGGGAAAGTTGACTTTGGTTGATAAGTACTTCGTCTTATCTGATTCAAACTTATCCCGCCATGTCCCGCTCATTCTTCAGTCTTTACATCCTTCAGTCTTCTACTTTAGTTTGTCTTCAGTGTAAGTAGTTGGAGAGGAGTCTTAGGGATTCAGTGAGTTATTGTCATTACTCACTGAATCAATCATCTTCTTCTTGACTCAGTCTTCACCCTTTAAGTTCCGTCTTACTGAGTGGAGAGACTTCTTCTTCGCCTCATACTGAGTATCCTGAAGATGACTCACTGAGAGACTATGCACTCAGTGACATGTTAGTGTTTAACGGACTAAACACTTGGGCTATTTTCTATTCAAATCCTAGATTAAGGGGTTTGGGTATTTACTGAACCCAACAAAAACGTATAAAACGGTTAAAAACCAACGAAACATAAAAAAATGAACGAAAACGGATTAGGGGTAATTCAAAGGAAAATAGGTGAAAACAAAAAAAAAGTGTTTTGTAGTTTTGTGTATTAAAGTTGGAAATAGGAATTTTGTGTTTTGTAGAGAATTTTATTGGAAAACACTAATTTGAACGCAATCTCTGTTTTCTTTGTTTTCCACAAAATATTTTGTGGAAAATAAGGGTGTTTTCACTCAACTAAATGCACCCTTAAAGTTACACCAATACAAAACATAACTATAATAAGCTCTGAAACAAGGTACGTACCAAAAGATCGACATAATCAACCAAATATAATCTTATGTTTTTATCCAAATAGCATTCGTTGTAGGCTTAAGGGTATAAATGTGGCTAACCAAGCTTGAAGTTTATGGGTCGAGTCTCAATTAAAATATGTGAGGCACAGCCGCATCGATAATACTATATGAGTATCCGTGCATAACAATGAAATTTTATAACGGCATATAGTTATACTGATATTTTAATTGCACAAAACGTTACAAAAAATACTTAACCAAAATATCATTAGTGTAACCAAAATGTCACTATAACTGTCTGCTACTATAAAATCAGGTTGCTATGCATGGGTACTCATTTTATTTTATTTTTAATAAAACTATGTGCTAATTTGGTTTCAAGGAATTTTACAACCGTACAGTCATATATACATGTATAATTGTACAAACATACTTAGTCAACTATATTATACACACTATTTACTATTTTTTAATTAATTAACTTGCCTTAATTAGTTTTCTTAATTTTTCAAAAATTCAAGAAATAAGTGTAAACCCTTTATAGATAGCATAGATATAGATATTCGTTTTTCTATAGAAAATATACCCTTTTTAACTTTCGACCCTTCCAAAGTTCAAAAAATTTAACTCTTGCATTTGGATAAGTTATAGTTTACCACATCTACATTTTTTCGAACGACATTATATAGAATTAGCAAGAAGCTAGAAAAAAAGAATCACAAAGACAAAAAGATAGAGTTACAAGGATCGTTAAACCATTCTAATCAATTACAAGAGACTTTACTACTTCTACGCATGATCCAAATAAATAACATTATTTTTATATCGTTGAAAAGAAGCTCTTTTTGAGATCCCTTGAGGTTGAAAACGGCTTTGTTACGATGATTTCATATAGCCCAAATAGTTATATAAACAACCACATCAAAGAACTTTTTTTTGAGATTGTGTCATAGGTATGCGTTCGGCCATGGTTACGACATCAACAACGTTTGAAAAAAGAATATCCACAAGCCGCCACCATGAAAATACCATCTTCCAAGAATCAATGGCAAATTTGACGAACAATTGCTCTTTTGTTTCTATGTCATTGTCACACATAGCATCTAGTTGAGTGAAGGTCAATTCCACATCTACATAAGTCAAATAGTTTAATAACAATAGATAAATGGGTTGCTAACCATATATTATGATTAAACTTAACAATATTGTTAAAATTACCAATGATTAGCAAAGCCTCAAATAAATACATAACTATAGTTATAATAACAATAACCGTAATAATAAAAGTAGCTAGCAATAATAATATTTATTTCAATCTCAGTATATATATAAGCTCATATGAATTACGTCTAAATTTGTAAATATAGATTTTATACATTGCATATTTAAGCTATTACTATCATTAATACTGATAACATTCAAGTAATGTTATGGTATTATATTTTTTGCATTTACATTATTATTGTTATCTTTATTATCATCAACGATATCACCAATTAACTTTTAATTATTATTTTTATCCCTGAACAATTCTTATAAACTTTTGGCTCTTGACATATAAATCACTCTAGTCTCTAGTCAAGTCATGATTTACTTCACGGGCGAGGTCTCTAGTTCAAATCCAGGACGGCCCAGCTGCGCCAGAGAAAGTGTTTAAGACAAGTTGCTCAAAACTAAATTATTTAATATAATTATTTTGCATTTCAAATGTCAAATCCTACCATTCTATGCTTCTTTTTAGAATAGAATTTTGATAAATGTAAAATGAAAACAATGTTATTAATAAGTAATTAAGTATCATACGTTCAGTTACAAATATATTGTTATCGTCCCTGTTATCACATCCGAGGCTGTTAATCAAGTGATCGACTTATGTGAACCAAGTGTCTATAGCGTTTTTACAAAACTACATCTTTCGAAGCTTAAATGTATATTGATAGCGCTTTTACGAAACTACATCTTTCGAATTGCATTAGTAATTTTTTCGATAGCGCTTTTGAAATTTAATTTACGTTCTCTATACTTTTTTTTTACTAATCATATAGTAATTTTTTAAGTTTTTACTCAATAGTAATATATAGAAACTAAAACTTATACACTTAATAGTAATTAACAAAAATAAATATTTAGATGAGTTTAACTCTAGAGAAATGCTAGACTTACACAAATTTTACAAAAAAAATCTCACATGCACATGTGGCAAAAGCGGTGCACCAATCAAATTAAATTATTTTTTCTCTTTCTTACTTTCACTTTTAATATTTTAACGACACGTGTACGTGTGGGTGTTCTTTTGTAAATTTTGAGTGAGACTAGCATTCCTCTTAACTCTTTGGTGACAGAGCCGTCGCCGCTTAAGGTACTAAAGGATTTTTTTTTTTTTTTTTTTTTTTTTTTTTTTTTTTTTTTTTTGAAATAAGGTAATGATTTTGTAATGACGTAATAACTTTTCACGGCATAATAATTTTTAATTAGGACACCCTTTATTAACGACGGAGTTGCAGCAAAAGGTATAATCACCATACTTAACCCGATAACTATGATAGTTAGGCAGTTAATTAAGTGAGCACCCCTTTAGTGGCGACAACGTCGTCGCTAAATGTTCTGCGGGAAAATGCAAATTGGTTTGGCTGGCGAATTTTGGTGGAAAGCTTTTAGCGATGGAGTATTTTCCTGCTTTATGCTTGGATTCTAAAACACTTCCAAATCTATGCTTTTTTATACGTAGACTTCTCATTATATGCTTTTTACTTTGAGGTTCTCACTCCTTCTAAAATTTATTTTCTTTTTTTCTGGTAATAATAGTTGGACTTTTACATTGTTGTTAAGGTTTTGTTAAACAATGCCTACTTGGCAATGTTTAATATGAATATAAAAGGAGACTTGGACTTTATTAAATCAAAAATAACATATATTTAAGTTAATTTTTATATTCATTTATTGTGCATTAAATGCATAATTACTTTAAATATGAAAAGAACAAATTGTTTAATGTGCCTTAAACATTGCTCAGTGAACAGTGTTTAGCAGAATCCTTGTTGTTAATACTAGTCTATGCATAATTAATTTATTTATATCTATATATATAGGAGTATTTTCAAAAAGAACAAAATCTGGTGATCATTGTCTAATATTGTATAGACTCAAACAAGACAATGACAATTAAATGTGAGATTTTTGCTATCCAAGCCACCACTTCATATTAGGGGGTGTTAAAACATCCGAGAAACTGACGAACCGAGCTGATCCGCTCAATCCGAAACCGTAAAAAGCCAATAACCGAAGAAACTGAAACCGAGAAAACTTGAAACCATAAAAAAACCCGCTTATCACGGTTTGATTGGTTTTTAGTTTCAGTTATCTGCAGTTAACTGAACCGACCCGTGTATAATATACATGTAGGTTTCAACAAACTATTCATAAAAATGTACAAGCATTAACTATATTATTGCACTACTTTTATCGTATAACGCGTTTTTACATACCTAATGTGATCATTTACTAACGTCCATGCTTACACATGATTAAAGTGATTGTAACCTATAAACATCAAATTAACAGTACTAGTAATAATACACGTGCACGCACGGGATTTTGGAAAAAAAAATTATTTTGTATTAATACTGAATATTGTGTCTTTAAAGGTAATTGCATATAATTATATAGTTATAAGTTTCGTGGCACAAAGTTTACACATAAATCAAATTTAACATTTTAGTTCAGTATATACACATATAAGAATTTGCTCATGAAAATTGTGATATAAGTGCAACTAATACTTATGCACGAGTTTTTCATTATGCATTAATATCCATTAGAATTTGATAAAATATTTGTTAAAAATTATGTTAGGTAACTCAAGATTTAAATTTATTTAGCCGACAAAGATGTTGATGTTGTTATTTAAATTTCACTACTGATATTATGTTGTACACATGGTGCAAGTTTAATAGCACATAATGAACGTTGATAAAGTTAAAGTATACTCGTTAAAGTTTTTTAAAAATGTTTTTCTAGATATTCTTATATAAATAAATAAGAATTACATGAGTCATTGTTATAGGTACAATCGCGTATATTTATTTTTATATTAAAGTAACCCGTGCTTATAATTTGATAATTATATTCCCGTTTTCATTAATTTAGCCGTATTTAAAATATAAACTCGTGTCCACAAAGGTTAAACTTTTAAAAATGAAATAAATGAGTCCTTATTGAACGTATATAGTAAAAAAAGTGATACTTATAATCTTATGCAAATTTATATGTTGTATTTGAAAACAACATATACATTGTATTTTTTAATATATAAAGTATAAAGGGTATAAAGTGTAAGGGGATATTTGTTTATAATCCAAAGTTATTAAAAAAACATTGAGGCATATAATATTACACTTAACTCTATATAATTTTTAAAAATTTAACAACCAAAGTTTTATTAAGTACCTCCTCTTTTTTTAAGTTTTTGTTTTCACAAAATTGACACCTATATTTTTATGTGTTTTTTTATCAATTAAATTTCTCCACCAAATTTGTTAAAGTTTGACAAAAATCAATTTAATTTTGACTTTTATTAACCAATCACATCACACGATTTTGCTTACGTGGCGAAATCGAGCTCTCATATTAGCCCAATTGTTTTTTCAATAAGAATGAATTGACAAAATCACTCCGAAATGATGTAATTCCTTTATTATATAAAAGATTAGTAATTTTGTTACATTTGATAATTTGAATGTTTTTATTGTGACTGAACAACTTTACTATGAATCTAATCTCTTCAATGTTATTTAATTTTACAACAATGACATTTTACATTCTAATTTATGTTATTATTTGTCTGATTCGATTTGATTATTTTTTTTATAATGGTTAACGTGATCCGAACCGCGGATAACTACTCATTTTGGCTACCCACATGTCCGGTTAACCGCCTTGTACAATTTTGTTCCAGATACTAAAATGAACTACCCGCCCCACGATGGATAGTTAAAATCTCCAACCGAACCGAGCCGAAACGCCCCTGAACACCCCTACTTCATATTGCTTAATGTTTCAACCTTGATTATATTTAAGAAATAAACTAGCATGGTACCCGCGCGTTACAGTGGCGGATACCTGTAATTAGAATTTTCTATAAATAATATTTTTTTTACATTTTTTGTGAGAATAACTTTATAGAATACGAGAATTTTAGGTTCTAATAACTTCAAACAATGATAAACTATATTATGTTAAAAGTAAATAGTAAAGAATATAGACATAATCGTTTAAATTTTTTGTAGGTTGTATTTATTTTTAGGGATTTGCTAACAACAACCCACTGGTGTTGTTTAAGCATTTCATACATATAAAAAATGGGTTGAGTTATTAATACGGTGGCTATTGATGAGTGTCTAAATACTCATCATTTTTGTATTATCTAGACTGCAAAACCATCTGAAAACACTCAAAAATGCTTTAAAATGATAAATATATCACAAATCAGTGTTTTATGTGTTTTAAATGCAAAATTATCAAAATCAGATGAAAAACGTATCAAATTTGCAAAAATGGCAGTTTTAGTCCCCCAAGTTTCAAAAGTTGTCAAAAACAGTTCCTGGTAAATCTAAATAAAGGAAAATGTCATTTAAGGTCCATGGGATTCAAAAGTTGTTAAAACAAACCCTTCAAAGTTTAAAATTTGCAAAATTACAACTTTGGTCCCTCAAGTTTGAAAATTGTCAAAAATAGTCCTTGGAATTTGGAAATTGTCAAGTTTGGTCCTTATACTATTGGAGCTTGTCACTTTTGGTCCCTTGAAACAACTTGGCAGAATTGGCAGATATGGCCCTTATATTTTCAGAAATTGCAACTTAGGTCCCTATGACATTTAAACCCTTTAAAACCTCCCTTTGGCCTTTGTCAATACCATTATGGACCCCTGCCAACCTTTGGACCCCCTGTCATTAGCCTTTTGGACCCCCTTGATTATTAATATCTGGTCAGCCACAAGTCAAACAATCACCCCCTTTGGCGCTTTTTCCTCCTTCATCCCAACTGCTACCCTGCTCACTCAAGCCACCATTCATCCCCCCTCCTCACCTCCACTTTTCTATGTCCCCCCACTTCCAACTAACCTCCAAACTTCATTTAATGCATCTTTCCCCCCCTCACTCAACCTCTCCAGCTGGTACTCCAATTTTGGCGCCAAAACAGATTCAAGGGCCAAGATCAGTTTTATCAATCTAATGGTCAAGAAAATGGTGGGAACTATTCAGAAGAGAGAGACAAGGAGTTTGGGTATAAAGAGAAGGAAAGAGAAGCAAGACAAGTAGTAGATTATTAGCTTAAAATTTTCTTATGTCGTTTTTCTCTTTAATGTATTAGTTTAATTTCAAATCTGTAATTTTGTGTTCTCAAATGTTAAAATCAAGTTATATTTGCAGTATTATCAAGTTTTAATCAGTGATTCCAAGTTTTTATCCATTTTCACCTTTTTGCATAACTGTTGAAATTTTCCCTGTCAAAATCTCACTCAAAAGCTTCATAATGCTTGTTTCTCAGTTCCATTGAGCTTAAATGAGCTTAGCATAGCTTTGTACAAGCTCACATTCAAGTTTCCATTCATTTTGAAATTTGGTCAACATAAGTCAAACATGGGTACAAATAATGCAGGAATGGCAATAGGGTTGATGCAGACAAGGATTTGGGGTGATTTATAGTAATTTGGGTTGGATTTGATAGGGTAGTAGTTCTTGTTTCATAGTTTGCAAGCCATTGTGGCTATGGACAAATGTAAGTAAATTTCTAGTTCATTAGCATAATCTGTTTTAATGGCAATCAGTAGTTGAAATATGTTCTAATAATAGTATTTAAGTGATATTAAGTTAGTTTGATCATAATTGCAAGCTGGTTCAGTGTCTGTATTAGTTCTGAGTTCAAAACAGTTACATACAGGAGTGTTTGGTTTGCTGTATTATCTGTGTTCAGGGGTGGTTCAGTGTTTAAAACTTGTTGCTTTGGGATTGTTAAGATCATATAGACTCATATCTGTTTTCATTTTGTACCTATACATCACCTAAGTCAAAATTCATCCTAATCTGTTTTAAAAAGCTTAACTGTTGAGATTTGAGTATACCAATCTCTTGTTTTGTGTTTAAAAGTTATAAACAACGGTTGCTTGAGTGTCTTTACATCATATTACTCCATAATCAATCCTTAAATTTAGCTCAAAGTTGGATAAAGTCAAACTTCCTCAACTGCTTTAAAAGTCAAAGTGTAAAAATCAATTTTGAGCTCAAATGGAAAGATTTTTCTTGGATTCATTCCTAAGTCAAAATCAGTGAAACTTGTTGGTTATAAAACTTCAGTTGGTCTACTTGCTTATTACCATTTTCATAGATTTTAGTGATTTTTTTATAGCTTTCAAATCTGCTTGTCAAAATGATGCCAAGTGCCCTGTGCAGGGCACTTAGCCTGCACAGTGATTATGCAGACCTTGCAGAGCTAGCCCAGAGCTCATCTTAGCTCAACAAGGGCTGGTCTTTGGTCTATTGGTCCTTGGCCAGGTCTAGTTTAGGACCTTTCTTCTGTTTTTCATTTCTAGCTAGTAGGATAGCTTATTTCCTGGCTTAAAAGTGGGCACCTAAATCTGTCTTTAGCTTATAAGTTCATAACATCAAATCTTAGCATCTTGTGATTCTGTGATATTAGCTTGTTGATTCCTGTTGCATTTTAGTTCTTTTAGCATATTTAAGCTTCTGTTAACAGTAGGTGCTTGTTGGTCTTCATTTAGCTTATTCAAGTGCTTATTTATAAGCACTTGATTCATCAGTTTCTAATTTCCACACATAAGCACCTGTTTTTCCATTTTTCTTATATTCCTAATTTTATTTTAGACTTTTCCTGAAATTTTCAGATTTTTCTAAGTTGATTTGCTATTTTTCTTAATTTAAATTAGATTTTAAGCATTTTTAAATAGCATTTAATACAAAAAATTAAGAAAAAGTTCCAAAAAAATAATTTTTCAATTTTCTCAGTTTAATAAAAATATAAAAAGCATAAAAAAGATTTTTTCTTATTTTTTTCCTTTTATTTGGTATTTTTCACAATTTAAATTAGTTTTAAATAGTTTTTAATTAGTAATAAATACATAAAAAGTATAAAAAATATCTTTTCAGTTTTAAAATTAGTTTTATCATATTTTAGATTTTTCTAAGTCTTAACTTTATTTTTCTAGTCTTATTTCATATTTTCTTTTATTTTAGAGTATTATTAAATAGTTTAAATTAGTTTTTAATTAATAATAATTAGATAAATAGTTATAAAAAATAATTTTCTTTTTCCAAATATTTTCTTTTATCATTAGGATTGTAAAAATGTATTTTTCATATTTTTAGGACTTTTATTTCTTAGATCTCACTTTTTATTTTGTACGTTACGTAGTTTTTAATTTAAACGTACGTTTTAGGTTTTAAACGTTCATCACTTTAAATATAGTGATAGCGTTTATTTAATATCTTTTATCTTTTTAATTTTCTTAATTTGTATTTTAGTCGCTTTAATTTATAAACTTTTTCAGTAGTGTAATTATCCAATCCTAAACCTTTACAGATCACTATCCTTAGTGATCATTCTATCCTCTGAGATTGTTTTAACACACCATTGAGTCTCCGTGGGACTAAACGACCCGGGAATTCACTGTATTCTCCAGGACTTCATTGTATTTGTGTCTGAGCTGTTTTAAGTCTGTTACGGTTGGCCATTCACAAGTGGCCAGCTTGTGTGATTAGACTTGACTGTTTAGCACCAATCAGCTATGTTTTTATTCATACGGGGGCTATTTTTTTGTTTTTTTTTATTTATTTATTTTTTTATTTTTTTTATTTTTATAATTTTGTTTATATCAAAAAGCTATAAACCTGAAAATGCGGAACTGTAAATATAAAGTTTAATAAGTCAAACGCTTAAAACTGTCAGAAATACGGAACAAAAACTGACAAAAAACTGCGTTGTACTGGAAAAATGGGGGGGACAAAGGGGGAATATTCCCTGAAAAGTTGTAGGGCCTACGGGTTAGACCCCGTAGGAATAGTGTATCCCAAATAAAAAATACATTTAATGAACTCATGTATTCCATAATTATACACTTGTACTCATTTTAAATATAGTAAGTGATGTTAAATATATAATGTTTAGAGATCATTAAATGATAATTTTTTAAACATGAAATGCCTAAACGACTCTCAGTGTGTTGTTGTTAGCAAATCCCTTATTTTAATTACATAAATGTTTAGTGCATTTAAGGAGAGTAGTTAAAAATTTATTTTAATAGCTTGTTTTATTTGTATCATGTGTTTTATTAATTGTATTGGGGGGTGTTTCAATTACTATATTAATTGAAGATGTTAAATATATATAGTGCATAAGTTAATTGTACAACATGCATATATAATTGTATTGCTTATAATACTTAATTTTGAAATGTTTTGGCTAATATGACACCATTTTCTTCTAGAAATGCATCTAAGGTTAATATTGAAAGTAAATTTTGAATATAACGTTAAAAAAATTATAACTAGATGAAAATACCTGAACAAACATAACATTTATAAAACATAGTTGACATTGATAACTTTACTTTAAAATGTGTGCAAGAAATAATACTTATCAATACAAGACACTAAGAAAAGAAGAGAAGAGTGACCCATTTAAAATTTTAATATCTTTAATTAAAAACATAAGTAAGGAACACTACATGCAAAATAGCATAGTTTGGGAAGAATTTTAAAACTAAGCATAAATTGGGAAAAAAAACTCTTAGCGACTACGTTGCCATTGCTAATAGTGCCGTTGAAAGTCAAAGTCAAACAAAATCCATTTTTTTACGACAAGTCGTCTCTAAAAATCTCGTCGCTAAATGCCTCATTTTCTGTAGTGAATAATTACCAATTTACTAACTATTTACTTTTCTTATATTTAGCTCACTTGAATATAAACATACTTCAAAACACACTTGCATACATGAATTCGAACGAAAATCTCATTCGTACACAATCACTACTAGAAAAAGGCCTTTTACCGACAGTCAAATCCCTAGGAAATCTGTCACAAAAAGCCTTTAGTGACGAATTTCCGACAAAAAAAATCCCTAAGGAAAACCATGCTCGAAAATGCTTAGTGACGAAGCTTTCCTACGGATTATATCTTTCCGACGGATAATTTCCCTAGGAAATCCTTCACAATAGATTCAAACCTATTGACAAACATTCGTAGGAAATAGTTACTAAAATAGCAACAAATTTCCTAGTAAATCTATTTGGGACTTTTAGTGACGGAAATTGTTTCCTAGTGATTTCCAACCAAATTTCATTTGGATTCCCTAGTGATTTCCTACTACAAAATATAGTTTCCGCAACTTATATATAATTATGTTTAAATTAGAATCATTAAAAACTAATGCATGAGATTAAATACATAATACACAACCAACAAATATCATCATGAAACTACATTCATACACAACATATTAGAATTCGCTAGCATCCAAGCTTATAGAACAAGATCCAAAAAAGCTCGGACGTGGAAATTGTTTCCAGTCATGTTAGCAAAAGATAAATATTTGATGGTATCTAGATGTCCATGTTCAAACTTTCCAGAAACAAAATAAGTTTGATGATACCCAATAACTAACTAACTCAGAGGTGGAGAAGGTGGCGGTTTTAGAGTTTTAAGCATGTTAGCAATGTCTTTTACTTGCTTCTCTAACTCCTTAACCCGCTGATCAACTGCCCTTTCCCGCTCCTCAGCGGCCTGTTGCAACTCTTTAGCAGCTTGTTCCCGTTCTTGTGCCACCTTTTCTTGCTCAACTAGTTGATCTTTCAAGTTTTCAACCTACCATATTAGACATAAACAATCAAATAACTACCATATCAGGAACCTAACACAACCAAAGTATATAACACAACCAAAGTATATAACCAGATAGCAAGCGGCAAAAGTAACCAAACAAAAAAGCATATTGATACGCACCAAACAAATCAGCAGTCAAACATCGAGGAAATCAGCAAACGCAAATATCAAAACAACTTATTTTAACCCATTATCAAACCTCACAAACGACCCGTTTTCTCAAATGAATAATTAACTAGTTACCAAATGAATAATTGAATTTCATTTGTTTGTTGGAGACTTGCAGAATACAATAGTATTCTTATTGTAGACTTGCAGATTTGCAAAATTGCAACTTGCATCAGTAGGTAAAATGAAAAATACTAAGAACAAATGACAATAGGAAAATAAAAGAACAAGACTACCATGACTTGACATTAGTTGCAACTTACAAATTGCATCATTTAAATAACAAGAACATAGAATAACACTTGCAAACATTACGTCTTTAGTCACAAAACTACAACAGTAGGCAAATATGCCTTTTTTTTCTATTAACATAGGCTAATTTCTCCCAAGATGTTCAATCATTTAAATACCAACTTAATTGGCGTAATGCATTTTTTATCGTTGATTTAGTATTCTTGGGCATATTTTACAATATATAGTTAAAGAAAATGCAATCTCAAATATTTCTAAGAAACCCGTTAAAATATGTTGTGACCATTAAAACCGAATAGAACAAACATACCTCTTCTGAAGATGCAACACTTGACTGATGAGAATAGGAGTTGCCAGTACTTGGCGTGCTCGGAGTACCTGTCAAGGCCAAATCAAGATCCATTGGGGCACCAAATCCGAAAAATTGTCCCTTTTTATAGGGTCCACCACAAGACCGCTCCCAAATCTCCCTATCACCACCTTGAGGATGACATTCACGGTCTGGCCCGTACTTCTTCTCCATCAAATTTGAATACTTGTCCTATAAACATAATTCTAGTTTAAATAAACAAATAAGTACTTAAACAATTCGTACTAAGAGGAGATAAATTGTTTTACCGCCACATTCTTCGCCCTAGTGGTAATATACTCTGAATGTGTCCCTCTCTTTGTATGGAAACGCTGATAAACTTCTAAGGAACTTACCGGACCACCTCTTTCCTTTTCCTACAAAGTTAATATTTTAAGTTATCAAAAAAATTACTTAACTTACAAGAAATGAAAAACAAGAATACTGGAATATATCTTTACCATTCTTAGACGATGTTGATCAATCCGAATTGAGCCAACAGTATGTTTTGAAACCTGGCCATCAACCAAGGTGCTCCTATTTTTGCGACCAACTTTCGACTTTCTTTTCCAAGCATCGGTATTCCACACCCTATCAATCATGTCAGACCAATCTTCTGGCTCAATCCAGATTGGGGGATAGGGCCTAAGTATTGTAAAGTCCTGGTCAACAAGTGGAGTACCCGCATCCTTAGCACGACGTGCAGCTTCTAATCGACATTCACTCATCACATCAAGAAACCTCTTACTCAAATATTCTTTGAATTTTTTTTCAACTAAGGCTTCCACTCGAGCATCCCATTGATATAACTCCTACACAAGCGTTACTTCTCAAGTTGATATATGGTTCGTGCAACAATTTATAAGTTAAATATATCGCTTATTAAAGCGTCTAGTTTATCAAATTTTAAGCAATTGTAATTACTAACCTGAAAACGCTCCCACATAAGTTTGATATCACGTTTTGGTACCTCCTTCCATGTAGCCCAAGGACCATCAAAGGAATACTTGAAGATAGATGTTATTTGTCGGTGAACACGTGGCTCGGTAAAGCTACACAATCAAACCAATACAGACAGTCACCATTAGTATCATTTTTTATCTCAATGTTAAGATGTCATAAGCATTAAAACATACCCATTCTGATATGGATAAATCCAACTCCTCTGTGATGATTCAGTAAGTGGTGTGTCAGCTATGTTTAAGCCGCGTCGACGTTGTGATGACTCCATGTCAAGCTCATCTATTCCTCCTCAAGATTTTCCGCATGATCATCCTCATCTGTAACGCGATCACCTTCTTCAATAGCACTACTTCTACCTCTCGATCTAGCCACGGGCCTATTGCCCTCGTCTATATCCTGCCCTATGTCTCCCCGTTCATCTGCAAACGGGTCACCATTACCAGAACCACTACTACGTCCACCTCTACCACCATGTATACCTCTTGCTCTAACTACAAGCCTATTGCCCCCGTCAATATACTCACCCATATCTCCCTGGTCATCTGCAAACCGGTCACCATTACCAGAAGCACTACTACTTCCACCTCTACCTGCACCAACACCTTTAGGTCTACTGAAAAAACGACTTGTGGGTCTACTAACAAGACGACCTGTGGGTCTACCTACGCATCTAGCTTCATGTTGAGGAGGAGGTCTACCTTCTGGTCGATTAGTAGGTCTACCTATAGAGCCATCTCCAGCAGACTCTTTACCTTTACCATTACTTGATGTTCGCTTTGACATATTGTATCTGAACTACAAAATAAAAATGAAACTAATTAGTCTACATTTCAAGAACTTCAACCAATTCAAACAATTATTTTAAGTATAGTCAGAACAATGAGCAATCAAAAGCTAAACATATAAGTTGTCTTAGTTCTTTATTATTACTTACAGAGATATACATGTCTATTACATAAAAAAGTGCATATGTTTCACATAACAAACCTACAAAAGTCTAAGTTGTTCCATAACTACCAGTTGCAAGAAAAGCAAAAAAGAAAACATAGAAACCATAGTTATTTCTTAGTTTGTACTAGAGCATACATACATACAAATAAATACATATTTATTACCTAAACAAAATATATTGTTCGATTAAACAAAGTTGGAGAACTTTAATTATGTTCCACAACTACAGGTTGCATCAAAAACATTAAAAAAAAAAAGAAACAAGAAAACTATAGGTACTATCCCTAATTTATGAAGTGACCATTTATTGTTTCAAAAACTACAGATTTTGAAATTAGGTCAAAATTGGGGTTAAACAAATCAAAATTGCTCCATAACATATGAAGATTAGAAAAGAGAGTGCAGACACTAACCTAAGAAATAACAGCAAAGGGGGTCGGAGTGGAATCTCTATGTCGAGCCAGGAGAGTGAGTAGGTAGGATTTGGGTGAATGAAAAAGTGAGATCTAGTTTTGGGAGAAAGACAAGATAGTCTAACTTTCGGAGGGGAAAGAAAATTTCACATTTGATTTTCGGGGGAATGAAAAATTGAGATTGAATTTTTGGGCGGAAAATGGATTTTAGAGCTCATACGTAAAAATGTATACTTGTTTTGTTGTTAAATATATTTGCATCATTGAAAGATGTTCAACTTAGTATTAACATAACTTGTTTGTAATTTTGTATGGACGATATGTTAAATAAGTGTAGGTTGATCAAAATTTGTCATAAATCCTTAGGAAAATATTTTTATCACCAACAAGTTTCCGAGTGAATTTGCTATATAGTTCGGAAACACATTACAAACGATTGACCAATGGTGTGTAAACACATATGTTCGTGTAGATATAGTGTTTGATACGAAAATGGTATATAAACACATACAAACAAACTACTTTTTTTTTAAATGGCAATTGAATTATGAAATCACTAGGAAATTACTAGGAAATAGTTACATATTTCTTACGGATTTACTATGTCTTTTTATTCATAAGAAATTTCTAGGAAGTCACTAGGAAACTCCGACTGATTTGTGATGAAAATTTTTCTGTCACTAATTCCTAGGAAAACACTAGGAAAATTGTCACTAATAATCGTGGTCATACTTCGTGGGAAAATTGTAGGAATTTTGTAGGTAATCTCCTACGAAAAATTTCCCTAGAAAAAATTCATAGGTGTTGCCCTTTTTTCTAGTAGTGAATGCAAGAGAAAATTAATCAACATGGATATCAAATACCATTTAATCTTTTATAGATTAACTTTGTCAATTAATATTTCATGATGTATATTATGTACTTGAGGTATACGTTGAACAATAGGTTAAGTTTAAATTATCATAAGAGATGGAAGGGGTTGGAATGGGAATGAGTCCTAGAGAGGGATGAAAGTTCTTGTGATAAACAACATGAAAAGGTGGGTGCTATGTATAATACAAAAAAAAATATGATACTTAACCAGCATAAAAACTAAATTTACGCATTACAATGTAACTTGTATTCTTTGATCTTTTTGTTTTGGAAAAGTGAATCCACATTGAAATTTGAGAATAATATTATTTGCATTTTCTTTTTCATTTAAATTGAGGACATCAAGAACAAAGAAAACCGAAAAAAAAATCAAACACAAATCAGAGACCTTTTTTAAGCATTCTAAAATGTGCTGAAGTTGGTGTAGTTATTAATATCAACACTGAAATAGTCAGAGAAAGAATATTTAAGTATTCAATCCTTCATTGATGAAATGACGCACCCCTTCCATATTCTCATATATAAACACTAACGTCTGAGTTTTATAAAATTTCTAGCTCTTTACTGTTTCTCAATTTGTATCTTTGATTAAAGTAGTATTCGATCATCATGGATGACTAGTTATAATATGCAAAGATATATACACACACGTACGTACGATATTTAAAGCTCATATCATTAAGGCTATGTTTAGTGACGGCCTAGACTGTGGCTTGGGCTTTTAAAATAAACCGGCTAATAAAATAAGTCTTGTTTGTCATAGGGTTTATGAAAAAGCTTATAAAATAAGTCGGCTAAAAACTTTAGCCCCATAAAAAGAGGTAAAAACTTTGGTCCGAGGCTTTTGAAGAATAAATTACTTATTTACCTACAAAAATATCAAACATTACAAAAACTCATTTAATTATGTCATTTTTAATAATTTTACAATAATAAGCCCCAACTCCAGCTCATTGTCAAACAAGTTTATAAAAATACAAATTTTAATTTCGGCTTATAATATAAATCCTAGCCCCAGCCCCATTTCGTCAAACATACCCTAAGTATTATTTAAGTTAGCTGTTAAATTAATTGCATTGTTATGCCGTTCAAAAAAACAAATAAATAATAATTGCATTATTCTTATTTGAAGTGCACGTAGCATTTAGTCAACATATGTTTACATTAACTAAGCATAAGAGTCAACAAAAAGATTTAATACATATATACAAAGTCAACAAATCTTTATAAGTTTCATAAAAGACACCAAAAAGTGCTTGACGTACACATGCTGTTTGTGTCTCCATGCGAGTGTTTGACACAGGCTGCTATTCAAATTAACCACAACAGCATCTAGTGTGAAGATCTTGAAAATCTTAAAAACAGTGGATTTTCAAGCTATATTTTAGTCACATTCCATTGTGATAGTATCTTGAAGGTGTTAAAAATTTTCTTGTAAAACCCTAGCAAGAATTGAAATTAACCATTTTTAGAACAAATGCAGTTGTGTTATTAAATTTCCAATTAAATAGAACCTATCCTTATCAAGAAAAATATATCATGATCATTGGATCCAAAATAAGCATTAATACAAAAGTACAGTATATAGAAAGCTTAAGATGTTGCGAGTTAGAAAAACGGAACAGTTGAATATATAAGAAAGAGGGGTTTGAGAGGAATGAAGCCTGGTCCGATGTCGTCATCTTATACGAAGAAAATGTAGAGAGAGATAAGTCTCTACTGCAAATTCAAAAGATCGAAAACGATGAATGCATCGAGCCAGCCAACATCCCCCACAAACCACTACTTGCATCCTGCTTCTTTGTTTAAAGAATTTGAATACCAACTGTGATATTCACCACAAAGCCATTTGCTGTGTTTGTGTTTGAGAGAGAGAGAGAGAGAGAGATATTTCATGTGAAAAGAGGTTATGAGGAACCCTAATATATAGAGGCCGGTGGGGGTGGGCTTGACTTGAAAACCTAATATTTTGACGACATCCATATTTGAGAATATTCATTTAATTTAATTGATAGCTAGGCCTAGCAAGGCTAAACATCGAGTAATAAATAATGGGAAATTTATAAAATTGACATTGAAGATAACGCTAATTTGTAACTTCATTCAAGTTTGTGTGAGATTTTTATTATTAATTTTTATATTTTATTATTATTATTATTTTCAATATTGTGACATTATCTCATCATTGTTTACTTTATTATATTTAAAAGATGAAAAATGAACACAACTATTATATTGGACTAGTCGGGTACCCGCGCGTTGCGGCGGCGGGTACCCGTGTACACTTGTATTTTCATTATATATTATGGTTACAAGTACGAGATATTGCTAAAAAGACAAATTAATTTATGATGCTAATGGTTTTAATGTGTTAAATAGGTAAAGTTAGAAAAAGCATGTGCAAATTAATATGATGACAAACGGATTTAAAGAGCCTACAAGTTTAATCACACACGTATAAGTGTACAACAAGACTATCTATTCACGTCCTCTATTAGATAGTATAAACTAAGAAGGTCAAATCTACACCTTCAAATAAACCAAAACTTTGACTAAAAAAAACACTTTTTATAACTGCTCTTGAAATCTATCAAGAGGTTTCATCTAAACCATTCCATGCTCTTCCCAAATCTTTTATCTGCAAAAAACAACGCCAACAAGAACCAAGAAGACAAGCCCAAACAGTTGTACATTAGCTAGCAACAGCCCATGAACAAATAAGCATTTAAACAAACTTACAAAAAAAAAGAAAAAAAAACGTAATTATACAAAAAATAGAAAAAACTTACACATCAAACTTTATACATTTTCGGAGGCAACAACATATTCCCGTGATGGCAAGGAAGATTCCTGTGAGGCAACAACGGATTATCTGAAACAAAGTAAAAAAAAAAGATATATAGATAAAAAAAAACAAAACTTGAACATTATTTATATCTAAAAAGAAAATCTCTAAAAAAATCCTCAAAAAATGGAGAATCTGGTGGTGTGGGGGTCTGAGTGGTAGGGTTGACGATGATGTTAGGTACCGATGGACTATGGCGGCGGAGGTGAGGTGGTGACCGACTGTGTGTGTTTTACCTTTGAAAGAGTGAGAATAATGAAAGTGTAGAGCCTGTGTGTTTCTTCTTTTATTTTTGATCGGTGTATATGGGTTTTTTAAATGACGTAAACTGTTACTAAAATTGTGATAAGTTACAAATCAAAATCAATGGGCTTTAATGTTAAAGGGTTGTTACAATTTATAAGTCAACATAATTGAATACATTTAATTTTTAGTGTGTAATGTAAGTTTTATTATGTGTATGATGTAAGCTATTGACTATTAATTTCCATATTAAGTAAGTGATATTGGCTGAATTTTTAAGCCTTCTAATTATAGAATAGTCCTAAATGCATTATAAAGTATTAAGATTAGGATCCTCTCATGTTCATTTGAACATGAGGGATAATGTTGTGCTCCTTTTGATTGTACATTGTCTTTATTGTAAAGCATTTATTTTATTTTAATTCAAATGTACAATAATAAGGAGCACAACATTACCTCTCATGTTTAAATGAACATGAGAGGATCATTATCCTATTATATTAGTGTTTGCACACTAACACAGCATTATTTTAAATTTGGATGAAGGCATTCTTCCCTCACATGTATTTGCAACAGATTCTTACGATGACCGGCAATTCCTATATACATGGCCATTCTCGACATCTTCACTGCTGCCTCTCTTAAAAAAAGCCTTTCGAGAGGAAGATGAATGTCAACCCTTTCTCCTTTCTGTCAATGTTGCCAATTCTCAGAAGACTAATGTACCCTCGTGTATATAGTTGTCCAACTATTTTCTTCCTCCGACTTCTTTAGCCACTTCCGGCTTCCCCGCTTATGCTTCTGTCATATTCGGGAGAGCTTGCTTTGTGGTGTAGCATTTAGCAATGATAGCAGCCTGGTGAGGGCTGGCTGTCTGGGGACATTTTAAGTTAAGGTCTGTTTTTTTGGGTAAAGGGGAGTAATCCTGCACCCTGGTAAATATATTAACCAAATAAACGTTTAAGTACAATGGATATGAGTGAAGTCTCAAATCTCAGCCCGTTACATAGGCATAAAGCTTACATAACAAGATACTTCCTAGTTTCTAAACAAGAAACCAAACCACTACTCAAAAGATAACATATGACACAACGCAGTAAATTACTTCCTAGGACCTTGAAACTTTGTGCCATATATGGCATTAAAGGCATCCAAATTCCCTGGAAGATCATGAACCTGTTTCGCATAGTCATCAAAGTCATAGTCATCATACTCATCTTCAAACTCTTGGCCACCACCAAATATATTAGCAGACTCATCAAAAGGGTTAGCAACAACCTCATCTTCAGAATCAGACACCTCAATCTCTCCTACTTTAGAAAAAGGGTTAACTCTCTTAGTAGAAGAGACGGGCGGAATACAAGAGTCACTAGTTTTAGAAGCCACAGCCGTGTCCATCTCTTTCAAATCACTCACAAGGGGTTCTTGTGATACATTACCTGTCATAGGAGACTTATCATCATTAACTTCCATTGTACGACCAGAATCCACATCCTTGCAGGAGTCATTAGAAGGACAATCAGACGTATCCGTAGAAAGAGCATCAAACGTGTTAGATGTAGAGATCTTAGTACCACTCGAACTAGCTACCACAGAAGCATTCTTCTTAGTGACTTCCACTTTCTTAGGTTCAGGAGGAGTCTTTTTGGGTTGATATTGAAACTGCTTACCCACAACAGGTTTAGTAAACCCTCCTTGACCCTGAATAGTAGACCCACCTTGCTTACCCTTCTTCTTGTTATTAACCATCTTGAACCCATCATTAACCCGCTTAGAAGGCTGAGCAGGAGGTTTAACAGCTTTAGGACATTCAATAGGGGTATGACCAAAAATCATACATTTGTCACAATGAGGTGGTTTCCACTCATATTCAACCCGTATCTTCTCAATAGTCGAACCCGACCCATCAAGTAATGGTAACTCAACAGTAAGGCTGTCCCTAAGCACCTCATCCGACTTCACATCAATCATGCATCTAGCAAAACTACTACGGCCCCATGATTCCTTGCACATTTGGCTAGTGAAAGCGTCTAACCTTTTGGGAGTGCCTATCACTGTGGCAAGGAGACTAAGACCATCATCTGAAAACATAGCAAGAGGAACATCATGGAATTTAACCCACACCGGGATGTTGGTCAAATCCTCTTTAAGTAGGTTGGTGTTTAATGTCCATGGTTTAAGAATAATAGGTACATTTCTAATCAACCAAGGACCGTTCTCAAGAACATCATCAACACCTTTCTTCGAATTGAACTTAAAAAAGAAAAACCCCTTAGCATTCATCATGACCTTTTGAATACCAAACTTAGCCCACGCATTGCGTACAAAGTAATCAAAAACAGGGAAAGCAAGTCGATTACCAAGGAAATACCCATACAAAGTATTCTCAAACCTAGAGTTCACCTCTTCAACCACTTTCATCGGGACAGAAAGATCCACACCATTAGCTTTCTTATTACCCTCCAACCTTCGAAAGTTAGGCGTGTGATTCTTAGGTTCAGTAGAAGTAACACCAGCATACGATGTAGAAGGTTGGTTCAAATCACCACCCTTTTCAGTACCCACAACCCCATTTGCATTCTTAACAGCCTGATCATTAACATTAGAAGCCATGGGAGCACTCGAATCATGAGGATGTGAATAATAACCAATAGCATTAAGCATCTCCTCTAGCTCATTCTGTGACTGCGGCACCTTAAGATGCTTAAATGTATTAGCCCCAGTAGAAGTAGTAGTATCCAGAGTCACAGTTGGTTTTAATGGTTGCCCATCGTCACCCATAAGCACAAGTTTACCCTCAAGAATTTGTTTTTCAATAGCACGAATTTTCGATAACGTGTCATTGCCCTTAGTCGTGTCATGACAAGGTGCGTCCTGATTAGTAGTCGAAACAAGTGGAATCGGCTCCACTTGTTCAACAGTTCGAGAACAACTCCCCTCTTGTAAACCCTCAGAACGTAACATGTGATCAGACAAGCCATGAACATTAACATTCATATTACTCTCGTTGCCAAGAGTATCCATCTCTCCCAGATTTGATATCAAAAAACTGAAAACCCAACACTAATAAGTACACAGACAAACACAAAGCTAACGGTCTTGCTTCAAAACCGAGTAAAACCCTAGTAAAAACTAGGGTTATAGAACATGTAATCACGTAACTAACCCATAGTATAGCAAAATACGATCAGAATATTTGATGTAATAATAGCAGTGATCGGCTAAGATGCGATCACAGCAAAACACTAATACAGCGATTAATAAGTGAACCAAAATCAATTTAACCAAGTCGACGAAACCCTTGGAAATCAAACAGCAGCGAATTGCTATATGAATTATTAGGAGTCGGTTTGGAAAAAAAAACATAAGCACAAGTTTACCCTCAAGAATTTGTTTTTCAATAGCACGAATTTTCGATAACGTGTCATTGCCCTTAGTCGTGTCATGACAAGGTGCGTCCTGATTAGTAGTCGAAACAAGTGGAATCGGCTCCACTTGTTCAACAGTTCGAGAACAACTCCCCTCTTGTAAACCCTCAGAACGTAACATGTGATCAGACAAGCCATGAACATTAACATTCATATTACTCTCGTTGCCAAGAGTATCCATCTCTCCCAGATTTGATATCAAAAAACTGAAAACCCAACACTAATAAGTAACCAGACAAACACAAAGCTAACGTCTTGCTTCAAAACCGAGTAAAACCCTAGTAAAAACTAGGGTTTATAGAACATGTAATCACGTAACTAACCCATAGTATAGCAAAATACGATCAGAATATTTGATGTAATAATAGCAGTGATCGGATAAGATGCGATCACAGCAAAACCCTAATACAGCGATTAATAAGTGAACCAAAATCAATTTAACCAAGTCGACGAAACCCTTGGAAATCAAACAGCAGCGAATTGCTATATGAATTATTAGGAGTCGGTTTGGAAAAAAAACGATTAGGGTTTAGAGATGGATCGCCAAAATCGCCACAGAAGGGTAGGGAGAGTTTTTTGCTTACTTTTATCCTAGACGAACTTAAGTTAGTTGGGCTTGCTTTTCATGAGATTGGGTAAGGGAATCGAAAATGGGCTCATAAACCGGGCGGGCGGCTTTTTGGGCACCCGGAAAAGGGAAGTGGATGGATGGGTAGTCCGGGATCAACAACGGGAAAGGGCTCGTAGCACCCCCCCCCCCCCCCCCCCTCTTCCACAATCTTATTTGTTTCCCCAGCCCTGGAGAGCGTTGCCTTCAGCTCTCCAAATCTTAGCCAGCTGGCGAGTCGCCCGGCTATGCAATTCACTATATATTTTCTAGACCTACATTATTAAGGAAGAATATCAAAATGAATCCTTCTTCTTTTTACTACCTAAACAAATTAGTGACTAATCTGAAATCCATTTTTGTTGCAATACTATTACAAAATGTGTAAACATCCAAATACATGAGTGTAGGTATATGGGGTATAAGGTGGGTCATGGCCCACCCACAAAGCCTTAATAATTGTACATTGATATCATCTCATATAGCCTAATATATTAAAATTGTATCTTGTATCTATTTTTGGCCCGACTTAAAAACTGGTATACTTTATTAGTCCATGTATGAATTATGTAGGAATTATTGTTTTTATAATTGGTTTGTCACTCTATATTTTTAGAACTAGCTAATGTCCTTTAAATTCCTCCCCCCTCCCCCCACAAACAAATTCCTGACTACGCCATTGTCTAAATATTTGAAAAGTTTTATGCAAATATTTAACACACAATATAATGATCCATTAATATTATATAAATGTATTTATAAAGATTACAAAAGATGATTGGTGATCTAAGAGTAAGGATCATAAATCTTATTTGTTTATGCCGTTATTTGATCCTCCCAAGTTGCTATTTTCTTGTTCCTTCTCTATATTGCTACAATCAAGTCCTGAATAACATCTTCTCGACTGTCTCTTACTTTGATCATCGTTTCTATAGCATCTTCATCTTTTTTTGTTTTCTTATTTTGAATGTTTTATGAAGTTATCACACTACTCAGTCAAAAGCAATTATATGGCATTTTTTATTTTGTTGCACTTCTCTTAAATTTCACGGGACATGCCCACGTATGGGAATACATTTGGTGCTTGTATGGATGATGAGGGCACCATTGATGTTGATGGTCTTGGTAATGGAGTTCTTTTTCTTTTGTTGCTTTTTATGGTGTTCTGTTGAGTAGGACGTCATTGGTTCAACTTTGCTAAAAATTTGTTGAAACAAGAGGATGAGGAGGAAGAAGAAGATAATGATATTTAAAAGGGGTTATGGTACAAAAAAATTACTAAAGTTTTCTAATTGGGTCGTTACTTCATATTATAACAGTTATAATAACATAAAACAAATTCTAATTGGGTCGTTTTAAAACATTATTAATTCGAATATCAGAGTTTACAAAATTTTAGTTTCACGGTTATATAATACAAAAGTTTTTGAATGATAATAAAATCTATAGCCTTCTAAATATTCGTGCTCCGTGCCCTTCCTTACCAGCCTCGTGCCTTATGGACCTGAGATAAAACATGCTTAAAAATGTCAACACAAAGGTTGAGTGAAATCTATAGGTTTAGTTAAATTGTTAAACACAATATTTGTAGTGTGAGCTATATAGTCTCACACTTATAGTTTGAAAACAAAATTGTTATTATTACACTAAGCTCGTGACAACCAAAGCCTTAACCTTGTACCAATAAAAATTGGCATAGCCGTTACAACTGTAGCCCTAGTAGGTAATTTGCCATTATACCTATTGTTCTCAAATATAGTGCGTTTGATTGCTCTAACTAGGTCAATAAAGATGAGATTCGTCAACCCCAATAGGCCTATTCATAATATTCACACTCACTAAAGCTGGTGACTAATTGTTCATTATATAGGGACTTTAAACATGGCTCGTGGTACTTAGTGCCAATAAAACATACAGGTAAGCATACAGTTCAAAGCATCATGTTCGAGTAAAAATAGCATGTATCCCCCTAAAGGGTTTGTAAAATAATTAAATAATAGAAAATGGGGCTATGAACTCACCGTGAGTAAATGATGTTAAGGGTATAAAGAAATCGATGGATAAGTCAGGAAACCTCTATGTACAACCTAGAAATATGATATCGTTTCTTAGGTTTTAAAATAACGATATGAAAATATAAATGAGTCTATATAAGTCATTATATTGATCATGATGTTATATATGGTAGTTTGTAGTAATCGTGTATGTCGTTTATAAAAATGGCTTACTAGTTTATAAAACGTTGTTAGTTTAAACATCGTATTATTGTTTGGGCCATCATAATTCAGAAGTCATGTAGTAAACGTATGAGGAGCTAGGACACTTTAAATCGTAAATCCAGTAACTCGTCAATGCGTCACCCCAAAGAGGCCTCTTACATGAAGCTCCATAGTAATGTAGTACTTAATATGTAAAACGTATATGTTGCATTTTAAATTATATGACATATGTGTTAAAATGTCACATATATGTCGACCACATTGAATATGGTGGGCTGACTAGGTAGATTTTGCTATTATCTATTGATACGGAGTGTCATTTGGTCATGGTAATTACTATCGTTAAGTATTAAAATCGCGAAGCTTAAAATCGGGTATCTTAAAAATATAAACTTCTAAGAAATGTTAAAAATCATCAATATACTCTATAAAAGAATATTAGATGAGTGATAAGTTTAACGGAGTGCTTAACGTTGTTTAAAACCTAAAATCGTAGGTTAAATACGCGTAAAACATAAGAGATACAAGGTTTACGTGAAAATGGAAAAAGTGAAATGTGACTTTCTAAATATGATTATTATGAACATAAAAGGCTTATAATATGTAGAATGGGCCTAGCCTAGTTTTGGTTGGTGTTAAATGTACGTTAAGTCTAAAACCAGAAATGTTAAATATCTAGTTAAACTTAGTTAGGAAGTTTTAGAAAATATCTAAATAACTTAGCTTAGTTAGGAATTTTTATGACTAGATAATAAATAAAATTACTAAGTAGTTTTAGGTATTTGTAACTTAGTTAATTTAGTGTAAATATTGTGTAGTTTGAGATTGTTTAGTTTATAAATCAAAAGATGATTTTATAGTCAAAGGGGGAGGGAAATGTGTAGACTTTTCAAAATATAAATTTTTTTGAACGTCTTAGAAAATGCGGTGCAGGTATAGGTCAAGTTTTCATATGAGTAAAAATGTTTAGAACGCAAGTTTGACTCGTAAATCACAGGGTCCATTTGGTAACATTTGAAATTAAATTATTGTTAGGAATTAGAAATTCCATGTTAAAGAGTCGGTCACCCCAATTATAGTCTAGCATATGTTAGCTCGTAGATTTGTAGTTATTTACGTTATGTAGTAGTTAATTAGTTAATTTGTAGCGTAGAATAGTGTAGTGCAACACCGTGGAGGAAGGACGGGTCTTTACCCACTGTATGCCTGATCCACAGTCCGATAGGAGGACGTATTTACTTGTAACTATAAATACCCCTTCCATCCATGGAAGGGGTGGTGCTTTCAATCTAATATTCTACAATTTGTGAAGTAACTCTCTACCAAGAAAACACCCAACTCTCTAACTTTCTCTCTCTAATGGCTAACATGTATTTTGATCATCCAAGACCACCCGAATCATCAACACAATAAAAATATACGATCCTACAATTGGTTTCAGAGCCAGGTTTATTGTGTTGTGTTGATTTGTGTGGTTTCGTACCATGTTTTTTGTGTTTTGTTGATGTTTGTTGGCTCGACTCTTGTTTAAAAAAACTGTTTGTTATCATTGTTTGGTCGAATGTCTTTATCAATCTTATGGTTTAACAGTTTGTTTTAACAAGTTTTATTTGGTCTACATTGTCTGGTCTCTACATCTTTTTGGTCACGTACATGTGTCTTATGTCATCTTTGTGATATCAGTTAACATATCATGAGGTCAAACCAAAATCCTTGAAGTAAAAGTGGTCAAATGGTCATTATAAGTGGTCATTTGTTATTATCTTTGTGGTCTTAATGGGTCAAAAGGTGCATCCTTTGTGCAGTTTTCTGGGTTTATCATGAACATGGTCGGAATATGGTCGGAAAACTCATCGGAAAATGTCAAATTTCATGGTAGCGACTTATCACTATTTGTCCTGATTCATTGAATCTTGCTAGCGACTTGTATTTACAAGTCGTAGCGATTTGACAATCATATAGCGACTTGGTTATTCGTTGACTTTATTGAAAGTCAATAGCGAGTTATTTATAAAGCTAAGTAGCGACTTGACAATCTCTGCTAGCGACTTGACTCTATAAACTCGCTAGCGACTTGGTTCAAATCTTAAACCTAGCGACTTGTCACTGATTGGTAGCGACTTGAAGTAGCGACTTGGTTAAAAGATGGCCTGGTGACTTGTTATTTAACAAGTCGTAGCGACTTGTTTGTATAAATGGCTAGCGACTTGACTCAACTTAGGCTAGCGACTTGGACAGAAAGGAAGAAGGAGAAGTAAGACCTCGACCACATATACCACTAGACCACGACATCAACAACATAAACCATAACATCAAGATTCAAGACTCAAACACTATATTAAACCATTACAAGACTCATCACAAATCGTCCTTTTGGAACTCATAACTGTTGGTAACGCAAGATCTCATTTCTCATCAAGGGTTTGAAATATTTCTCAAGACCTTTATTAGATCCTAACAACCCTTATAATGATTTCATCACTGATCTTGACTCACTCATATTCGAAATCAGAAAAACAGAAAGATCTCAGTAACGAGTTCAAATCATTCAATTGATCTTTTTGTTGAACCCTTATCATCACAGATCCGTGCTTTAATGATAATATCTGAAAAACATTAAGGATAGTAGTATAACAAATCTGTTATATACTATACTTGGTTCGTGTATGACTCGACAACAAATGGGATCTCAGATTTGGTTCGAGGGGATTTACCACTACATCAAGGATGCAAGACCCACGAACATACATCTTCACTGGTCGATTTAAACTCATAATTAAAATTAATGTGTTAAAGCCATACGTGTTCTTGATCTCAGTTTTATGACTCATGATTCTCAAATGCAACAACATGACTATCAAGAGACTATTACTCGAATCATTCCTTTCATCATTGATCAACACGTTTTTCTTTTTAACTATTCGAAGGTAATGAGATGATTTCAACAACCTTGTTGGATCAAATCGTTATTTCGGTAATAAGTTGAATGATAATCTAAACGAAAAACATGTAATATCACAATTAAAACCTACCTGTGTCCGTTGGGTTAACTTTAAAGCCGTTCCACCTCTTGCCATCCCTGTGGCATTATCAACATCTAACCATCCCTGTGGTGATGTGTTTGATATGTCAAGTATGTATCGAATTTGTGATTGGAGAAGTGTATTGCTGTGTTTGTTTGAGTGTGTTTAGGGCTTGGCAAGAGAAATATTTGGATTAATGTTACGTGAATGAGAGGGGGCGGATCTAAGATGAGAAGTTTTAGGGTTTTGAAGCTTTAAGCTGCGTTATGTTTGAGAAAGATGTGAGGAGGTAGGCGAATTATTGGAGAGATTTTAGGGTTGAGAAAGTGTGTGAAGTGACTGATTTATATCCTAATTATTAGGGTATTGTTATGGACGAGAATTGTTATTAAATATACATGGATTGGGCCTCAATGGGTAGTAACAGTTTTTGAGAAATGAGTGTGTTACATGAGCTAGACGCTTGACTAATCTGATGGGCCTCGTGTACAGTAGAACCAAATTGGATCAAGGCTCAAGTGTCTTTAATGGATAGGGTAGTGGGATTATTAACGTTTGAGTATGAAATTTGGACCAACTGATTTGTGATTGGTGTAACATAAGTGGTGTATATTGGGATTTTGTGAGAACTTGGATCGGGTTGATTTGCTATGTTGGATCGTGTTGTTTTTTAATGGATCGTGTAATACTTTGAGCCCATAAATGATTTTGATGAGACTCGGACACCTATTGTTGGAAGTAACTCCAATTTGAATCGGCTTTCTTGGACAATTCATAAATGAGCTAAAGAGAAATTATGGTTTAATGAAATTTGTTCAGTGGACCGGGTTAAATTATTGTAGTTATGGACATGGGCCGTCTAAAGCTTAAATGGATCGAATTCAAAGTTGTGGTTAGGCTTCTCAAAATTTGATCGTATTTATGAGCTTTAATCTTATGAGATTTGATCATGATTATTGATGATGAGTTATGTTTCTGAAACTTATTGTGTTTTGAGGTTTGGTACTTTGGCATACACATGATCACAGAGGATATTTTTGTCACGGCTTGAATTAATTTGCACAAGATTAACTATGGAGTTGTTTGTTCGGTATTCCGTATTTGGATATGAAGTGAGGTTTTCCGGGCACGTTTACTTATTTCATTTTCTTTCTTTCTACCCTTCCGCGAAGATGACTTGTTTGGGCATTTTATTGAGTGTGATAAAGACTTGGCCATTTAGTTACGGTTGTGATTCTTTCTCGCTGTATCCACAACGTAGCTATCACTTCGGTGTCTCACTCAGTTGAGAATGTCAAGAGGTTTTGTACATTGGGTACACCGTTTCTTGTTCACGAGGATTAGTACAAGTTTAAGTAACAAATCTGGGGAATTCTACTTCATGATCAAGTTTGGTATATCGGGTTTACTTCTCCATGTGGTCACAGCAACAGCCGACAGAATATGTGGATGATGTGTTTACCAAAGTATTGATTGGATGGTTAATGACATTGATGATGTTGGATAATGAACCACTGCATGTTCCCCTAAAACAGATATTCAACGAAACCAATGTTGTCTGAACACGAACTGGCATTGCTTACGGTTTTGTCTTGATTTTGTAAAATCCCGTGAAAGAACCTATTTCTCGGTTTAAATCATAGACTTGTAAAATCCCGTGACAATGGAAACATCCTGGTAATAGTAAAGTGCATTTCCGGATCTATCTTACGGTTTATTCTTGGTTTTGTAAAATCCCGCGAAAGAATCTATTTTTCGGTTTAAACTATAGAGTTGTAAAATCCCGTAATGATGGAACCATCCTGGAGAAAAGGAAAGTGTATTTCGGGATCTTTTCTGATGCTGGTGCTACGGTTTCTGCTTTAAAGAAGGGATAAAAGGGTGTACTTCATGAATGGGAGTGTGTTTGGGTTATCTTCATGGCAGTTTGGTTACTTCAAAGTTTTACGGGGTTATGCTCATTAAACCATGGTCGGGATGAAACCATTATCAAAGTTCATTTAAATGTCAAAGGAGGCTAGATTTGAGCTTTTAACCAGAAGATGTGACAACGGGGTTAATTCACTATTATTTATTTGAGGTTGAAGTGAAATATCACGGGCGAGTGTACTTAGTATCTGAAGGTATCGGGGATGGATGGATGAAGATTCTTCATGATCCTTGTTCGAGCTTATTATCAAAAAACGAAGACTTGGAAATCTAGTTATTCTTGGGAGTCTTTTTTTCTTTTACCACGAGGGGAAATTGGGCTCTTTTTGCCACAAAAATAACTATCACTTTAAGGAGTTACGTTGTAGTGCTCAGTGTCACATTCAATTGTGGATTTTCAAGAGGTAATGTACGTCTATTACTTGATGGTTGGTTGGTTGAAGAGTATAGAGTACTTAAGAGATTCAATGGAGCATGAATTCTCGGCACCGCTCTTTGTTACATATGTGCAAGTTTAAGTCACGAGTTCGGGTTAGTTTACTTCAGGGTCAAATTCATCATATTGGGTTTTCTCCATCAGCTGTCACGACAAAGAGCCTACTGAATGATAATGGGGTTGATTACATGTTTTGCTAAGAGAATTGAAAAGAGAGAGATTATGACGTTTGAACACAACAGTTCAAGCCTCGTACTCTAAAGAAAAGAAAAGTGTACGTTTCAGTGCACTTTATCTTCTGAAGAAGAGAAATCTTCTTATGACGTATGAACACCACAGTTCATGCCTCGTTCGCTTAAGAAAAGAAAGGTGTACGTGTCAGTGCGCTTTATCTTCTGAAGAAGAGAAATCTTCTTATTATGACCATTCTCATCAACATGCTTCATACTTTTTCCATGCGCTTCAATCATCAAGTGAACCGGGCTACTGTTGATTGTTTTCTGATTCCACTTTCTCAACTATAATGACGATGGCGACATCATGTGCTAATTTTGCGGGGGAGAAGTGTGAATAGACTACATTTGGATGATGTTCACTTGTTTAATCAAGAATGGCATCTCCGTATGCAATTCTTGAGGGGGAGAAGAAGTGTGAATTTTTTGCATTGTCGATTGATATTTGAGAATATAAATGGTCATACGGCTCTAAACTCATGTAAGAACC
Source organism: Chrysanthemum seticuspe (assembly GCA_019973895.1). NCBI lineage: Eukaryota > Viridiplantae > Streptophyta > Magnoliopsida > Asterales > Asteraceae > Chrysanthemum > Chrysanthemum seticuspe. The sequence continues at coordinate 218,598,378 of BPTQ01000005.1, forward strand.
GAGCTTCTTCTTATCGGGTCATCTTCACATGGAGTTTTTCTCGTCTAAGAGCCGTTGGTTGACATCTTCACTCGGATTGATGAGTTTATCGACAAAGTGCTTCCGGTTAATGCTTCACGTATACATCAACATGATGATTCCGAACAATCTCTCTGTTCTTGTTTGATGTGATTGGTAGTTTGGTGTTACCATCTTGTGTGTTCGTTGCGGCCTGATTGCTGATTTCCTTGATGAACATCTTTCTGTTCTTGTTTGATTGGGAGGGATTTTAGTTAAGGGGATTTGCAAGATGTAAGGTAATTGGGATACTTTTTGGTGGGATGCTTTTTGGTGTGAGTTGAAGATGTTAACTATCTATTCCCCAACTGGACAATCTTGAAGAAGGTCGAGTCTACAGTCTGTTCTACATTTCTTGCTATATGTTAGAAGACCAAAGACGAGTTGCATTTAATGATCTAAAGACTTCTTCGTAATCTGGGCATTTATCAAAAAGACTGTCGGTCTAGGGGAGAGCACTAATTGGGGGAATGTGATATGTTGAATTTAATCCCCAATTAGACTTGCTCACATTATTCAGCATGTTGATTCTCACAAAGACTTCAATCGATCTTCTCAACAAATTTCAAGTATTTGAGCATTCAAAGAGTTGTTGATTCTGAAGTATCAAAACCAGAAAGGGGGAAAGAGACAAGCATCTAAACGCGAGTAAAACTTGATGTACTTAATACTTCTAAGAAATTGAAGATATCCCGGGAAGACAAATGTTATTACCGCAGAGAAACTCAAGGTTTGACTCATGGCGAGTAAACTTGATGTACTTAACTCTTCTAAGTGATTGAAGATATCCCGGGAAAACAAATGTCATGACCACAGAGAAACTCAAGGTTTTACTCATCAAGGCTTTTAGTGTTATTATTCCAACGACGTGGGGGAAGTGATGTAAGAGAAAGTTTCTGAAGATGAAAGAGGTACACTGGTGTGTGATGATCTCGATGTTATCACAATCATCAGGGGAGAGAGAATTGTGTACATTGGGGGCGCTCAGCTGTTTCACTTGAGGGCTTAATCAGTGATTCAAAGATATAATCACTTATTCCGGTGTTGACATCCGCAGAGATTGTCACCCGCAGAGATAATCAGTGATTCGGCCTGCTTCTTTAATGTTATCGGTTGTTCTCTCTTTGGGGAATGTGTGTACTTCGGGTCCTTGAGCTTCATACACGATCATCAGGGAAGAAAGCCATTGTTTACCACAAACATTGGGGAGGTGTTTTCCTTCCGGGCATGATGTGTATTCGGAAGAGTTCTTGGATATTGGTGTACTTCGGGTTCTTGAGCTTCATACACATTCATCAGGGACGAAAGATGTGAACATTGGGGAGTTGGTCTTCATTACCCTCATGATGTGTATTCGGGAGAGTTCTTGAGCATTATACAAAGAGACTGACTGCATCAATTCAACTACTTGGGGGGAATTGTTCTCTTGACACCTTTTGGAATGGATCGCTTCAGACGTCAGTTGAAAGGAAATTTGAGAAGTGTTATTTATGTGTGGGATGATATGTTGCTGTTCTTTTGGATGATATAACCTCGAACGAAGAATCACGGTGATTATTCTTAAAAGGAGCAGCAGGTTCGATGATAATGGTGTGCTTCTTTGTGCACCTGGCTAAGAGAAGCTTGAAAGAAAGCTTTGAATCTGCTCAGCTAAAGGATTTTCGGTTTGGGGGGAAGCTGCCAAAGTCTCACTTTCAGATGGTTCAATTTCTTTCTTCGATTCAAGAGCCCTGGAAGCTTTGGTGGTGAATGTTTAAGAGTTGATGACTTCTATCTTCTACGACGTGCTGCTCGATATCTTTATCTCGGTACTCGTATCATCATCTTCTTTTACTATATCATCTACTCTATCTTGTATATATTTTTCAGAAAATCAAATACAAAAATATAAAACCAAGAAAAAGAAAATAGAAAAATATAAAACCAACAAAAACCCATAAAAATTAGAAAATTTGAAAAATACCAAAAATATTGTTTTCTCATGACATGTCTTCTGGTATCGATAACATCTACGGTCTTAGAAATGTCATTCAATAATGGCACGGGACCATAGATGAAGTTCGAGCAGAAGGTGTAAATATTCTTTTCCAAAACATGTCTAAAAATATGGCTTACAGTTATTTCAGACTGTAACCCGGGCTTCAAACTATGGCTTACAGTTATTTCAGACTGTAACCCGCGCGTCAAATTATGGCTTACAGTTATTTCAGACTGTAACCCGGGCTTCAAATAATGGCTTGCAGTTATTTCAGACTGTAACCCGTGCTTAAACAATGGCTTGCTATTATTTCTGATAGCAACCCGTTTTTCTAAGAAAGGAAAGTGCTGCGCTAAATCAATTTTCAAAATATTTCGTGCACTTATCCTAAATCAAAATGAGGAAAGTATGTCGAAGGACTGCTGTTCCTACACAAATGTTTTTCCGTCTAAAATTCTTCAGAAAAATATTTGGTGTTTTCAAAAATGGTTGTAAATGAGTTGCTTGCGAATCAACCAGTTTCAGAGTTTTTGTAAAAATTGAAAACTCAATCAATGACTTCAGCGCTTTTAAACTTTTCAGAAAATAAGTCATTGATTGAGGGGGAGAATGTTTTCAAATCTATATCATCTAACGAGATTATCTAACTATCCTAAATGCTTAACTGAAAAATGATGTTAACTTACGTTGAAGGACTAGGTGCCTAGGATATGATTGTTAGGTTTAGATGATTAGAGTTTGATAAACACATTATTCCCATATATTTGAATGATCTGATTGATATATTGAATTGACTTTTATTAGTCGATTGTTGTTTGGGTGATGTCGACCACCATATATCTGTATGTGTGTTCACTAACGTATGCAGGTATATTGGTTTAAAAGAATGTTCCCGATCCGGATCCCACAATTGAATATGATTGGATGCCGAAAGGAAAGGGTAACTATATCTTGGGTTGACAAATGAAGAAACGGAGCTTAATTGGACTTCTATGGAGAGTTGGCATAAATGCAACGTAAGAGGTCTCACTGCATCTGCAGATGGTTTTCTTCTAAGTGATTGAAGAAACGGAGCTTAATTGGACCTCATTTGGCATTCAAAATGCAACATAAGAAGAAGTCTCACTGCATATGCAGACGGTTTTTCTTCCAAGCCCTACAGCAACAACAGAAGCTTCTCAACCACTTAGTATATCTTTGTGCAGGATACCATTTTTAAACAATTTTGAATAATTTGATTAAATTGTTTTGAAAATGGAAAATATTGTTTTGAAAATTAATTGGACTTAATTTTGAAAATCACCGGACTTCATTTTATCAAAACTTGAGTCACTCAATCATCGACTACGGTCATCGATTGAGGGGAAGAGTGATTTAAAATAAAATATTTTCAAATGATATTTCTTCACAAAAGTCCGTTTGTACGCTAAAATGTGGTGATCTAAAGATTTAATGTTATATCATGGTATGGTTTTCTTTAAAACTCAAAGATCTGTCAAAATGAAATTTTTTCTGTTCTTGTTTGATTGTGAAATTATTTTATTTTACTTAAAAGGTCTCTTAAAACTATCATACCTGACACTAACAATCTTTAATGTCGAAAAACTGTTCCTTATCTGTCATTTTTCAAAAATTAAATCTTGCCACGTCTTTCCCCAAACTTTCTTAATGATTTAAATCAGATGGGATCACAAATCTCAAATTGTTTGATCGGGGGAGAGATCGTGATTTAAATCTCAAATCTGTTTTAATGGAATCAGTTTTAGTCCTTCAAAGGCACTCCTGCCTCCATGTGCCAAACGATTTCAAATACACAATGCACATGTTGAGGAGGAGGATTTATCCAAAAACCAGATGAGTATTTAAAAAAGGCCACATTTTCTCCCATGTTTTCTAAACCTAATTAAATCACTTGGGATCCAAAATCTCAAAGGGTTTGATATTTTTGATCGGGGGAGAATTTGTGATTTAATAATGAAATTTGATAAAAGGTGATCGATTTGATGAAATTGTGCAGGCTGCTCTCTCATATGTGCTAAACGCTTTCGAATCTAGAAGCACATATTGAGGGGGGGCATAACTATCGAGGTACAAAAGCTTTTTAAAGAGATTTATAAAGTACCTTGATTGAGTTTTCAAATGGTTTCTTAATGGCTTTTGTGATCGTGGATGTACTTCAAAAGAACTCTTGCCTCTATGTGATAAAATGATTTTAAATATCCTATGCACATATTGAGGGGGAGAATTTTACCATGAAAATCAAATGGCTTTTTCGTATGAAAATTGTGATCAAAGAAAATATTTCAAAGTCCTCTTGCCTCCTTGTGCTGAACAATTTCTAAATCATACGCACATGTTGAAGGGGAGGTTTTCTAAATGATCAAAACTCTTAAGGTACAAAATGCTTTGATCTCGTATCACAAGTACCTTGATTGTTTTTCCAAATGATTTTTCAATTGGTTTTAAGGAAGAATGAACTGTACCAAAAGACCGACCAATTTACTTTATGCATGGTGTTATAAGGATGGTTAGGTTAGGTATTTGTTCCCACGATCCGCCAGAACCGGAGGGATCTTCCCAGGGACAATCCACTAGATAGTGTAGAGTCCTTAGGAATATTGAAAAAAAAGGAGAAATATGAGAATATGGGAAGAGTGCGGACTGAGATAGAGCTAGAACTGGAATAAACCCAACAAGGTTCTAGTTATGAAGTCTCGGTAAGCACTGAAGGGGTTGAAGAATGAAAAAGAAATGAATGAGAAAAGGGTGAAAAGAAATAGCCCTCAATCAATTCAACCTTAGGGCAGAAACCGGGTTCAATACATATGCTACTGGTGGTTACTAAGGTAACATCGGTATTGAAGACAAGACGTCATGGACCCAGTGACGCACTGCACTTCAACTTTCCAAACCACTCAAGTTCCTCTTAAAAGGACTTGTTTCATTCTCACGGGGAACCGACATAATCTATCGACTTTCTCTTAGAGATTGTTGATATTGAAGAAAGAGACCCTCTCCCTAGTCTCCGGCACAGGAACCAAATATGCCCAAATTGAGTCTAGAGCCAAGAGATCATCCACAATATCTCATTAGGACACTAAATTATTGAAGACTTGCTGTTCCACACAATGTGGAAAGTAAGTATATATTAAGAGTCCTACGCATTATCCTTGTGGTATTGCCAGAACATCCGAGTGATATGTAATAAATATTCACAATGAAGATGGAAATCCTTCTAGAGCCAACATCATACAAGCTCTTGGTGGGTGACATGTGAGATCTTCTCGTAAGATCAAGCTTGTGACAACTGGATAGAAACAATAGGGAGATTCACTCGTGAATCAACCTTGGTCCAGGAATGGAATTGACGAATACTTTTGGAAAAACCGTTCGATGTGCAAACCTTCTTTTCTCTAGCACGTCGAATGTGTTCACATTTTCAAATTCAAAAAGTATCTCTGATTGAAAAAAATGCTTTTGGAAAAACCATTCGATGTGCGAATCTTCTTTTCTCTAGCACATCGAATGTGTATTCTTTTCAAATATAAAAAGTATTTTTGATTGAAAATTGATCTTTCTCATAAAACCTTCGTCGTATTGCAAAACTCTTTCTTCTAAGTAATACGCGATTGTTTTTCAAATCATTTTTCATCAATCAGTGAATCTCAATTTGCTGGTTCACTCACTCCGTGTTGTCTTCTTTGAGACGTTCCGGTTTGAGAACAGCTAGAACAGCTGCGAAACCCTGTCAAGGAGATTCTTAGGAATCCTACCTGATCACAGGCAGTACTTGTACTGATCAACGGGGAACCGTGGGCCGTGTACCTCAATTCAACGAAAGTGATCAAAGACACTTTCGTGTGTTTTATTGCTAACTGTTGTTTGCAGGTACATTTGGACGGTTGCAGCTGATCGGAATTGAGCGGTCAATCCAATGCCGCATGCTCACAGCATCCACACTTAATTTGAAGAAATCATGACTGGAGCATATCTACATAACCTGGCTCTGATATTTCATACTATGCTTCTGCTTCGCTGCTGCAAATATCATGAACCAGTAAGGCTTCCGCTACTCTGATGGAAAGATGTCATGATTCAAAAGTGTGAGCATGTCGGTCCGAATGTCACAACATCACATGAAGGCAACTCAACTATGGATGATCCACAGAGATTTACTGTGGCTGATGATCTCAAAGAAAGCTTAAAGATCATCAAAGATGTGGATCAGTTAAAGGCCTCCACTTAAAGTACAATTCAATGCGGACTTTAAAGAATCGCTACTAAAGCACAAAGATTGCGAAAGTGAAGAATTCAAGTCTACGAGCTCAAGTACAATGTCAAAGAAAGAATGCTAGGATGCAAAATGTATTTCATGGGGTGACCTCCCTTAGGGGGAGATTGTTAGGAATTAGAAATTCCATGTTAAAGAGTCGGTCACCCCAATTATAGTCTAGCATATGTTATCTCGTAGATTTGTAGTTATTTACGTTATGTAGTAGTTAATTAGTTAATTTGTAGCGTAGAATAGTGTAGTGCAACACCGTGGAGGAAGGACGGGTCTTTACCCACTGTATGCCTGATCCACAGTCCGATAGGAGGACGTATTTACTTGTAACTATAAATACCCCTTCCATCCATGGAAGGGGTGGTGCTTTCAATCTAATATTCTACAATTTGTGAAGTAACTCTCTACCAAGAAAACACCCAACTCTCTAACTTTCTCTCTCTAATGGCTAACATGTATTTTGATCATCCTAGACCACCCGAATCATCAACACAATAAAAATATACGATCCTACAATTTTAAAATTTCATATAATCATTATAAGTGGACTAAAATTTAATCTAATATGATAAAAATGTTCAGAGTTGATTTTCGTTACGCGTGGGATAACCTAACGGTTATATTTAAAGTTAAAAATTGTACGCGATTTTGGATAAAATGTGTATGTTTTGAGTAAATATTAAAGTGAAAATTTTGAGTTGTTACAATCTTACCACCTTAATGGGAATTTCATACCAGAATTCAGTGTGTGTTATCCGATGTTAAAGTGTCTAGGAAAAAGTGAGGGTATATGGGGCGAATTCTAATCTTCGCGTTCCCAAGTTTCTAGTCATAGAATGTGTTATGTACCATTCTAAGTTTTCGGTGGCGGCTTAAGTTGGTAATCTAAAGGATTTGCTAAGATCTTATAAAGTCCATTGTACCTTAAGTTTGGCTTTTCTCATTTCTCAAAATAAATCATACCTTGTCGCATCGAGGTTTTCAATAAAACCTTAATTCCTAACATGGGGTTTTTTTAAAGTTAATGCCTTACTTCTGCGTAACCTTTCTAGTAATAGTGTGCGGTATGCAGACTGATTTTTATTTATATGGTTTTTCTCAGTCGTTTCTAGGATGATCTCTGGACCGTGTAACTATTGTTAAACAGAAGTGTGAGATATTGTTGAGGTGAATAATTTGCAATGTTGTGATGATTGTCATTATAGGAAAGTCTAGCTAGTGGCAAGTGGTTATCCAAACCATCTCTAAAATTGATCATATTTTGGGTAGTTTTGAGATGAAGGCTATATCATACAATGTCTAAATCAACTAAAGTTTGAAATAAATGTGATACTGTGAAGTTTTACATACTGACCTATACTGGGGTTCAGATAATGATGTGATATGTGAATGATCAGAAGAGTGTAGTGTACGTTTACCATTTATTCTTAGGTTGAGATGTCAAGTTTGCTTTAAAATATTTAAGAAGATTTTTAAAGGTTTATGATGAAATAATATCCTTAGGACCTAAACAGGATATTACTTCTAAGGAATGAAGAGAAGATTTGATAACTATCCCAAGATAGTAGTTTAGATTATCTCATGAAGGAGAAACTTCAAGAATGAAATCATATAGTATAAGGTCTTAAGATTTTTGTTGAGTGGTAAAATATTATTGTGTCTCTAGATCTTTTCAACGAACTCTGGTGATTATCGGGTTCGAGTCCTTACTTATGTCATTTCGGATACAAATAAGCTTATTCATTTATAATTCATTACTTGCATAAAGAAGCGTCCAAATTTATGTAAATAATGAGTTATAAACTTATTGTTTGGTGATTTATACTTTTTTTATTTAAATGAAGAGACGTCCCAATCCATTCAAATAAGGATATTATAAATTATCCTACTTAAGAATTTCTGACACAACACTCATACTTAACTACTGAGTTACAAGGCGGTGTATTACGAGACGACGTAGGTGTTCCAAGAGTATGGAATGAATATTCACGCTCATCTTCAGAGATGGGGAGTAATATAATCAAGGGAAATCGACATAGTATTCAAAATAGTTGGTGAGTACATGGTTGTTAGGTCACCATAAGTTAACACAAGTATGTAGATGATAGAAATGAAGTAGAGAGGGGCGATTGAACACAAAACACACGAGTGAATAGATAAAGGTTATGCGTAACTTGTATAAAGTGAAAAACACCTCTCTTAGGAGAGGTAACAAAGTATTTATAGGGGAAGGGAGCTAGGGCAACACATCTAGTCCCTTCCTTGGCCTTATGGGCCTTTGCATAGGCCTATGGGCTTTCTACATAAGCTTAGCACTTAATTACTAACATAAAAGCCATAATATAGCAATCTATTACATATAAATAACTAACACTTGATAATACTGTTTAGGAGCATTTCTAACAATGGTTATCGTAAAAAGGTAGTATTCCAAGGGTAATGTTTTAAGACGGTATGATTCTATCAATTTCAAAGATGAAATCTAATAAGAATCCGTATGATAATCAAGATCGTTATACATAAAAATTGAACAATGTTAGAAATAGTGTCAATAGTGGTGCTTCAAAAAATAAGCAGAAATGCTTAGAAAATTATAAGTGTACGGGGAGTAAAATCACCCAAAGAAATTTATAAACTTGTAACGGGTTTCGTTATCATATGAAATGATATTATATAGGGTTATGAAATAGTTTTCTTATAATGTCTGAGAAATAAGAGAGACCATTGTAATTGGTTACAAGGTCTTGGGAAGGTTTTGTAAATCACAAAAAGACGAGTAGGTATATGATCGGGAGATGCGGATATAGGCATGATGTCTACAAGAAGGTATACTATGTAAAAACAAATCAAATGTTTATTAATGTGATCGAAAATATGTCGAGTGTGTATATATTAATATACTTATATATACGTGTAGAATAAAAATGCCTAGAGTCCCATAATCGTCCGGAGGATGGAAGGCATGGAGAGTGTAATGCTATAAAATATTATTTTGTTAGTGAGCGTGAATATTGTGAATAACTATTGGGGTTGATAAATCCTGTTTTTATTGACCTAGTTAGGCAATCAAAATTACTATATTTGAGAACGATAGGTATAATGGCAAATTACCTACTAGGGCTACGATTGTAACGATTATGCCAATTTTTATTGGTACGAGATTAACGCTTTGGTTGTCATGAGCTTAGTGCAATAATAATTTTTTTGTTTTCAAACTATGAGTGTGAGATTATATAGTCACACTACGAATATTGTTTTCAACAATTTAACTAAACCTATGGATTCCACTCAACCTTTTTGTTGACGTTTTTAAGCATGTTTTATCTCATATCCATAAGGCACGAGGCTGGCAAGGAAGGGTACGGAGCACGGATATTTAAAAGGCTATAAATTTTATTATCATTCGAAAACTTTTGTATTATGTAACCGTGAAACTACTGGGACCTCTCTATTTTGTAGACTCTATTATTCGAATGATAAAAATTTTAAACGACTCAATTAGAGTTCGTTTTCTGTTATTATAATTGTTATACTATGAAGTAACACCCAGTTTGAATTCCGCTGCATTTTTGAAATTGAGGATGTTACAGATTGGTATCAGAGCTATAGTTATAGAGAAACGGGTCTAATTGTGACCTAAACTATAACCATTTTAAAGGTAGTGACCAATGGTTCATGATATATGGACTTCAAATATGGCAATCATGGTACTTAGTGCCAATAAAACATATAGGTAAGCATACAGTTCAAAGCATTATGTTTGAGTAAAAATAACATGTACCCCCCCCCAAGGGTTTGTAAAATAATTAAATAATAAAAATGGCAATATGAACTCATCGTGAGAAAATGATGTTAAGGGTATAACGAAATCGATGGATAAATCGGGAAACCTCTACGTATAACCTAGAAATATGATATTGTTTCTTAGGTTTTGAAATAACGATGTGAAAATATAAATGAGTCGATATAAGTCATTATATTGATCATGATGTTGTATATGTTAGTTTGTAGTGATCGTGTATGTCGTTTATAGAAATGGCTTACTAGTTTATAAAACGTTGTTTGTCTAAACATCGTACTACTGTTCGGACCATCATAATTCAGAGGTCAGATAGTAAACGTATGAGAAGCTAGGACACTTTAAATTGTAAATCCAGCAACTCGTCAATACTTTCACCCTAAATAGGCCCTTCACATGAAGCTTCCTAGTAACGTGGTACTTAATATGTAAAATGTATATTTTGCATTTTTAATTATATGACATATGTGTTAAAATGGTCACATAGTTTGTAAATTTAGTTTAATCATGTTTCATTAATGGGTCTTTATAGATTTTGATGTTTCACGGAAGTTTTTGAAAATAATAAGTTATGGTTTATAAGTTATGAATATGGTTTCACGTATGAAAAACCTGTTTTCACATGTGAAAACATTACTCCGAAGGTCAAATAAGCTTAGAAAAGTTTATTAGAATGTGGCATATTACATTTTTATAAGAAATATTAAGTTTTTAAAATCACTTATGTTGGAAAAGAACATGGTTTGTAACTACTTAACTTGTGAAAGTATAACTATTGCGTCAAAATCGGTCCTTATAAATCTCTGAGGTAAACTGTCCTTGTTATGCATTTTCTGACTAAAACACCCGTGAAGTCTTAAGTAAAACATCATTCCAGATAACTTTTGTGCTTTTTACTTTTGCTAATTCAGACCAGAAAGGGGTCAAAATCTCGATTTAAATTTACATCAGAACGCTTTTACCAAATCCAAGTTTTCTTTTAGTAATCTTAATATAGTCACAACTTTTAATCTACAAGCTCTTTTTGCATGATTCAAAAGGTTATGTTCTTGTTTTATTTTTCTTTTCAATTACAAATATATTCAAGGTCTTGTGTCCATAAATTTGGTGACAATAACTAGCATAATTTACTTGATTTACTATTTTACTAACATAAACTTTCACATGAAATCATAAGCAAGTTTTTATACATGTTTACTTGTTTTAAAGTATATAGACAACATGATCAATATAACTAACATATATATCATGAGATAAAAAGCATAAAATCATAAGAATGAGGATGATGATCATGATTTTAGCTTACAATTTTTTACCTTAATCGAAAAGGAAATTAAAAACCTAAAACCAAGAACAAGAAAGAATTCAACTCTTGGAATCCTTCAACCCATTTTGTGCACTTTTGAAGTTGTGCCATGACTTATGAAAGAGCTTGATTACTTGTGTAGATTTCAAACTAGCCAATAGATGAAGAAACCTAAAACTAGGATCATGTAAAGCTTGATAACAGTTTTAACAATGATATGAAACTTGTTCCTTGAAAATCAAAGATGATGAAGCTATGGGATATTATGGTGGCTGATTTTGGTGATGGAAATAAAAGAGAATGAATGAGTTTGTTATATAATATGATGAGGAGGTTAAGACATTAGGATATTTTCTTAATGTTGGCCAGTCATTGTAACACATGGAAGGATCTTGTGAATCAATGGCTCATCACCAAGCCACCAAGGCTTAGTGATTCACATATACGTCGACCACATTGAATCTGGTGGGGTGACTAGGTAGATTTTGTTATTATCTAGTTTTACGGAGTGTCATTTGGTCCTGGTAATTACTATCGTTAAGTATTAAAATTGCGAAGCTTAAAATCGGGTATCTTAAAAATATAAACTTCTAAGAAATGTTAAAAATCATCAATATACTCTATAAAAGTATATTAGATGAGTGATAAGTTTAACGGAGTGCTTAACGTTGTTTAAAACCTAAAATCGTAGGTTAAATACGCGTAAAATATAAGACATACAAGGTTTACGTGAAAATGGAAAAAGTGAAATGTGACTTTCTAAATATGATTATTATGAACATAAAAGGCTTATAATGTGTAGAATGGGCCTAGCCTAGTTTTGGTTGGTGTTAAATGTACGCTAAGTCTAAAACCAGAAATGTTAAATATCTAGTTAAACTTAGTTAGGAAGTTTTAGAAAATATCTAAATAACTTAGCTTAGTTAGGAATTTTTATGACTAGATAATAAATAAAATTACTAAGTAGTTTTAGGTATTTATAACTTAGTTAATTTAGTGTAAATATTGTGTAGTTTGATATTGTTTAGTTTATAAATCAAGAGATGATTTTATGGTCAAAAGGGGAGGGAAATGTGTTAACTTTTCAAAATGTAATTTTTTTTAAACGTCTTAGAAAATGCGGTGCATGTATAGGTCAAGTTTGCATATAAGTAAAAATGTTTAGAACGCAAGTTTAGACTCGTAAATCACAGTGTCCATTTGGTAACATTTGAAATTTATTTTTAAAGTTCCGTATAATGATTATAAGTGGACAAAAAATTAATCTAATGTGATAAAAATGTTCAGAGTCGGTTTTCGTTACGCGCGGTATAACTTAAACGATTATATTTAATGTTCAAAGTTGTACGCGATTTTGGATAAAATGTTTATGTTTTAAATAAATATTAACGTGATAATGACAGTTACCATTTTTTCGAGGGTAGCTTGGTAGGATTTACGCTAAGTTTTTCCATTGCGTTAGCTTGGTAGGATTTACGCTAATTTTCACCTAGCGAATGTTATCTGTCCGTTATCAAAGGCTTGGATCCAAGCCATGAGATGGGGTACACCATCAAGCCCCCTAGTTTGATGTGTTACACTGGTTTTGGTCGAAGTGTGATGCATCAGACTCTACTTTTTTGTTATGGCATTTTGACGGGCTTTCTGAAATGTCTTGTCAATAACTTAAATATTGGAGTCGCCATAATGTCTTTTCGTCTAACTGGTAGGCATGTTTTCGAGGGTAGTAATAATGACAGTTACCATTTTTGACAGACGTGTGTCCTTTATGCGCTTTTGATATGGGCAACACATTTTTTTAGTGGGGCATGTGTATGGCCCATATCTTCTCTTGTCCTCATATAAAAAAGTTTATTTCCCCTTCTTGTCACATTTTTACCTTTCTTCCTCCAAAGTTCTTCTCTATTTTCTCTGATTGCATAAATCATCTTGCGGAGAAATTTAGGTGTTTTTCAGGTTTGTTTCTTCACTTACTTTCTTTAATGTCGAAAAAGAATCATCATCTCGTGCCTTGTTCCGTTACGACGGAACTGTTTAACACCTTCCTCGATGATTTCAGTATAAATCTTTACTATGAATTTATACGTCCTACCGCTACTCAAACGGAGGTAGATGCTCATTTTGGCTATTTTTGTCTTTACATGGACGTCTTTTACATTTGGAATTTTCTTCTTCCCTTGAACGACTTCCTTCTTGATGTTATTGATAAGGTTTTAAAAGGTACCATTTTGAGGGGTCGTTTAAGTCCTTATTTGATCACTTTTGTATCCGTTATTGCTTAATATCGTTCCTTTTCACTTTTTAGGTCTCTTGAAGGCAAAATGCTGGAATGGCACTTATTTGGACGAAAAGGCGCGAATATATGAAGAAAATGGCCAAAGTCAGAATCGAGACACTCAAAGCTGCTGAAAACAGAAGGCGACGGCGTCAGGTGTTAATTGCGACGCCGTCAGAGGATTTTTTGTGACGATACAGTAGCCAAAAACCCTATTTTCAAGTGACAACGTCGGGCTTTAAAAGAGTAGGCCGTTGCTACTCAGACGGCCTAGATGCAACCCAGACGACGTCAGAAGATGAAGAGGACGGCGTCACAGACATAAGGTGACGCCGTCGCAAGGTTAACGTGGCCAAGACGAAACCCTAATGACGGCGACACGACGGCGTCACGAAACATAAGGTGACGCCGTCGCATATGTAATCTTATATATAGAATCCGAATTTTTCAGTTTTAGGGAGAGTCTTTTGGAGTGAAAACCTAAAACCGAACCTAAGGTGTCTTGTACAGTATTTTAGGGTTTTAAACCCTATCTTACATCAAGATAAGTATTTACTTCATTAATTCAATTATGTCTTTGATTATTTGTGTGTATGCTTGCATGTTCTCCATGTCCGGCTAATTTATCTGTGTGTTTGCTTAGGAAGTATGAAACTTAATTATTGAATATTGATTGGTTGTTTCTTATCTTAGTTGATCAATGATTTAGTAATGCGATAGGTCATTCGTTGTGTACTTAATGCTTGATTCATCTTTGTGAACCTTAGAATATGATTACCTGAGTAGTTGTAGGCTAAATTATCCAAAGAGTGCCTTAGAGTAAGAGTTTATCATCCCTAGTGGGTTTTGTAGACGAGACCCTTTGGTAAGTTCAAAGAGTTAGGGAGAAACGCATACCCTACAACTTTAGACACACAACGCAACTAAGAATAAGGACGTGACAACTCAACCATCAATAGGAGATAATTAAGGAGTAGTATAACCTAAGTAAACACATCTTTAAACTATCATACGAGCACACATTAATTAGACATAGACTCCCACAACCTTAGTTTAGATAATTAGATAATAGTAGAGTAATCGGTAGAAATACCAACCCCCCCCCCAATCCAATACCCGAGATTCGTACCTTTCCATTTCATAAAATATAAAAATACAAAAATAATCTTCCTCAACCTTAACCTTAGCGTAGTAACTTCTTACTAGCATTCCTATTCCCCTAGAGAACGATATCAATACCCGTGGCTTACCCTAATTACTACACTACAACGATTAGGTTCACTGCCTAGGGTGTTATAAAACTTGCTCGAAGAAAAGGAAGTTTCCTTGACCCCGAACGACGCGTGTAGCGTTATCAAGTTTTTGGCGCCGCTGCCCGGGAATAGAATAGCTAGTTAGTAGTCCACCTCGTTTAGGTTCTTTGCTTGATTCCTATCAAGTAAATTTTTCTCATTTTTAGCTTTCTCTTAGTCTATCCCCCTTCTTCGTGACCTTTGTTCGTAACACCCATCACTTTTCATCATGGAGGATGATAACCAACCACCACTCATCAACCCACCGCCAAATGACCCGCCAAGAGCCCGTACTCTTGGTGAATACTCAAGACCAAGCCACCTAGGCTATAGGAACACAATTGAGCTTCCCGACCAAGCCCAAACTACGGCCCTGCGATCCGACACCATCCGGTTGGTGCAAAACGGATGTGCATTCCATGGACTTCGTTCCGAAGATCCAAATCAGCATCTGAGGGATTTCCTCAAAATTGTCGATTCCATCGACCTTGATGCTACTACTCGGGAGACCACGCGCCTGCGTCTCTTCCAATTCTCTCTACGGGACCAAGCTAGTAATTGGCTTGAGCGACTTCCCGCCGGCTCCATCTCAAGTTGGAATGATCTTACCTCTCGTTTCCTTGCTCAATTTTTCCCACCGGGGAGAACCACTAAACTTAGGCGAGACATCTTGACGTTCCAGCAGATCCAAGGTGAGTCTCTTTACAAAGCATGGACTCGATTTAAGGAACTACTCCGTAGACTTCCACACCATGGCATTGATCTTTGGCTTCAAATCCAAATCTTCTATGATCATACCGATTTCATCACTCGACGATCCATTGATCGAGCCGCCGGTGGAAGGCTCAGCGACTTTAACGCAGAGAAATCATGGGATATTATAGAGGAGCTTGCCGATCAAAGCTACGAAGATTGGAGTGAATCTCCCGAAACTCCGATTAACGTGGTTAATGCCATATCCACTCCTTCTGAATCCTCCGATACACTCGAAGAGCAATTGAGTGCCATCGAGAGAGGAATTGATTATCTTATGGAAAGGCAGAAAAGAGCCCCCGTACAAATTCCTCGAGAGGTCGTCAAATCCGCCAACTCCACCAACCGCTCCACACCTTTTTCGGAGTCCCCAAGTCGCGAGCAAAACCCAAGTTCCGAAAGGCGCTTCCGTTCTACTTCCCCAATACCACTTTCACCAAGCTTCAAGGATCAAATGAGGGAGTACATGGCAGCTCATACAGAGAGATTAGCCAGATTTGAAGAGGAGGTTTATAGGCAGAGAGAGGAAATGCAAGCAAAAATGAAAGAAATGATGAATTTGGTAATTGAATTTACCAAAACAAAGGTTCCCGAAAAAGTGCTCGTAAGAAGCAACGATTGCCCTCCCACTTCATTTGTAAACGCCGTTTCCATTATGCCTGAGAATGCAAGGGCTGAGATGTGGAAAACTGAGGAAAGCACGAAGGAGGAGTCTGTGCCTAATGATGAACCTGAGACCATTGAGTACTACCTTAAGCACGAAATTAACAAGAAAACCATTGCAAACCAAGTAAACAACTTTAGGTACAATGAAGTTCTTAGGGAAGCTCTTGAAGGGAAAATGACGGAAGAAGAATACGACGCCTTACCTATGGAACCTCTGTATGAGTTGGTTATAAAAAAACCGTTAACAAGAAAACGAGACACCACAGGGAATTTCGTGATACCAGTTAGTATCGGTGACATGGATAATATAAATGCCTTGGCCGATCAAGGGACCGATGTGAACATAATGCCATTGACAATCTATAATAAGTTAACTAAGGAGAAACCAGCCAAGACCGACCTTAGACTTTCCTTAGCTAATCATACTTATGTCCACCCCGTAGGAATCGTTGTTGATGTTCTAATTGAGGTAGCCAACATCGTTTATCCGGTGGATTTCGTGATCATTGATGTTGAGGAAGATAAAAACGTACCCCTCATTCTTGGGACGCCGTTCCTGGCCACCGCCAAGGCAACCATCAAATGCGGAGAAGGCATCATGATACTCAAAAGCGGGAAGGGGTACGCTAGGATACCCATCATCCCAAGATATCCTCTTAAGATCATGGAAATGATTACGGGTGGAAATCGAAAAGCCCCGGGCAACAATGTTAAGAAGAAGATGAATGACTGGGAAAAAGGGCTTAGAGACTTTATGGTTCAGGGATTGTATGCGACGTTGTGGAAACCCGATAAAAAGTTAGGCAGCAATCCCACCTCGATACCTAAGGCAAAAAAGGACCCTAAGGAATTTCTAAAGGGAGAAAAAGTGTTATTGTATAGATCTCGGATAAGGGCATTACGAGGAAGAAACAAACCAAGATGGTTTGGGCCTTTCACAGTTAAGGAGACCAATTTAAATGATAAAACCGTCACCATAATTGACAGCGTTGGCAAGGAATCCACGGTAAGCATACAGCGCCTACACCCTTTCGATGACGGGAAAGCAAAGGGTCAAGAGGGCGGTGGTGAGGAAACGTAGGAGCACGACTACGAGTCTAGCTACAAGACTCTTAAATAAAGAAAAGCGCTTCGTGGGAGGCAACCCATGCTTAATTGTTTGCTTGTTAGTGTCATATATCTTTTATTAATTGTTTATCCTCATGTTTAAATTTGTAAAAATGCTTTATTTTGTTTTTAACCTCGTCTTAATTGCATATAAAGGTATTTTACATAAGGGATAAGTGTAGGGAGGATTACACACGTTTTCAAAAGAAACGTAAACATGAGAATAACAATTAACTAAAAGATATTTATGTTTGTTTGTTCGAGTCAAATGCTTGTATCGAGTCATAATGGATGTTTTTTGCAGAAATTTTTCCAGATTCTAAAGATGTAAATTTTCCAGAATTTTTTCCAGAAAATCGCAGACCAGTTTTTGTCAGGATAACCTGACGGCGTCAGGAAGGAGTAAAAACATCAGATTACCTTTTTCTCGTTTTCTGAGCTACTTATAAATTTTTGGAATTTTTCAGGTCTTAATTTTCTTAGAAATTCTGTAAACATCCATTCCACAAGCATTATATCCTAGTTTAAATCGAGTCTTATATATATTATTACCGCCGATTTTACGCGAAGGTTTCGTTTGTTTTCTTCAAGTGTGCAGGGTTAGTTTGTCAAGAAGAAGTTACATAAGATTGGAAGGAGCTTTTCACGCAATAATTCTTCTTGAAAAGGATTTAACCACCACTTTACACGGATCCTACCGAGCTAATCAGGGGAGTATTAGTTTCTTTCGTTTTTAATTACCTTCCATTATCATAACTTTGATACTTTTGGGGAACATTGGGGACAATGTTCAGTTTAAGTGTAGGGAGGGAAAATAAAACGGGAACTTTGAAGCTATGCTTATCCTTGATTATTTGCTTTGTCCAATTGCATTTGTGTAATAAACCATGAGAAAATGTCGGTTAGGGTAATTTTGGCACCAAATTTAAAATTTTTCATGACATATAGGAGTGGGCCATTAGTCTTAACAAAAGCGTCTCACGGATAGGAAGTTGCATGACTAGCACAAAAACCCTTTACCACCCAAATTCCACCCAAAATGTGAGGATCGCCCTTAGATTAGTAGGAATTAAAGCATTCATCTTCAATGCTTAGAGTGTGAACTGGTAGTATATTAGATTCTAGAACTTGTTTTGTGATGCATTCCGAGATCGCAAGTGAGGCTACACTTGTGTAGTTAGGAATAACTAAATGATAAGAGGCATTAGGATAACCCTTGTTTGATACCCGTAATATAATTACTTCTTCCATATCGGTTGAGTAATTCCCCCACACCTTTTGCGTTGTACTCATCTTTAGTACACGATACCCCTAGTTAACCCCTCAGAGCCTATCCTTTTCGCGGTTCTCGTGATGTTTCGGTTTTTCCGGAATATCAATGAAGAGCATTGTTTACACCCCACCCCCAAATATACACCCAAATCGCCTTAGCCTACCCCTTAAGCACTCACTTTTAGTGCAAACGTTTGTTATCACCCTAAACCCTTAGTTCAATTATCTAGTTACTTGCATGAGTTGCTAAGTCGAGTCATATTCTTTGTATACAGTTTTGGGACGATTGGGATTCATGGAAAAAGTTAAAGTTTATGAAATGACGGGAAGGGAACGTTAAATTCAAATTCCCTTTGTTTGCGTAATAATGTACCCCAAGTGTTTTGATCTTTTCAATTCGGGTCAAATTAGTGTTAGAGTAATAAAAAACTCAAGTGTAGGGATGTGCCTATAAATCCCTATCATTTTGATGTTACCATAGAGGATGGTAGAGTAAAAGTGTATGAAAAAAAAAAAAAAAAAAAAAAAAAAAAAAAAAAAAAAAAAAAAAAAAAACGGGCTACCATCCTACATCTATCCTTTAAATTTATGTTTGTTTATTTCCGTTACCTGGAGTTTTAGAGTGTCGAGTCTTGGCTTAGCAACGCCATTCTTCGTATGCATTTAACATAGAGATTTTTGACTTGCCACCACTAAATAGCCTATCCCACCAAACCCTTGTTTCCCTACCGTAAGCCTAACATTACAACCCTTTAAAAGACCTCTTTGATAGTCTTTCCTAGGTGCTTACGCCAAAGCGATGGAGGTTTGATCTATTCTCAAGCCTATGGTAATCTATGTACTAGGACCGGTTAATGAGTGTTTATCTTCCATTTCCTATTTGTTATATTTCATATATACACCCGAGAGAGATGTGAGTACCCAAACACCCCATGTGAGGTGCTAGTATGTAATTTCCGTGCTTGTTATGACTTTTGCGGGGCTTATATGTGTTGTGGACCGTTTTGAATTAATGCTTCATGACCCCTAACTTATAAATTAATTGGCTAAAAGCACATTTGCTTGAGGACAAGCAAATAACAAGTGTAGGGATATTTGATAAGGTTTTAAAAGGTACCATTTTGAGGGGTCGTTTAAGTCCTTATTTGATCACTTTTGTATCCGTTATTGCTTAATATCGTTCCTTTTCACTTTTTAGGTCTCTTGAAGGCAAAATGCTGGAATGGCACTTATTTGGACGAAAAGGTGCGAATATATGAAGAAAATGGCCAAAGTCAGAATCGAGACACTCAAAGCTGCTGAAAACAGAAGGCGACGGCGTCAGGTGTTAATTGCGACGCCGTCAGAGGATTTTTTGTGACGATACAGTAGCCAAAAACCCTATTTTCAAGTGACGACGTCGGGCTTTAAAAGAGTAGGCCGTTGCTACTCAGACGGCCTAGATGCAACCCAGACGACGTCAGAAGCTGAAGAGGACGGCGTCACAGACATAAGGTGACGCCGTCGCAAGGTTAACGTGGCCAAGACGAAACCCTAATGACGGCGACACGACGGCGTCACGAAACATAAGGTGACGCCGTCGCATATGTAATCTTATATATAGAATCCGAATTTTTCAGTTTTAGGGAGAGTCTTTTGGAGTGAAAACCTAAAACCGAACCTAAGGTGTCTTGTACAGTATTTTAGGGTTTTAAACCCTATCTTACATCAAGATAAGTATTTACTTCATTAATTCAATTATGTCTTTGATTATTTGTGTGTATGCTTGCATGTTCTCCATGTCCGGCTAATTTATCTGTGTGTTTGCTTAGGAAGTATGAAACTCAATTATTGAATATTGATTGGTTGTTTCTTATCTTAGTTGATCAATGATCTAGTAATGCGATAGGTCATTCGTTGTGTACTTAATGCTTGATTCATCTTTGTGAACCTTAGAATATGATTACCTGAGTAGTTGTAGGCTAAATTATCCAAAGAGTGCCTTAGAGTAAGAGTTTATCATCCCTAGTGGGTTTTGTAGACGAGACCCTTTGGTAAGTTCAAAGAGTTAGGGAGAAACGCATACCCTACAACTTTAGACACACAACGCAACTAAGAATAAGGATGTGACAACTCAACCATCAATAGGAGATAATTAAGGAGTAGTATAACCTAAGTAAACACATCTTTAAACTATCATACGAGCACACATTAATTAGACATAGACTCCCACAACCTTAGTTTAGATAATTAGATAATAGTAGAGTAATCGGTAGAAATACCAACCCCCCCCCCCCCCCAATCCAATACCCGAGATTCGTACCTTTCCATTTCATAAAATATAAAAATACAAAAATAAACTTCCTCAACCTTAACCTTAGCGTAGTAACTTCTTACTAGCATTCCTATTCCCCTAGAGAACGATATCAATACCCGTGGCTTACCCTAATTACTACACTACAACGATTAGGTTCACTGCCTAGGGTGTTATAAAACTTGCTCGAAGAAAAGGAAGTTTCCTTGACCCCGAACGACGCGTGTAGCGTTATCAGTTATTTAGTATTTCAAGTGTAATTTTGCTTTAATCAATCCCTTTGCGGTAGCCCATTTGATTTCTTTCGTTGTTGCATGCAAAGCCTATGGTGGTGAGGCTACGCTGAATCTATTTAGGTCTTTGTGCGTAGTGGGGCCTACCAGTCATTGGATTACCTTTCAAAAGAGGGTCGGGCTATATATTCTTTGCTTCTTTCTTCCTACTATAACAATTTTATCTAATTTTAAGTCTAGGTTATCTTTATTAAGAATTCTTTCTTCGCGGAACGTCCAGGCTTAGTGACTGATTTTCAGCAGGGCATTGGAACCTTCGGTTTCCCTTTGCTTGACCCTATATTGGAGCATTACGTCGAGGTCTTCCGGTCAAGGCTCTGTTGTTATCCTATCTTATCCAGACTTTTCCTCCACATATTTTGTACTTAACCGGACTTGCCTTAATCATGAATATATATTGCTTTATTATGATTGCATGTTACTTGCTTAATTATTTGATTACTTGCAAGTAAACTTTTCTATTTTTTAGCCATTTTTAGATTTCCCATTATATAATTCTTGTGAGAATTAAGGTACTAGGATTTACTGCAAATAGTGCCCTAAGACTCCCCATTTGACCTTAAAAGTATTTGCTAAAAACATGAACTGAAAAAGTTTTCGTCTTTCAGCAGATGACACCTTTAATTCAGAAGGTACCTTTAAATAATTAAGGGTACCGTCCACCTCCAGGCGAATTTTTTTTTTTACTGTTTCTTGATTTCCTGCATAAACATTCCTCCTTACTTTTCTCCTTTTTGAGTCACATGTTGGTTACTAAACCTTCCCAAATTCAAATATGGATAATAACATTCGCCCACTTTAGCTACATAATCTCATCTTCATCCACCAACCTTCAAACACAATTTCATCTTCATAATCATCATCTTTCTTTAATAACAACCTCTTACCAGGGCTTCACCAGAAGGCCCATCCACCTCACTTACCACTTACATATCTAAGAAACCTAGAATCACAATTAGGAAACCAATGCTTCTTATTGATCTTACAAAAGAGGACTATGAAGTTGAAGTGAAAACACCACCTTCCACTAGCACACCAAGCTCACCATTACCCACAAATGCACCCTCTACTACAGGTACATCAACATCATCTTCGTCCATAAGATCAAGGGCTAAATCTTCATCATTCAATCCCTCACATCCCATGGACATCACTCTCACACTCGCATCAATAAGTCCCATGGACTATGCTCTTCCATCACCACCATCAATATCACCACCTCTTATGGGTTATCCAATTGAACTAAATGCCATTGATCTTAATAGTTCTAATTTCTTATGTTTCCTCCATAGCCACAACATCATCATTGCTTTAAGATATGAACTCCACTTCATGTTCTCCTACCTTGATCAACTTGTGACACCACCTTCCGCTCCACTCACTCCACCACCCACACCAACCACTAGCCAAACCAACTAAGCATTAGTATGCTTAGTCTTCAAGAATAAAAGTTTGGAACCTTTTGTTTGAAGCAAACCCTATAAGCCTTTCAAGCATAGCTTTTTGCTTCTTGTTTCCATTATATGGTCTCTAGTTAATTTATGTTTTTTTAAGTGATGTGGTCGTAGTATCATATTTGTTAATATGATATTTATCTTAATGAATGAACTTTTATTCTTGCATATGCACTTTGGTTGTTGAATGGTTTATCTATTTTTTTATGACTTCTATTGGTCAACTATCTTTGCATGGACTTGCTTGTAGTTAGATATTTGTACGTGTACTCTAACTCGTTTTTGTAGCACGTCACTATAGCTCGATTCCTTGATGCCCAAACAAAGGGAAGAACACATCAAAGGGGAGCAATTGCATTGTTACCTCTAGTCTCTACGTCTATGACGCTCTTTTTGCTTCGAAAAAAAGGGGAGAAACTCATCAACTAAAACCTTTTTAACTAAAAAATTACATACAATAAGTTTATATTTTGTCATTATTAAAAAGGATGACAAACAATGTAAAAAATCGTTATTTATATTTTTCGTATCCTCTACGTTTTGATAATAACAAAACATAAAAACATTCTACGTAAATAATTTTTTATTTGTAAATCTTCATTTCAACGTAAAATCACTTAAATGTATGAACAATTAATATCAAACTTGAAGGATGATCAAAAAATTAATTATTTTTTTCATACAAATGTGATAAAACATTTTTACGCAAAATAATTAGACAAAATAATTCTAATCTTTATAAAATGTTTGATTCAAATAAATATTCAAAATCTGGTTTTTCCCACACAAAAACAACCACCTTCATCAGATTTTAACTTCCCCACTAAAAGACAGAAAATGGAGCGTCGACGGTAGCAATAATTATGAAGGGTACCCTTAAATAATTAAGGGTAGCGTGGGAATTAAGCGTACCATCTGTACGTTAGACGCCCATATTATTTGTCTATAAATAGTTGATCATTTCACACACTATCCTTACCTTTTTGTCCTGATTTTCTGTTCTTTCTTTACATCCTTTAACCTCATTTATTTGATTATTAACTTGTTTGAATTCATTCAAAAGTGATCCAAACATTCTATCATCCCAACTGCAAGAGAAGAACACTTATATTCATCAAGATACAAAGTGTCATAGTATAGTAAGTGCATTAGTAACATTGGTTACTTCCTTTTTGTATTTTAGAATACATTAAGTCCATAATCTTCAATCTTGTGTAGTTGTGAGATTACGTAGATTGAGTTGATCGTGTAGATCTTATATCTAATGTAGTTTGTTTTTATAGTGTGTTTATCGGGTAGGTCGTGTAGCTTGTGTTGATCGTGTGAAGATCGGGTAGATTGGGTTAGTATTTTAGTCTGCAAAATACATGTGTGTGAGATTGGTTATAGCTAGATTAGAACTCAACATTTATCTTACTGTTGGAAATGGTGCAAGCGACGTTGTACGGTTTCTCCCTCCTAAAAGGAGATTTT
This sequence comes from Chrysanthemum seticuspe, assembly GCA_019973895.1. Lineage (NCBI taxonomy): Eukaryota > Viridiplantae > Streptophyta > Magnoliopsida > Asterales > Asteraceae > Chrysanthemum > Chrysanthemum seticuspe. The sequence continues at coordinate 218,622,681 of BPTQ01000005.1, forward strand.
TAACATAGTGAAGTAAACTCTCGAGTTGGGTACTCGGGGAGTGGAGTAGGGTGAAGAGGAGCTTCGTTATCAAACCACTATAAATTTCGGTGTCGTTTGGTTTGATCTTTCCAACTCTTATTATATTGTATTTTGTACTTCGTAGTTATTATTATATATTTCTTATTGTCTTGCATTCATTTATAGTGTTCATATTATCGTTGTTTGATCTCACGTAAATTCTAATAAAAAACTTTTGAAAGAAAAATTTTTAAACGATAAAACGGTAAAACTATTCAACCCCCTAGTTTTCCACAAGAAGCATTAACATAGGCTACATTGCCAAAAGAAGAAATCTTATATTGGCTAACACGCGATGCTACAAAAAGACAAGAGAACAGACAAAATAACAACATATCAATCCCAAAGCAGAAGGAAAAAACTTCATTAGTCAAATAACGACGATACAACAAATCGCCAAAATTAAAACAAGATACAACAAGCAAAACGAGAAAGCATCAACAACCAACCTGCAAAGTCTGAAAAAATTCCTTCGAAATCCAAAAGAGACTCAACATCAAAGAAAAGATTGTCAGAATTCATCTCTTTAAGACCAACAAAAAACTTCAAATGGGAAGAGGAAAGAAAAATAGAAAAGCAAGGAGTACCCTTGCTTAAATACACAAGTTTCCCATTGATTACGGAAACGCATAGCAGTTAAATCCACCATGCCATGAAAAACACGAAGGAAAAATCCCTACTAGAAATCCCACATTAAATACATATGACGCCTGGACGTCACATCCACAAAAAAGGCCTGCACAAATCTAACATGCTATACCCCCAGGACCAATCATATCCTGGAAACCAAGAACCAAGACAAACAGGCTACGGATGCAAACAAATCATAACAACATCATGACTCATAAAAGAATCCATCATTACATTTTCTTGAAACAGTCAAATACACTAATGGACTTTGGGGGGACTTGATAGCGTATACGACCTTCAGCCCAATAAGCTAAGGCCCACACACTCGAACTATGCCTAACAGCGGCTACAACTCATCATATTACGCCTGGGAAATGGACTCCCAGGCAAGGCTCTTACGTCTGACAAAAACTTTTCAGGAAACGACAATCCTGAGAACCTTTCCCAGGACCGTTGCTACCGTCATACATATGTCGCTACCTCATTCGCATGAGGTAGAGCTGGAATCATGCACGAATCTTTCCACGCATCTAGTGAGGCCAATGGAGGCATGCCACGTGTCATCCCTTGTCAGGACTGTCCACCGCGTTGACCATCCTGGAAACCTGGATGAACTCCCATGCAGGGTGCGAAACCCTAGGGTCATCCGTATAAATGGAAGGCTCATTTCCAAAAATGAGCCAGCTTAGCTTCACCATACACACACCGAATGGATTCTCAAAATCCACTCCGGCTACTCTGATAAGTGTTAACCCAGCTCGTGACTCCGGTCACACCTTGGGTTCCTTACCGACCGAGGAAAACCAAATCGGATAGCCGCCTCAATTCTCTAATACATAACATACGTAAATAGTATGAAATTACGCCAAAAATCCACTTAGTTGTTTGAACAACCGTGTTGACACTAAGCTACAAGATATGATGCTATTAGGAGGTTCATCTCACATATAGGGTTATCATACATGAGTTGCATCTTAATGTGTGTGAGATCAAATCATTTGTCACATTCATATATTGATACAGTCTTATAGTTAGTGGGGTCATCTTAATCAACCAATATATCATCGTTTATTCGTTTTTCTCTGCGAGAGAAAGACATTTTTTGGGTCCTGAAGAGGTCTACCAGACTAATCTGCAGATACTACGTATTTTGATCATGGTTTTCTTAGACCATTCATAACAGTGACGCGTCTCTTTCTGCGTCAGTTGTTCCACCTTAGCGCCACATTAGCACTTCTCAAATTGACACACCTCTGCCAATGGTGCATGTTGTGTCTCTTTCCATGTCACCTTTTTCAGGTAACATAATAATTAAGAAAATACATCCATTACTATTTAAAACAATTTTTTTTTATTAGTTTCAAACACACAAATGGCCCCACTCTCACAACTTTCCTCATCACTAAATCGAAGAAGACCAAACCGATACACCACCGATGAGGTGATGCCATCTGTGTCAAAAACCAACACTCATCGGTTTGTAAACCGACGAGCCAACCTTATGTTTTGCATCTTTTTGGTTCTTTGTCTCTTTCTCTCTCTCTCTCTCTCTCCCAATAAGTGTTATAATGCTCCAATTATTTTCTACACAAATTTAAGCCAACCCACGCTTTTATGCATCGGGTGGTTCTTTATCTAGCTTCCCTAAATTTGATACCACTCTCACAGTCTCACTGGAGTTCTTTCATAAATATATACATAAGTAATTACTAACCTTTTCAAAAAAAGCTTATTCACACATCTCTTAGTAAAACTAACATAGCCATGTAGTTAACTATATGCATTAACTGAGGATGAGCTGGAACCTATTTATGATATTCAAGTTTCCTAGGTTTTTTTGTCATTTAAGGAGGAGTCCTTGCTAAATTCAGTGTTTTTATTAATGATCTGAAGTATGTTACGTAGTAATATGTTTTACTCCATGCATTCTGCCTAGCTTAATACTCAGCTCGTATAAATTAAAATGTGGCATTTAAATATTAGCTTATTGAAGAACGTTGCAAATGTTCAGGTTTCATACTAATATTCAAGTACAATGTTACTATTTTATACTCCCTCTTACCGTTCAATACAAGTGGAAGTGTGGAACCATCATCTCACACCATGCACCAATTAAAAAGCATCTTAATATTTGAAAACATTTTGATTTGTTAAAGTTTGAACGGGGATACTTGATTTGCTTATTTGGAGATAAGCTAAAACGAAAAAAACGTAAACACTTAATTTGGAATGGAATGGCTTAATCTCTATATTAGGAATAGCAAATGATTGTTGTATAAAATTTCAAAACAAATTCAATGATTGTTGATTATAGATGATGATTTAATCTTTGTTTTGTTTTCGGTAAATTGATATAGTCAATTAAGTGTAGCCCGTAGGTTGAATTTTTCTAAATAGTTATAAAACAACTAAGATAACACTAATAAAGAAATAACCTAAATGACCATAGCTGAAACAACATTGAGATTAGACGATGTTGAAACGAAACAACATTGGTATTTCGAGCCATCCGATATGAAGTAGAAAAACAAACAAACACGAAGATTAACTAAGACCAGTGTAAAACTAAAATGCTAAACGAACCATGAGAGAAACGAAAGAAGACAATGTAAACGCGTCAAAAAAGATGATCAATTCACCACCAATTCTGATTAGCATGTAGTAATTACAAATATTTTATTCTAATAATATATCTCATGTCTTTAGTAAATAAACTGTCTCTTTCAATTGTTAATTATTTGAGGTGTTGAAGCAACATCTTTTTATATTTTCTGATTTTACAGTTTCTTTTCCTTCTTGGGCTATTGTGTGTTTAGCTTGCATTCTCTGGGGGGTCAGGTGTAACTCCAGAAACTCAGTTCAATGATGTCTTTCATTCGTCTATTCAATTCTACTCCTCTTCAAAAAAAAATTCTACTCCTCTTCTTTTCTTTTTTTAAATGTTGAAAATACACCCTTAATTTTGTTTGGCTTGTCGTTTTGATCCATAAACTGGTTTATCCAGAAATCACATTTAGTGTTTTAAATACATCCGAATGCATCTTTGCATATGATTTTAATTTACGAGTATAATAATGATTATACGGAGTAATAATTTTGTCCTCCTTTTTTTCTTTAAAAAAAAAATATATATATATAATGACATGTGTAAGAGGGAAATGAAATACAAACTAACAAAACATCATCATTTGAAATGAGGTTTACCTCTTCCATTTAACACTTGACAAAAAGTAGCTTTAAGATTGCATATTCGCTTGACAAAAAGTTTTAGATTATTGTTCTTAATTAAAATGCTCTTAATATAATTTCATGTAAGTTCAAAAAAAAATCATGAAAGAAGCATTTAGTGTTTAACTTCTAACAGCTTAAGATTGTGAAAATAGATTCATATATTATGGTTGCAACTACACTTGTTATCAATTGTCTTTATAATTACAACTACAACTAAAAACTAAAAACCTACAGTTGTTTTTAACTTGTCAAACACAGCAGTAAACACTATGCGCCTATGCTAATTTTTACCGCTTCCTTAATTAACAAATATTCAACAACTCATGACGGCTTTTCATATGATTCACCATGAAATTCTATATCCGCATCTAAAGGGCCGTTTATATTTGTGAAAAATTTTTCATTTTTTTAGGAAATTTTTCATATGAAAAAGGAAAAATTGAAAATCCGTTTAGTTATACTTTTTTTCCAACAATTTTAAAAAAATGTGAAATTTTCATTCTCTAAATTTTAAATACAAATTTGAAAAGCTCATTTTGCTCTTCTCATTTTTTTCATTCTCACCTTTTATATGTCCGTTTTAAAACGTTTTCATGTGTTTTTTTACGTTTTTATACGTTTCCTTACGCTCTCATCCATTTTCATACGTTTTCGTCTGTTTTTTTTCGTTTTGTCATTTCTTTTACGTTTTCTTACGTTTTCGTCCATTTTTTTACGTTTTCGTCCGTTTTTTATGTTTTTGTCCGTTTTTTTACATTTCCGTCCGTTTTTTTACGTTTTCGTCTATTATTTTACGTTTTCCTCCGTTATTTTACGTTTCCATCCGTTTTTTAACGTTTTCGTCCGTTATTTTACGCATTTTTACGTTTTCGTCTGCTTTTTTACGTTTACGTCCGTTATTTTACATTTTCATCCGTCATTTTACGTTATCGACCGTTCTTTTGCGTTTTCGTCCTCTGTTTTGCGTTTTCGTCCTTTGTTTTGCGTTTTCGTTTGCTTTTTTACGTTTTCGTACGTTTATTTACGCTTTCGTCTCTTTTTTTACATTTTCGTCCATTTTTATATGTTTTCGCTCATTTTTTACGTTTTCGTTCGTTATTTACGTTTTCGTTTGTTTTTTTACGTTTTTGTCCCCTTTTTACATTACGTTTTCGTCCGTTTTTTATGGTTTCATCCGTATTTTTACGTTTTCGTCTATTTTTTTACGTTTTCGACCATTTTTTTACGTTTTCATCTATTTTTAAGTTTTCGTCTGTTATTTTACGTTTTCGTCCATTTTTACCTTTTTCATATGTTTTTTATACGTTTTCGTCTGTTTTTTACGTTTTCGTCCGTTTATTTATGTTTTCGTCAGTTTTTTAACGTTTTCGTCTGCTTTCTTACGTTTTCGTCCAATTTTTTTACATTTTCTTCCTTTTTTTACGTTTTCGCCCATTTTCATATGATTTCGTAAGTTTTGTACGTTATTCTACGTTATTTAACGCAAGAAAACGGACAAAAACGTTAAAAAATGGACGAATACGTAAAAACAGATGAAAAACATCAAAAAACAGACGAAAATGTAAAAAAGGGGTGAAAACGTAAGAAAACAGACGAAAACGTAAAAAACGGACGAAAACATAACAAAACCGATGAAAATGTAAAAAAGCGGACGGAAACGTAATAAAAGGATGAAAATGTAAAAAAAATGGACGAAAACGTAAAAAAACAGATGAAAACATAAAAAAACGGGCGCAAACATAAATAAACAGACGAAAACGTAAAAACGGATGAAAAAGTAAAAAAAAAAAAATAAATAAAAAAAAAAAATAAAATAAAAAGACGAAAACGTAAAAAATTAGACGGAAATGTAAAATAACAGAAGAAAAGGTAAAAAACGGACGAAAACGTTAAAAAATGACGGAAACATAAAAAAAAAACAGACGAAAACGTAAAATAACAGACGAAAATGTAAAATAACGGACGAAAACGTAAAAAACCGACGAAGACGTAAAAAACAGACGAAAACGTAATGAAATCGGGTGAAACGGATGAAAATGGATAAAAAGAATTGATAACGTACAAAATGATAAAAACGGATGAAAACATATAAAATCGTACAAAAACGTATAAAATGGATAAAGACGTACAAAGATCCGATATAAAAGAAAAAATGTTGATTTAAAAAAAATATATGTTTGAAAAGACCTTCATTTAAACATCTTTTCATTTTTTGAAAAAGGAAAAATATAAATTTATCTAAACGTATTTTCAAAATTCTCAACAATTCTCTAAAGAAGAAAAACCAATTCCTTCTCTAGGAATTTAGAAACAGAAAAACAAAAAAAAATTTCACCAACTAAACGACCTCTAAATCTTTGTCTACCTTCACTTTTAGCATTTGACTAAAAATATTACTCCTACAATACGTTTTTATTTAAGTAAATAATTTCTGTGCAGGTATACTGATCAAAACCTCAAGACTAGTTAAAAGCTAAAACTTAGCAGTACTTTTTAGTAATGTGTTTTTGAAGTGAAGTAAAAAATAATCAAGAAACAACAAGAAAGAAGAACAAATAGAAGAAAACAAGAGAAAAAAAGGAGAGAGAGATATTGACCCGGGTAACCGGGTGATGTCAGCGCAACAAAAGGGATCCGGGAAACGCGCCCGACCATTTTACCAATTTAACCCGGTTAACGAGAATGGCAATTCCCCGATTTAATCGCTGACTCTCGGACTCTTCCTTTTATCATTTTACACCATCATACCCACGCCACCTTTTATTCTTGACTTTCTTCAATGTTCAATTAACAAATATTATCTTTTTGGCCAAACATTGAAAACTAAAGTAACTCACAAATTTTGTTAAAGTGTTTTGTCGTTTTTGTCTTAAACAATTTTGTCAAATGTTACGAGAAATAATTGTCATGACTAAATGTATAACTAAATTTATGCCTAAAAACAATAATGTTATTAATTGATTGGTTTGTGAAACAATGAACCCCTTACTTAGCACCAATAAATGATATACATGTAGTTTTAAGCATAAATTCTGAACGATGAACCTTTTGTAAGGTAGTTAATGGTTAATGACTTAAGGACATCCTATTACGGCGAACTTTATAAATATAATAGTGTCAAGTTATCTTACATCATCAATTCTTAAACATTTTTTTTAACCATTTCTCGATTATGCATAGCTTTCTTAAAGCTTTATTTAAATCACATTAAATACAAATGCATTAAGTTTAGAAGAAGTATAAGATGTAAAACATTTTCACTCCACATAAGATCGTAACATATTTTCACTATAGTTTATAAAATGATTGTCTTTTTCATTTTTAATTAAACCTATTTTCATAAACCATTATAGTGGATGCTCTAAGACCATGGGGTATGGTAACACAAACTCATGCCAAATCCTATGTGGAATGCATTTTGGCACCCTTAATGGCATGCTACCATACCATCACCCTCTTATGCCAAATCCCAAGCCATTTAAGTGGCACATGCCACTTTCTTTTTTCTCTTTGTTTCTTTATTTTTAATTGTTTTTTGTGTGTGAGTGTTGTGTTTTAATTGGTTATAGTAGGACCCGAATTACATGTGAAGAAGTGGTTATGAGTGAAGGGGTATTTTGATGTATGAGTGTTAAAAGTGGGAATGCTGATGTGGCGCTGAGGTGGCACTAAAAAAGGGAAATTGGCATGCCATGATACCCTATGCTCTAACACTAAAGTATTTAATGTTAGTTTGAAGTGCATTGTAATGTTTTTAGAAGTAAATGCAATATCTTAAAGGTATATATTAAAAATAAAAGGTTGGACCACACGTCTTCCCTTGTCACGTGTAAACAACCACCACCACCAACACACGTACTGATGGTTTTTGAGGATCATCTGTTGGCAATGACCAGTGAGTCGTGACACACGAAAACAAATTTAGATATTAGTTAATTTAAATTAATTCGGTGGTTGTTATTACAAATGTTTGATGATGAAGTAAAAACATGATATAATATCGATGTGACGAATATTACACCCGGTGTAACAAATAGATATTAAACCCAAAAGGAATTGAGTTAAAACAAACAGACCATCATAGTCCTTGTTAAAATGGTTTGCACATCTCGAATCAAATAAAATTTGATTTTATATGCTCTTAATATACGTGCAACGACTTGTTCACTTACTTTTCCTACTAAAAAGTTGCAACACTTTTCGTTTGTCTTGATATGTTGAAATTTTTAATTTAGAAGATATTCAATAGCCTCATTTAGAGTAGTGTCTTTTTTTTTTTTTTTTTTTTTTTTTTTTTTTTTTTTTTTTTTTTTTTTAATTTGATGTGCTAATATTGTTTTTCAAAAAGTCAAAGATTTGCATATTTATATTCACAGCTAATACAATACATATTTCTGTTAAGATTTGAACTTCCAAAAAAATTTCCTATAAACTTTTTTATCAAATCATAGCTGAAATAGATTAAAATATAGTGCCACAAATAAGGTATTGGACTTTTGGCACCAAAGAAACTAGCTTGTACTGTTGAACTCATGTCGAGCCAAAGTGTATATTAATATTAAAACTTCATAGACGATTGATTTCAATTTTAATGATCATCGATGCATCTGGAAAATTGTTAGTCAACCCTACTGCCCAAAATTTTTGACACAGAGGATCTATCATATTTTTGTCTTTTTTTAATTTGAACATTACTACTACTTCAATACAAAAATTACCCAAAGTATAACATCACTTTATTGATTAAATTTGAAACTACTTTAAAAAACATATACTTATTCCGTCTCAAAATTATTATCACAAGACAAAAAAACACACAGTTTAATAAAAGTGAGACCACTATAATTTTCAGCCATTCATATAGAATATTTTTTTACTAATTTTTTTCTAAATTAAAATAAAACATGTACAATTATTTTGAAATATCAGAAGAAGAAAAAAAATATGTACTATTACTTTGAGACGGATAGATTAATTTTGTTCCTTTCATAACTTAAAACACTTGTATAGTTGTATTATTTATGGGAGGTGATTTACACACTCTATAAAATCATTGTCACACTTCAATTAATTGTGTTTGAACATTTATGGCTTCACATAAATGAAATTGTAAAGGTAACTATGAAAGTACAAATATTAAAACATAATTAATTAAAGTATCCTAACATTTGACAAAATGTGCAAATCATCTTCCATTCTTTATACTTCAATTTCAATTCTCAAAGCCGGAAGACATAGTATTTTTCTTTGAGAAATGATACATGGACCTAAACTTAGACTTAAAACCAAATGTCATCATCCTGATGGCTGCAGACAAAAAACTACTTATTTTACAACCTATCAGGATGACGCTAAATAGTTTTATATTTAAGTTTAGGCCTAAGTTTAGGTCCATGTATCATTTCTCTTTTTTTTTCAATGAGAAATGATACATAGACCTAAACTTAGGCCTAAATTAGACCTAAAACTAAATGTCATCATCTTGATGCCTACAGAGAGGAAACCACTTATTTTAAAACCTATCAAGATGATGCCGAGTGGTTTTAGGTTTAAATTTAGGTCGTCTAAGTTTAGTCCATGTATCATTGCTCTTTTTCAATAATTGGTTTGTTGTAGTGGGGCCCGGAAGGATTAGTGAGCACGTGATGGAAGTAAATGCAGGTATAGAAAAGACAAGGTTTGAATTGAGAAGCATTTAAGATGTCGTGTACGTGTAAAGATGTCAGTGGTTAATAAGACAGTGGGACCTACGACACGGAAAGGGCAATGATGTGTTAATGATAGATATCAGTGAAAAGCACTTGTCAGCCTCACCATTTAATTCCTTACCAATACTAGTGACTAGTCTACGTACTCTGATACTATCCTACTATTATTTCTACATTTTTATTTGAAAAAGTATATGACTATGTTACAAATTTTGATCATAGCCTATTTGTTACTTTGAATCTTATGTATTGACTAAAATTTATAAACATTTTGAACCAAGTTCTATAACCAAACAGTTAGCACTCATATAGTCATATGTGATATGCTCATATGTCAATCAAAATGGCATTTAAGTTAGAGTTGTAATTCAATGTCAACCTAAGGTTTCGACTCAATCTCACCCTCAAACTAACTTGTTATATGTTGATGCGTCAAAATGACATTGTTAGACTAAATTGAACGACTTATTAAAAAAAAAAAATTGCTTCAAACACGTAAAACAATACACGGATGATAACAAAATATGAGAACTATTTCTTAGAGGAAGTTGGTGACTTGATCTTTTTAAAGAGAGATGAAACTTAAGCAAGGTATAAAAAACTTATATACTTCAACCAGATGTCTCAACTCAGTTGTCCACTTGGGCTTTTTCTGAAACTTGTGGGAGGTTTTACTCAGGGTTCGAGTCTCGCAAGTGACAAAAAATCTAGGTTTTCCTCTTAGTGCGAAACCGTGAGTTTTAAGGGTTTCTCTTCGTGGGTCTCTCCTAATGGTTCGGGTCCCGAGGCCTATCCATTTAGATGGTTTAACTTGAAGGATCGGATTTCAAGTATGGTTCCGTTCTAAAAGGAGAAAAAAAAAAAAAAAAAAAAAAAAAAAAAAAAAAAAAACCCTTATAAACTTCATCATTTGAGTAAGCTTAGATTTATTTTATGAACTCTCACTAACATTAAAAAGTTGTGTACAGTGTGTGTAGATAGAAATAGAGTACAGCTAGCTAGGAGGAGCATGTCGACTTACATCACTGCATTGACTGGAATACCAGCTAGACCCCAACTCTCCTACCCACAATTATTATTCTACCTATATATCCACAATTATTATCCAACTATTGTGATTAGATTACCATGCATTCACTTCCAAATATGTTCATACAAAATCCATGTCATAATTTACTGCTAATTGGAGTTTTTCTTCTAAATTTTCAAGGGACATAAAAAAAATTATATATAACTTTAGTGGTAGTGCATGTGTTACTTTGTTTGCCTGTTAAAATTGTTTGTATCTCTATATGAGCTTTTCTCATAATTTGGTTTGACAAAAATGTGTTTAGACTATAAGGTTTATCCTAAACAACTTAAGTTACGTTTAGTTGCAGAAATGTTCTTATTTGTTCACTTTTGGTTGTATTGAGAATGGAAGGCTTTTTCTTCACTAGAGAAGTGATGAAAACTTAGAAAACTCATTTAGATGGTGTTACAATTTTCACTTTTACAAAATAGAAAAAGGGTAAATTGGACTTTTCAAGCTTTTCGTTAAAAATTTGAAAATGAGATTTTTCATATTTTTGAAGTTTTTTTCTATAAAGTTGCGACTAACAAGTTTTCTAATTTTCCAATTCTTAATGAAGCTTTTTTTATTTTTATTTTTATTTTTTTTTAGAAAAGAGGTGCATTTTTCACCAACTAAATACACCTTACTTACTCTCAACCAATTAAATTATTTTGGAGAAGCAAATCAAACAACTAAGAAGTAACTCAAAACGAAATGGATGGAAATATATAACAGAATACTGCACTTCCATAAAAGAAATTTAAAAACATATATAGATTCAGATCAACAAAACGTTGCGTATCTTGGTAAAAGAAATACAAATACATAGATATTTTGCTTGTTAATTATTGAAACATGTATAATAACTATATATTCATGTAGTGTTTGCGTTTTCGGTTATGTTGTATGAGCACCAGCAATGGGTCTCTTTTAGCTCAGGGTCAGTGTGCCCGGGTCGTGGTAGCTCGGTTCACCATTGCGGCCAGGTAGTGGTCAGCTCATCATAGCGGTGCCTGATCAGGCTCCTGGAGCCAAGCAAAACACAAAGCATCCCTCTTTGTTTTTTTGTATGAATGGATAAAAACATAGTATGAACATTATGATATCAAAAGCAAAAAAATATATTAGAAAAACGAATCAAAAACTAGTATGGCCCATGCAGGTCTCGAACCTGCGACCTTCGCGTTATTAGCACGACGCTCTAACCAGCTGAGCTAATAGGCCTTTTGCATTTATACTTATTTGTTTAGTTCAAATTCGTAATTCAGTTAGACTCTTCTCTAAAACTAAACCAAAAATGTTTGGTTCTTCTGGAATTTGGTTTCGATATTTTAAAAGGGGTCAGCTTTTGTTTTAGTTTTCGAGGGTTCAGTTTCTAGTTTTTGTTATCAGGTTCTTGTTTTCAGTATTATGAATCTTTTTTAGGTGTTTTGGTGTTTGGTTTTGTTTTTCTGGTCACTGTGTCTTTTAGAACAAGATGCAAAGACTTAACTAACCCAAAAAGGTAAATTCAGCCCAACAAGCCCAAGCATTAAAGAAAAATGTAAAGACTTGTTAATTTAAGGTAATCATACTACTCGTTTTCTACTATCGTACATTATGAATTAAAAACTTGTATTTTCGCATTGGGTATATATGCAATTCCTCCTTTCAACAAATAAGTTTGATTGCAACAGAACAATAACTCAAATATGCTCGAAGATTTAACTTATAAAATTTAAATTATATCTGTTGTAATAGCTTCCAAGTACACACAAAGTATGCAAAAAGGATGACAACAAACTCGATTATGAATTTTACTAAAGAGCACAATAAAACACGATTAAAAAAAACCAACATCGCACTTGTCGAAATATCAGTTGGTTCAACCCAAACAAGTAGACTCTAATGTAATTAAAAAAAACATCGCAAGTGTACATTCGGTAACATGAATAGTCATTTATAGGAAAGCATCCTTCTCGAGCAGCTTGAGTACGTCGTTCTGGTTGTTCAATTTGGCAACATCGATAGGTGTTTTTCCATCCATGTTTTGCAAAGTACTAAAAAAAATCAGAAATTGAAATTAGGATCACAAGAATAATTTTTAGCCAAGGAAATGTGGGTCAGGTAGATGATAAACTTACACGGCTGCACCATTATCGAGCAAAAGAGCTACACATTCTTTCCTGCCATAACCAGCTGCATAATGGAGGGCGGTGTTCTTGTTTTTGTCTAATGCATCAACCTTTGCTCCAGCCTCAAGGAGAACTTGAGCACATTTCACCTAAAATTGCATATGCACATTAGTGAGTTTAATAGAAGTTGGCAGTTTTGACCCGTTACTTATGAATGGGTCCATTAGAGTTATGTCATCTTTTACGAAACAAATGGGCCAATGAAAGCAGTTGAGTATATTCTTAGTGTGTTTACGCGTACAATCTTTTAATTACTCTAACAAAAAAGTTATATTGAAAATTGTAATAACATAGTTTTGTAACCATGCATATCACACTAATTCTATGTTTTCACTAATTGCCCAACCTGCCCATTTTGCCACCTCTAAAAGTAACAACTAAAAGCATACAAAGGTTCGTAACCATTTCTTAATGAGCGACACAATAGACACAAAAGAAACACCACATGAATAACAATTTACTCTTCATGTTGCCTTGAGATAAAACAATGTTTCATATTTGTCCATTAAAAACACCAGATAACAAAAGTGTCCGTATTAAATAGGGTTCTGATAAAATCCAAACAGAAATATACGCAATAAATGAAAACAAATGGTGATAATAACCCATGGGTTGATTCCCGTAGATAGCAATGTACTAATGAGAGGTAAAGCAACCCTCCTAGTGTTGCTAAACTTAAATTACCATGGATCAATGATCGAATTTTAATACACTATCATGCCTAATTTTATCTAAAAGATAAAACATAGCTAATAGCCTGATATATAATATATCATTAAACTAACTGAAATATAATAATGCCCATGAATGTAACACGTTCACAATAATATTTAATTAACATCAGGACATTATTCATTAGCTATGTCACTATGTGTACAGTCAGCATTAGAGATGGAGAGAGTATAAAATTGGAGGAGGTGCTATATGCATTATTAATTTATTACTGAATATAGACGAAAATGATACAAACTAAAATACAAAACCAAAGCTCACAGTTAAACTTTAAGCCATCAAGTAAAAACTAGGCAGTAACAAGGAGCAACTATCAAGAAAACTATTTTCAAGATAAAATAATATATTACCTCCCCATATCCACAGGCGAAATGTAATGCGGTCCTTCCTTCTGCATCTTCTTCATCTTTGTCGGCACCAGACTCTAATGCCTTCTTCAAACCCTAGTTATTTATAAAACCAAAAACAATTCATAAATACTTTCCAGAAACTAAGACCATGCGCGTAAATATATTAATCACAGATGAATATAACATAAGAACATTGCAAGCCGACTAATCCAAGGGCGACTACCCTTTTGGATAGCCCGGACTCAGCGAAGGTGAACCTCCGTCGCCACAAGGGGATTAATTACTTATTAAATACTTGGTTTAATATACTTAGTTTACTAGAGTAGCAAACAAAATTACTTATTAAAAATAATTTCTTTGGTATTTCTTCATTTTTCTGGTCTCCCCATTTGTCAATACCCCGAGGCTGAAAACTGACAAGTTAATATATTCGCCGTTTGGGGACAGCCGATAAAGTATATAACATATTAGTGTGCATAAATTCATGAACTCATATGTCTTTGCAAGAAAATAAACAAGAGGAAAAGAAAATAGAAACATGTGATACAATGTCCAAATAAACGATTGTCCTAGTATGGTAGGCAACATTAACCAAGCTTGTACTGTAAAGGCCAAAAAGAGATCGGTTTCCTAAGTGCATAGTTGTCAATAGCGAATAGCGATAAATAGCGACGAGCCACCTATATGCTACGTAGCGAATAGCGATAAATAGCGACCGCTATTTGTGTTTAGCGATAAAATAGTAGCAAAATAAAGATATGTTTTACCATTCAACACATAAACATTTGTAAACATTCAAAACACCAAAATAGCTAAATTAGTCTATTAGTAATCATCTAAAATTTGGATTGGTCGAATTGGCGCAACTAGTCCCTCGGGATACTTACCAAACGCGCCCCTATGTTTTGGATTTGACATTTTCGGTCCCTCCTGGGGTATAAAACCCCCACAACACACACATAAACACACTTTTACACGCACATTTCTCTCTCTCATCTCTCTCTAAAATTCTGGTGACCGGAAACCCGTCACCGGCCAATATTCCGGCCACCGCCGTCTTCTCCGGCCAATATTCCGGCCACCCGTCACCGGAAAATTACACCACCTATACCAAATGATAGATCGTCGAAAGGAGATCATTTTGACATAGGGTACGCGTGGTGAAACCCACTGACGCGCCCTAGATCTACATTTTAAGTTTCAGACTTTTTGGGGTTTTGTCGCTATTCTGTCGCTAAATGGTAATAGCGACACATGACCGCTTCGCTACGTAGCGCGCTATAGCGACCGCTATCGTCGCTATTGACAACTATGCCTAAGTGGTAACATTGGCTGGAATCCCTAGCAGAATTTTGCCTCAATAGCCAAATAAGTGCGCCAGTTTCCAAAAGTGGTTATAGTACTTTTGACCATTTACTTAAAAATAAGTTAAATCAAGACGCGTTTAATCTCTAGCAGGTCAAACAAATATAAATGAAAAAATGAGCTAAAACGTAAACAGTTCAAACACTTTGAAAAATGCCCAGTGTATTTTTAATGCATAACCTCATCAAGTCAATTTATTCAAAACCATATTGTAAGCACTGTAATATGATTTTGACAAAAAACGTTTCAAGCAAACCCGAACCTTATTAAGTCATAACAAAACTACCCATTACCAAACCCTCCCACTTTGCCACATACACTGATAGGTGGCATACAACTTAATTATGATGAAGAGAATTTGGAACCAGAATATATTACGTACTTACTAAACAAACATGTTTATTAAAGTTCTGTAAATGACATTCAGCACTAAGAAAAAATGGTTTACAAATGATTGGTATAATGATGATTACAAGATCATTAAGTGAATAGTTAAAGCTCTGCGTACCTCAAGGTCCCCGACACTAGCAGTCTGATGAACAATAGACTCGTCCTCGTTTACATCTTCTTCAGCTTCATCTGCTGCAGCTGGATTTCCAGTGGAGGCAGTAGCCTCTTCAGTCACCGGAAGGCCCATTGCTTCACCCAGTTTCTTCAGAACATCTTGATCATTCCAGTACCTAGTTTTTAGCAAGCATAAAATAAATTAATGATATTCCAAACAATATAAGAATAACATCATAATATGAATGATTTGACAACCTCATCATGGCTGTTGGACCTCCAGACTCAATCTCTTCTAAAATAGGTTTCAAGGATGGATCTTCTTTAATACGAGCCATTCGTTCTTCAAGCTGATCCTTTTGAGCTGGATTAGATAAACTCTCAAGCATCTGAGACATTGATGGATCCTGCAACATTTACACAAATAAAAATAGTCAATCTTATACCATATTATATGATGATTAACGGATAGCACAAAGCCATAAAAGATGTTGAAGAAACATGACAGTACCTGCATCATGGCACTACCAAGGCGCTCAGCCATGTTCATGAACTGTGGGTTTTGCATAACCTGCTGCATGGTGGAATAATACTGCTGACTATCAAATTGGGGAACAGCTTCATCAGCACCATGAAAAGTCTGCTGAAGTTGCTCAGCCATTTGTGTGAATGATGGATCTTTTGCTATTTGTTCGGCTAATTCCTTAATGCTTGGATCCTGTAACCACCCAAAAATAAAACAATAAATCATGTAAATCAACTTGGTTTAAAAGATGTAAACTAGATTCTTTTAAAAAGATTTTTTTTAAGTACTGCACATTCTGCAGGGAAACTTGCAACAGAAGTTATTAAATACTGGAGCGCCTGTATGGGTATGTGAGTGCACACATGGAGATGAAAGAAAGAATAATACGTTTAGGAGACCAGCCATTGATGAGAAGTCAAATGGATTTCCAGGAAATCCAGCTCCAGCTCCAGGCATGGACGGCATAGTAGGTATATCTGACGAGCTTGATTCTGAGGAAGTTTTCTTCTCTTCTGCACGCCAAAAACACATACATAACAAACTTTATGTGTTCTATACTTTTTATGTTAGAGGAAAAGAAAAGTAAAGGGAAGTATAGAAAGTGATGAGGAAAGAAAATGAAAGATTGTTAAAATTTTGTTAGTGTTCTTGAGTTGTAAGAAAAAAAGGAGGAAAGGGATGAAATAAATGTTATTTGACAATTATGCCCTCAATCATGTATTTAATTGATGCTTAAGTTAAATTAAATAAAGGTCAATTTAGTCATAAAAAATGCATTGATTTTGTCCCGCTCACTTTCATCCCAAAAATGGGATGAAAATTTACCCACCACTTTACTTTCACTTTCCCTCTCAAAAAAAAACTTAAGAACACGCCATTTTTTTTGTTTTCTTCACTTACTTTCACTTTCCACCCCAAATCACAACTTCCAGTGTAAAATAAACAAAAATATTATGGTCCCAAAGGTTCAAAATAAGCAGGGTTAATAAGGGGGAAAATCCTTCTTCAACACTCGCATAATTACAGAACCAACTCACCTTCGGATTTCTAAGAAGGGTGAAACAAAAAAAAGAAAAAAAAAAAGATTTTTATGCAACTTTGACAAATATAAATAAAACGGTGAATCATGTCTTTTAATAAGCCCAAATCCTATAAAAACTAGAATAATAATCCAACATATTATCTCCTAAGAGATAGATCCTAATTAAGATATTTCATAAACTAGAATAAATGGGTATACATAAAATAGACAACAAAGGAAAATAAGAAAACAAATAGTTAAGCATAATAACCTGCTTCTTAGCAAAGTTCCTAAAAAGCTAAAACAGGCTTGAATGATGGTCGTGTATATAACTAGTTAACAATATCCAATAAATGAGTAATCAATACTTCTATTCTCTATGAAAACAATAATATTCGTATTTGATAATTCTTGTTGCTGTGGAAGAAGCAAGCCTTATTCAGATAAACTTTATTTGGTCTAGAACTTCTTTAAAAAGAACTATCGGCAAATTGGAAGTTGATAAAGATCATTTATATAAACTCAGGCATAAAACATATCAGTTACAATAACTAAGCAAACCACAAACAAGAAAACATATAAAAAAAGGTCAGCGAAAACATATCGCATACACTTTTAAGAAGATTTTAAAGCACTAGCAGAAAACAATGATTGTAATTGATAAAACGGCAACAGATAAGCAGCACACAATGTTTTGATAGCAAAAACTTGAACCATTTTAGTCACTTGTGAATATCAAGAACCGAAACTACTTAGGATAAACACTTGAATCAAGATATATCAAGAAAAATGCAACATCGAGTTAAGGTATATAGCAGTGAGCCTTGATTCGTAGTATAAAACTCATGACAGAATTTAGTTTTTGGCTCGAACCCTATAGTTAGAAAATTTCCCAACAGATACTCCTCAAAGGAACACCAAAGTCAATAAAGTTTTTCCGTTTGTATCTTGAGGTTTGTCCGTATATCTGCATTCTTAATGGTTTTTATAAGTTGGTAAAACACGGGCAATGATTTAGTTTAAACTCCAATTTTAGGTTTGTATAGTCAAGTTGATTATATCTATTGACTTGGTTTGTGGAAAAACATATCACAAAAACCAAATATTCTTTCCGAACTCTTAGACTACTCACTACGGTCACCAAACCCACGACCTCCACATCAGCACCACATCACCATTCAGCACACCACCAAACCCACCACCTTTTAGGTGCTATGGTCACCACCAAGCCAAAAATATAAAAATATAGCCAAAACTATAAAAATATTCCACTTTATACAAACATACCCCACAATATACCCCACACACACTCACAAATCAAATAAAAAACATTGGAACAGTTCGGTTTGCACCACCTAACGAGCGCAAAAAAGTACCCCATGGCACGTGGTGGTCACCACCACCATAGTGTTCAGTCTTACTTTAAGAGTTAAAGACGAATAATCTGGTGATCACAAGTACAACCTGTATCAGTATTGACTAAATTGATTGGTGCAAACTTTAATAACACAGGCATATAATTTACACCTCCCTTTTGTAAAAACCGAAACCGTGAGCCTCTTCATCCATATTTCACAAAACTCGATCTTTCCTGACTTTTTCTTAACTAAAGCTCAAATCACCAAATCACCAAAAAAACTCCATAAGACGCGCTATAATCATATATTCCCCTATAAATACAATCCCACTTGCCCTATTCTAAATCCGTAAACTAGTTCAAAACAAAAACAAAAAAATATATATATAACCTAAGTACTAAAACTAAAATAGTAAAATCTAAAAAAAGAAACATACCCTTTGAAGCCTCAGGTTTGACAGCAGCATCTTTTTCATTAACCTTAAACAAAACAAAAAAAACACAATCAACAAAAACCTTATTACTAAAAAAATCACAGTTAACATAGATCAAGATTCAATAACCAAACAACCCATCAAAAAGTTAACCTGAGACATGATTGTTGAAAATAGAATGAATATCTGTAGATCAAGAAAAGGATGAGTGATATGATGAGGTTTTTGATAAAACTACACAGCTCAAAGGGAGTATTTGGTGGGCCCACTTTTCTCAATCCTCCAGCCTGACCACATGGAAAGAAACCGGCTCTCTTCTTACTTTTGTCTTGGTGTTGGGCTATTCGTTTAAGCCCAGTAATATGTTACTTCATGGATTTGGTTGCCTTGGGTTATTCGGTTTTCTTATACTAGTAAAACCGAGACCCAATTGAGCCGAATGGTCTAATCCGGTTTAATTCAGATTTGGTTATAGACACGTAAATTTACGGGTATTTTTTAAATGATATATTTCAGTGAGTTATGTGTGTAGATAAATTAATAAACACTAGATAATGTAGATGGGTTACATTATTTTGTGAAATAAATAATAAGTAATGTGTCAATTATACTGTGAATAACTTGATGTGTAAATATTAAGAAAATAAATATGTATATGTCATCTTCTACAATTGGCAGATAGTCTTAAATGAAAAGCGATGCAGCCAACGTCAAACTCTTGAATAGTCCATGTAAATTGCGTGAACACCAAAATATGTATACAAAAATGGAGCTGTTTGATAACAGTATATAAAAAGTTAAAAATGCGTATAAAACATGTCATTTATATACTTTTGAATAACGGTTAAACGTTGATCATAAACCTTGTAATACTTCTTTGTACACAACGTTTGATGTAGGATTCGAGATATTACCTTCTTGATCACAAATGACAGCTTCAAAACCTTTTTTGCTTATTACCTTGGAAATGACAATGTACAGTTTTCCATGTGTGAAAACGAGACATGGCAGATAGAAACCAACCTTTGAAAGTGATTGTACCTTGCTCATGGGTAAATGCAAATGAGAACTCAAAATTGTGTTTTATTAGTAATAGTTTAATAACCCGTGAAATTCACCGGTATTTTTTAAGAAACACTAAAAAACAATTATTGACTTGCGTTTATTATTAAGTTAGACGTTAAAAAACACAATAGCATAAGCAATTGTAAAATACAAGGTTGGTACTCATGAAACGTACGTTTTTTCAAACAAAATCGATTAATAACGAAAAACACATAAAGCTCAATAAGGGCACATTCAAGTTTCTGATTTGATGAGCTCGATCTTATTAGTGTTGATTCAATCTTTTAAAGTCAGTTAGATAAATGAATTACGTGCAAATCATTCGACATATGTTAGACAGTTAAACATGTTTGATTTTAATGAAAAACTATCTTTATTGATGAATAATATTTTTTATTTTATATATAATTATTTTATTGAGGAACAACTTTTTTTTATTGATAATTAACATTTTTCATTGATTAACAACTATTTTTATTGATGAACAACTGATATATGATGAAAAACTCATTTTATTGATGAATAACGCTTTATATTGATGAAAATCGTGTATGATAAACAACGTTTTTTAATTGATGAACAATTCTTTTTATTTATGAACAAATCTATACTATATATAAAAGACGAAGCACCCTCTTTCTCAATTGTAAGTTTTACAACTTTAAAAACTTATTGTACAATACTTTACAACAGTAAAATTATACAAGCACTGTCTTTCTTAATTTTAAGTAAGTAATTAATGTGGTAAATAAATGCAATTAATGGAGTTATTAAAACACTCTCTACATAAGAAATACAAATTATCAAGCATAATTTACAACAAACTTAAACACAATTCCTGCATTAATATCACAAAAATAGTTAAAACTAATAATTAAATAATACAAATAATAAAACATATTATACAAACTATTCAAACACAAAAACTACAATTTAGGAAGGTTTATCGAATTCTGGTTTTTAGAATTCGGTTTCGGGTTAAACGGATCGGCTCGGTTTGTCGGTTTCACATATTTAGCTTTATATAAATCAAATAGATATTTTGAACGACGAAAAAACATTACTCAATAAAAATTAATGAAAAACATTGTCATTATTTAAAGAGTTGAAATACGTTACATGTAATTTTTTATATCTGTAAATTTATTGTCAAAAAGAAAAAGATAAATTAGAATACATGATTGACTGAAAAAAAATTAATTTCATGATACCTGTCGGCGCAACGCGCGGATACCCTGCTAATCTTTTTATTGATGAACAACCTAACTAATAAACATTGTGATTTTTTTTTGTTTTTATTTTTTTAGAAAACTAATGACCAAAGTGACTTTTTTTAGAAAACTGATGAACAACATGATCTAATTGATGAATATTATGACATTTTTCATAATAAAAAACGGATGAATTGATGAACAAAACTGCCTGATGAATAACACTAACTGACGAACTATTGTTCCCTATTCACTATCGTTTAAAAACAATTAAGTACTTAAAACAAATTAATAGTGAACAATGACTTAAATTAACATAAGTAAAACACACTGAGTAATTTTCAACATCATATTCTTTATTAGAAATGAATCAAAAAGAATACGTTACCCAAGTACTTGCGGAACAGTATTTGGGATTGAAATGACAAAGTTTGGTAACTCCTCTATAAGCTCAGGCTAAGTCTGAGCACAACTACAAGTACCCACTGAGCTATCTCATGGATTAAGTTGTATTTGGAGGAGTAAAAGATGGCTTGCGTGTATGTGTGTTTTTATAATTCACAAGATTAACCTTTCACTCCATCTCTTATGCTATTTATACAAGTATGAGTTTTAACTCTTTCCTAAGTAACAAACTGACAATTTGCAGAAGACAAAATACTGATGTATTTTGTCTCTGTTTACAAAGACTATATTAGGTAAAGGGACCAAGTCACTTTCTTCATGTCAGTACTGATGCTGATACTAAAAGGGAAACTTTCAGGATAAGTACTCCGTCTTATTCGTTTCCAAGGTAACCGTTTTATCCCGCCCATTCTTCAGTCTTCATAGTCTTCGGTCTTCAGTTTCAGTTTGTCTTCAGTGTTTGTAGTTGGTGAGGAGTTTGAGGGATTCAGTGAGTTATTGTCATCACTCACTGAATCCACCATCTTCTTCTTGACTCAGTCTTCACCCTTTAAGTTCCGCCTTACTGAGTGGAGAGACTTCTTCTATGTCTCTTATTGAGCGTCCTGAAGATGGCTCACTGAGAGACTGTGCACTCAGTGACCTGTTAGTGTTTAACGATATAAACACTTGGGGTATTTTCTATTCAAATCCATGACTTGTTGGGTAGTTATTGAACCCAACTGTCTCCCCCTATTTGGATATACAAATAGCCTAAGTGTTTGATCAGTGTAAGTGAGCAAATGGCTTCTTCTTACACTGAATGTACTAATGAATACAATAAGGAACACTGAGTATTTTAACAAAACATACATCGTTTATTGATCAAATTACAAGATTCCTATCACTAGTACAAAAGATAATGAAAATGATGTCAGTCAAGATGGATCCCCAGTGCTTCAAGCTTTACTTTCTTGGTGATGAGTGTTTCTCTGTCAGGGTGCTCTCTTATCTTGGCGTTTAGGTCAGCACAGAACCTGACGTTTGCAGGAGTCTGAATTTGAGAGGGCACTGGTATGTAGCTTAGCATTGCAGCTACACCTGCCTGATCAATGTCACTCCATCTTTGAAATGTTGGGTTTCCATAGACATCAATGTGGAATAGCCCTATTTCAGGCTTTTCAATCATCAGACAGTTCACGAACTTTACACCTTCAGGCAGCTCCCTGTTACACTTCAGTCCAGGAACTTTAATCTCAGGCTGGAACTCAACTCTTTTTCTTTTTCCAGTGGATGATTGTGGTTGAGATCCTTGAGGTGCAGTTAAGGCAGGCTGAATCCCCAGTTGTGCTGGTGCATCCCTCATTCTTTCATACCTTTTACTGAGCATTTTCATCAGCTCCTTAACCACCGCATTCTTCTTCTTTTCAATTATTGGACCCAGTTCATCGAGTTCAATGATCCCAAAGTCAGTGAATTTCAGGGGATCATGAACCTCGAAGTGTCTTTTATCATCCCCTCTGTAAACATTCATGGCCAGTGGTTTGGTATTGGGGATGATTTTGACATCTGTGATCTTTTCAGGTAGCCTTCGGCTTGTCATTGTCCAGTTGTAATGCTCAATTCTGCTTTGCCTGAGGGCTTCAGCTTTCTTCTTCTTTTCTTCCAACTGTTTTCTCATTTCAGCCATCTGAGTAGCCTGAGCATCCTTGAACTTTTGTCCTGCCTGACCTTTTTGGAGTTTCTTTGGATCTATTCCCATGTTCTCAGCTTCTTCAGCGACTACCTTTGCCAATGCTTCTCTATTCTTCTTATCTTCCTCAGCTTGTTTCAATCTCCTTTCTTCTTTAGCAAGATATTTACTTAGTTGTTGAGGTGTGAGCAGGTATTCAGTGTCGCCGATTTTGTAGGGAATCTTCTCAGGCTCAGGTTTAGGCTCTGGTGTTTGCATTATGGCCTTCCCTTTGTCTTGTCCTGATGAAGATGATGCAACCAAGGATGTTGTTGTTGTCATGATTGGTGTTGTGACTGTCAGTGTTGTTGTTGTTGATGTTGGTGGTGGGATTGATGAGATGGGTATTGCTGAAACAGGTGGTGATGATGATAATGGAGCTGCAGATACTAGTGGTGTTGGCTCCCCCTCAGTGTGAGAGGAAGTCTCTTCAGTGCTCCTCTCCCCCCCAACTGTTGCGGCAACGTCAGTGAGAGCAAGAGTTGGCTCGGACACTGGGGGAGCTTGGGTGGCCTGACCTTTTGAAGGCTTGGTAGATTTCAGTAATCATAGCCTTGATATCAGATGTATCCTTTTGGAGACCAGTGACCTTTGTTTCAAGATTAGCCTGAGAGAGTTCCAAGGCTGTCATCCTAGGCCCAAGATTCCACGCCATTGATGAGGAATCCTTAACCATATTGGTCACCTGAGCATCCAAAGAGCCCAGTGTTGTCTGAAGAGACTGGACCGAAGATTGAAGACCCGGAACATTGGCAGATTTCAACATGTTGATAAGTTCAGTAAGGCCTGAGGAATTCTTCAAGTAAGCCTCAATAGCCTCCAGCACTTTTGAGTTGAGTGATGGGTCTTCTTTGACCGATTACCTGATTTCATCAATCTTGGTCCCACAACCCTGAAGATGTGTGAGAAATTTAGCCAGGTTATCATCCAATCTGTGAAGTTGCTCATACATAAGATCTTTGTGTTCATCAGTGTTTTCATTAAAGGTGAGTACATCGAATTTAAGATCAGCATAACTGGCAGCAGCCTCAGTGTGTTGATCCCACATTTGGTCAGTGACCCCAGAGTATATCTTCCTTGAGGCTTTGGTGATCCATATGACTAGCTGTCATTCAGTGATTGGAAGAATGTTGTCATAGCGGCTAAATTCACCAGAACTGGATGATGAGGAGTCCGAGTCATTGTCTTCAGGTTGAAATGGTGACTCAGTATGCTCATGTGGATCAGGCCGAGGTTCTTGTTCAGATTGAACTTCAGCGTCCACTTCATCCCCTGCTGATAAAATTTCATCATCACTTTCAGCAGGTTCATCATCAGAAAAGATTAACCCTGTAACTTCAGCCATAGTTAACAAAATGGGGGTGATGGGTTCCGTATCAGTGGGTGGTTTTAATCCCTCTGAGTCTTTGTCCCCCTTTGACCCCTCAGACACTGGTGGGTGTTTCCCAGTGCCTTCTCTGGAGTCAGGATTGGTGGTGGGTTCCGTATCGGCGGGTTGTTCCTTTCCCTCCGAGTCTTTGTCCCCCTGAGACCCCTGAGACACTGATGGGTTTTTTCAGTGCCTTTAGCGGAGTAGTGAAAGTGATATCCCTATCAGCGGGTTGTTTAGTTCCCTCTGAGTCTTTGGGATCATTCAGTGTGCCCTCTGACAAAGGCTGTGATTTGCTAATGTCATCATTGGGCGAAGTGGAAGGCGTTCCCCTACCAGCGAGTTGTTTGTTTCCCTCTGGATCTTGGGGAGTAGTAGTTGGGACCAAGGGCACTGATTGTGATTTATCAGTGTCCTTCGTTGTCACCAAGGTGGATGTTGCTTGGTCACCAGTGGGTGGCAGATCAGTCTGGGGCTTCTTTTGCCTTTTAGGTTGTGCTCCTGAAGCCTCAGGGCCCTGAGACTTGGGTTTGGTCTTAGTCCCAGTCTGAGACTTCCCCTTTCTCTTTTTAGGAGCAGGGTTAGGAGACACTGATTCCCTCTGGTTGTTTACAGCAACCATATGGGCCGTCAATTCAATATTAGTGACAATGGATGGGTCCTTTTGAAAATTTGATTGACTCAAGATGCCAGGTAAAGCACAATATTTTTCTTCCTGAGGATAATTGGAGCCCAGTAACACTTGTAAAGCACAAGAGACAAACCTAGGATACAAAACGTATTTTTTCCTAGTTTTGCTCTAGAGCTTGGTTACGAGATCACTGTAAATGATCTCCCCTATGTCGAAAGTGACCCCATTCATCAAGCAGTATGCCATCATCAACTGAATAGAGTTAACTTGTTCAGTGGATGAGTGGTTCCCGCCGAGGACCTGAATCACAAAAGTGAATAGGATCCTCCAAGCCACGAGAAATGAACTCTTGGTGACTGGGGTCTTGTCCAAAATTTTTGGATCTAAAACAATTTGTTTTAACCCATCCTTCACTATGGAGGGTTCAGGATGGGCGACATAAACTCCCTTGTTGTAGTCTAACCCTGTTGAAGTGCAAAATATTTTATAATCCAGGGTGAATTGTTGTCCCCCGTTAAGACTGAATATGATGAGATATTCCCTGAGTGGTCTAAGGTTATTCTCATCAGTAGAGGGTGTCGGGTCAAAGGCCTTAGCTGTTGCCCAAAACTCCCTGAGGAGGTTTTGGTACAGTATAGAGGGACACTGAACAAAGGCCATTTCCAGTGGGCAGTTGAACAAAAACTTCATTATGTCCTTATAGGCTGGGACATTTTGTGGGTATTCAAAATTGCCTATGACATTATTTGTTTTAAATTCAACGTTACTGAGATCCTCTACCCACTGTGATGCAAACTGAAGAGATTGTGTTCTTGCCATTTCCATTAAAAGATTTTTAGGGTTTTGAAAAAAAAGCTTTCTTGACAAGAACAATCAAAGGTTTTTGAATCTCTTAAGTTGTGATGAAAAACTTTTGTAAAGGTTTACAAAGAAGATTTTTCAGAAAAGGATTTGAAGAACACAAAGATTTCTGGGTTTGAAAAGAAATTTTGACAGAGTTTTGTTAGCAGAAATCTTTTGTGTGTGTTATAAGGATTTTGTGAGGGGTATTTATAGTGTGTTTAGAGGGGTAGTTTGTGCATACTTGTGGATTTGTAAAGTCGGTTTTTGAAAATGTTTTGAATTTCCACATTTAATGCCACCCTCCACTACCCGCAGTAAAATCCCGTTTTTCAAGGGAACAGTTGCAGTGCACAGTAAAAGTGCAATTTGCAGTAATAAAATATCCTTAGGATATTTCATGTGAGGAGAGGCATTTAATGCCAAGTGGGATGAGGTAAGTATTTGAGGGACCCTTGACATGGATGACAGTAAGACAAAGGGACATATATTCCTTTATTAAATTGGTAAGTTTACCAACCTAGGATATTTAAGTAATTGATACTTGGAGCATTTAGTTACTCATTGAATGCTCTTTGTCAAAAGTCAAGGACCGTGAATGAGTCTTACTCATTGATGAGTGTCTAAATACTCATCATTTTTGTACAATCTAAACTGCAAAATCATCTGAAAACACTCAGAAACACATCAAAATGATCACAATATCGCAAATCAGTGTTTTATGTGTTTTAAATGCAAAAAGATCAAAATCAGATGAAAAATGATTCAAGTTTGCAAAATTGGCAGTTTTAGTCCCTCAAGTTTTAAAAGTTGTCAAATCTAGTCCCTGGAATTCAAAAATATGAAGTTTTGTCATTCAAGGTCCCTGAAATATTCTAAATTGTCAAAAATGATCCTTGAATGATTCTTTGGTCAAATGGCGGAAAAGGTCCCTGAGCTTTGAAAAATTGAAAAAATAGTCCTTGGATTTCTAAAAATGGAATTTTATGCAAAAGTTATCCTTGTACTATCAATGTTTGTCAAGTTTGGTCCTTGTGATAAGTTTGGAAAGTTGGCAAGATCAGTCCTTCGAGTTTGGATAAATTGCAATTTTAGTCCTTGTGTATACTAAACCAAACGGATCCAATATCAAAGTCCAAATCCAATATCCAATCCAGCCGGCCCAACATATTATCCAAGCCCAATCCCTTTGACCCCTGCCCTTGACCCTTGAGCTAGGTCAGAATACATTTTGGCCCCTGCCAAGTCCAATTGTGAACCCCCGTAATATTAAAACCCCACCGGTCAACAAAAGTCAAAAAGACTCACGCGCGCCCAAAACCACCCAACACTGTTCATCCTCCTCAACGCCTCTGATATCCAAAAACCAGAGATGGTTTTCCATCTTTTTCAACACCCCCCTTACCTTGTCCCCTCCACCTCCACTAACACCCAAATACTCTTAATTGATTGAAACCAACCCATTAATAGCTAAAACCTGCTAAAGAAGAATTTGGCGCCAAAACTACAAGTGGACGGTTTTGATGTAATTCAATGATTCAAGGGCTCAGATGAAGTGGGAAAGATTCAGAGATATCAAGAGAGTCTTAAAAGTCTATAAAGGAGTGAGAAGAAGCAATGTATCTATCCATCTAGTGTAATCTTTAAATTTCATGTCGTTTTTAGATTAATTTTGAATTTCAGTGTTTGTTTTAGTTTCAAAGCTTTGTATTTCAAGTATCTATTGTGTAATAAACCTTTTGAAATTATCAATTTCAGTGTTTAAGTTATAAACTCAGTTTATGCAATTTTATGCTCAAAAATCTCATGTTATTCGAATGATGTTTTTAGTTGTTATTATGGACTGATATAGTACATATAAGCTCCCAGAAAGCTCATTCAAGCTTTTAGAAACATTTAAAATCAGTTTAGAATCAAAAACAGAAAAATCACAAAAATACCAAATAATTAGTGAAAAATTCAAAAATCAGTTGGAAATGGCATTCACAGCTGGAGCAGGGTAGATTATGGATGGCCTTGGGTTAGAAGCTTAGTGGTAAGCTAATAGGGGTGTTAATTGGTCCTTGTTCTCAGTTTTGAGCTTGGAAGCTTTTGTAAGCCTTTTTGCTCATTTCTTGCATTTCACTGTATTGGTTATTTAGTAGCTTTTTAATTCTTGTGTTTTATTGTTTACTAGTTATAATTAAGTGTATTTAAGTTTTAAAATCAGTTGTTTGTTCTTTTTAATTTGTAGTTTATAAAAATTTAGTTTTAACAGTTAAAAGCTCATCATGGTGATTTCTGAGTTTAATGTTGTTATGGTTGTTGTTTTAGGCTTCATTAGTTCTAATATATGATTATATAAAGTTTGCAATCAGTTTTATGGTTTACATTTGTGATTTGTTTTGAAAATCTTCCAAACAGGCTCATAAAGGGGTGTTTGCATTAGCTTGTTTATCTGTGATCAAGAGTGTTTAAGACAGTATTATTCCTTGTTCTGTGTCACATAAGTGTCTATAAACTCATCTCAGTCAAGAAAACTAGTGCTCATAAGCTTGATAGTCAAAATCTCAATTGATCAAATCTTTCTTGTTCACTGTTGGATTTTAATAATTCAGGATCATGATTTTGTGTTAGTAAGTTGTTAGTGTTGATCAAATCAGTTTTTATATACCTTAAAACAACATATTCAGTGCATAGAATCAGATCAAAGTTCACTTTGGTCAAACTTTTAGTTTAAATCAAAAAGTCAAATTCTCAATTGGTCGTTTTTGAATAAACTTTAGGATTTCATTGAGTATTCAATATTGAGTTTTAGTTTAAAAGCTTTTGGGATATCAAAGTTTAGTTGCTAAACAAAATTAGAAAAATGCTAGTTCTCTGTTAATCAGCTTATTTAGTGCTTATTTGTTAGTTTCTTTTGGGTACCTGTTTGAAAATACTGCCCTGTGCACCAGTTTCATAAGCTCAATCAAAAGCTTGCACAGAGCTCAATTGTTGTTCAAATCCTGTGATTTTTGGTTCTTTGGGTAGCCAGCCTAGCCTTCTTGAGGTCCCAAGTTTATTTTTCCATTTTGAAGCTTAATAGCTAGGGCTGCACCTAGTTTCTGTTTTGTCCCAAAACTCAGTATCAACTGTCTCAGCTTGAGCTGAGCAGTGATTTGGTGTCATCTTTATAAGCTCACCAAAAGCTCTATAGTTGTCCATAGCTTGTAATTCTTAGCTTTTTGGAATACCAGCCAAGCCTTCTAGAGGTGTCAAGCTTAAGTTTTCACTTTTTAGCTTGTTTGGTAGGGCTGCAATAAGCTCAAACTTTGTCCCATTTTCTGTTTTTCAACACAAAAGTCATAAGTGCTTATCTGCTTATTCTAGCTTATCAGTGTGATTTTCTTTGTCTTTTAACTTCATTTGAGTAGCTTGTAGCTTATTACATCTTATTTTAGCTTCTGTTTCAGCTGGTGAGCTTATTTTAGCTTATTCCATCAAAATAAGCTCATAAGCATATCTGTTGTGACCATAAGCTTGTCAAACAGCTTATTTTAAGTTTGTAAAATTTTTGTCTTTGTTAAAGTTTCATATTTTTAGTATTTAAGTAGTTTTCAAAAAGAAAATCCAGAAAAACATCAATTTAAAATTAGTGATAGCGTTTATTTAATAGTTTTTAGCTTTTTGATTTTTCTTTTTATCTTATTATTAAGCAAATCTTGTTTTTATACTTTTGTTAGTTTTCTGTCATCATATAGTATTTTTAGAAAAAGTTTCATAATTTTCTCTTTTTATTTAGTAATTATTAAAATTATAAATAGTTAATAAGTATTAAATAATTAGTAATAAATAATTAAAAAGCATAAAAAATATCTTTTTAGTTTTAAAATTAGTTTTATCATATTTTAGATTTTTCCAAGTTAAAATTTCATTTTTCCAGATTTATTTTATATTTTCTAGTATTTAAGTGTATTTTAAATAATAATTAATTAGTAATAATTAGATAAAAAGTGTGAAAAATATATTTTTAATTTTAAAATTAGTTTTATAATATTTTAGATTTTTCTGAATCATAATTTTATTTTTCTAGCCTTATTTCACATTTTATTCTATTTTAGAGTATTTATTAAATAGTTAAAATAGTTTTTAATTAATAATAATTAAATAAATAGTTGTAAAAATAATTTTCTTTTTCTAATAATTTTCTTTTATTTTTAGGATTCCAAAAATGTTATTTTCATATTTTTAGGTCTTTTATTTCTTAAATTTTACTTTTTATTTTGTACGTATACGCAGTTTTTAAACGTACGTTTTACGTTTCTTTTATCTGATTGCTGTGCTTTCCAATTCTGTTTCCAATCTCATTCCAATCAATCAGTAGTGTAATAATTCATCAAATCCTTTACTGATCACTATCCTTAGTGATCATTCTATCATCTGAATTAGTTTTGACACACCATTGAGTCTCCGTGGGACTAAACGACCCGGGAATTCATTCTATTCTCCAGGACTTCATTGTATTTGTGTTTTAAGCAGTTTTAAGTCTATTACGGTTAGCCATTCACAAGTGGCTAGCTTGTGTGATTAGACTTGAC
Source organism: Chrysanthemum seticuspe (assembly GCA_019973895.1). Classification (NCBI taxonomy): domain Eukaryota; kingdom Viridiplantae; phylum Streptophyta; class Magnoliopsida; order Asterales; family Asteraceae; genus Chrysanthemum; species Chrysanthemum seticuspe. The sequence continues at coordinate 218,653,618 of BPTQ01000005.1, forward strand.
TAGTTCAGCACAGATCAAATTTTGGCGCCGCTGCCGGGGAGGCTTTAGTGTGTGTTAAGCCATTTTCAGACCCATTCTTGCACATATACCACCATTTGTAAAAAGTTTTTTGTAAAGTTATAAAAAAAAATCAAAAAGTTCATTAACACTTTTCCTAAAGTGTTAAAAACACCAAACAAAATATAAAACAACAAAACAATCGTAGCGTTTTCTATCTTGTGTTTCTTTTAAGGTGATTCTTAAAGAAATACGATTTGGTTGAACGAGACGATACCAAAAATATTGTCAAAAGTTTTAAACCCTTTGCACAAATCATACCTACGTCTTTTCAGTGGTACTTAATTTATACATAAAAATCAACCACCGCAAATCAAGGCAGTACACCTACTAACTGAGGGTGTGACCATAATAAGTTCCCAAACATCAGATTTAAAACTTGCCTTTGTGTCCTTGTGATTTGGTGTACCTTTTTCAAAGAAGCCATTTCATTTGTGATTATTGGTTAAGTTCACTTGTCGTTTTGCCTCATTTGTTTTGAAAATTGATTTTTATACTTAGTGCATGCGCACTCGTTCTTCCAGTTCTACAAGTCCACTTTCAGAACTTGGAAAGATTCCTCGTAGACGTAGGGGACGTTCAGCTCCTTCAGCCGTGACTGAGGAACGTCTACAACCACCACCTCCTGTCGAAATGGCAGAAGATAAGCCCATGAATGAGCTTCTCCAAGCACCCATCGAGGGTTACGGAGATGCTATTGTTGTCCCAGCCATCGTGGCTGATACTTTTGAGCTCAAAATCGGGTTGCTTAATCTAGTAACCCAAAGCCAATTCTATGGTTTTGAGCGGGATGATCCTCATGCACACATTCGATGGTTTAACAAGATTGCATCTACCATCAAGTACAAGAATGTCCCACATGAAGCTATCAAGCTTCTTCTGTTCCCATTTTCTCTAGAGGGACAAGCCCGGAATTGGCTTGAGAAACATCCCCCTCGTTCCATTGAGACATGGGAAGATCTAGTCACCAAGTTCGGTAACGAGTTCTATCCTCCATCCCGAACCACAAGTCTTAAGAATGAGATAATGAAATTTTCTCAGAGATTTGATGAATCATTCGGGGAGGCATGGGATCGTTACAAAGAGTTGCTTCGCAAGTGTCCGCATCACGGTTTTACCGAGTTAATGCAAATGGATACTTTCTACAATGGTCTGAATCAGACCAATCAAGACTCTTTGAATGCCTCCGCGGGAGGTAATTTCCTGAGCAAGACCACAAAAGAGGCCTTGCAAATCATTGAGAACAAATCTCAGGTCCGCCCTTTCCGAGCAAAGACATATCAGTCTCATGTTGGACCTTCTTCTTCTTCATCCCCCGTGAGTACATCTAGCACCGATGCTAAGATTGACAAACTCACAGACATTGTTCAAGCTTTGGTTCTTGCTAACCAAAAGAAAGTGACCTTCACACAGACACCAACACCTGGTGAAGTGAGGAAAGTCGAGAGTTGTGTTACTTGTGGTGGTCCTCATGCATACTACAATTGTACTGCCACCGATGGTAGTCCATTTGAAGCCAATGCTCTAGCCGGTAGTTCACAGCAAGGAGGTAATCAATACCGTCCTCAAAATGAACCACACTACCGTGCTAACACTAATCAGGCACCACCCGGTTTTAACCAGAATCATAACATGCAAAACCGGAATCAGAACCAACCAAGAATGAACCAAGGTTATCAAAACCAAGGTAATTTCTATCCTGGACCCAATCAAGGTTTCCAACATCAAGGAAACCCTAATCAAAACAATTTCAATCGAGGGAATCAATTTCATGGGAATATGAATCCTAATCAAGGGAATTTTGGCTATAATCAAAACATACGGCCTCAAATTATCCCTCCAGCTCCTCCCGCCATTATTCCTCCAGGACCATCATCTGATGAGTTACTGAAGCAATTCATGAAATCCCAAGATGAAATGAACAGGTTGTTGGTCAGTCAGATTGCTGATCTTAAGAAGTCTTTAAATGATCAACCCTCGGGCTCAGTAAAACTTCCGAGCAACACGATCGCTAACCCGAGGGGCGATGCAAAGGCGATCACAACCAGAAGTGGTGTTTCATATGATGGACCTGCTGTTCCTACTACCTCTTCTTCTTCTCTCCCAAAGGTAGTGGAAAGTGAACCTAGGACACATAATGGACCTACGACTCCAATGCCTCCTCCACCTGTGGCAATGAGTCAAGTTACCAAGGAAGCAACGGACAAGGTGCATTATTCAAGCCCACGAAGTACCGCACACGTCCTACCTTCGGTAGTCCAACCTCAAGTTGTCCAGAAACCCAAGTCAAATCAAGGAGTTGTTTTTGAACCTCCTGTAGCTCCTGTTGAGAATCAGAAATCCAAATCTTCTATTCCTTACCCATCACGTTTGAATGAGAAAAAGCTCCGCGAAAAAGCCAGTCATCAAATGGACAAATTTTTCCAAATTTTCCAAGAATTACACTTTGACATAAGCTTTGCGGATGCTATCATGCTGATGCCCAAGTTCGCATCGACTCTCAAACACATGTTAAGCAATAAGGAAAAGCTGTTTGAAATGGCAAAAACTCCTCTTAACGAGAACTGCTCAGCAGTTATTCTGAAGAAGCTTCCTGAGAAACTTGGAGATCCTGGGAAATTTCTCTTACCTTGTGTATTCCCAGGAATGGTTGAATGCTTTGCCCTAGCAGATCTTGGTGCAAGCATAAACCTTATGCCTTATTCAGTGTGGAAGAAACTTTCTCTTCCGGAACTTACTCCTACATGCATGACTCTCGAGCTTGCAGATCGTTCCATATCCCATCCTCTTGGCATTGCTGAGGACGTATTTGTGAAAGTAGGAAAGTTCCATTTCCCAGCTGACTTCGTGGTTGTTGATTTTGATGCCGATCATCGGGTTCCTCTCATTGTTGGTCGAGGATTCCTGAGAACGGGCCGTGCTCTCATTGATGTATTTGAGCAAGAAATCACATTACGTGTTGGTAATGAAGCTGTCACTTTTAACCTTGATCAAACTTCGAGGTACTCCGCAAACTATGATTCTGAGTCGGTTAACCGAATAGATATCATTGATGTTGCTTCTGAAGAGTACTCTCAAGAAGTTCTTGGTTATTCTCATAATTCTGTGAGTGGGGATCCCACCACATCTTCTCAACCTATCATAGCCAATTCTACTCCTTCCCTCACTCCGTTTGAGGGAAGCGACTTCATCTTAGATGAGATTGAAGCATACTTGGCTAGTGATTCTGTTCCATGGGAAATTGATCATGCTCCAATTGATATTGAGGGGGACATACTTCTTATTGAGAAGTTGCTCAATGATGATCCATCATCAACCCCTCACCCTAGAGATTCAATTCCTGATGAGATTAAGCAAAATGAGATTAATCTGGAGGGAGATATTCTTCTAAAGAAGTTGTTAAATCAGGACACTTCTCCTCCTCTCCCTCCCTTCAAGCTTCATAACAAGGAAGTCAAGTCAGTTGAGAAAACTGAAGAATTTCCTGAGGTTGAGCTTAAGGACTTACCGCCTCATCTCGAGTATGCATTTTTAGAAGGTGATGATAAATTACCTGTCATTATTGCTCGAGATTTGAGTAAAGATGAAAAAGCTGCTCTCATAAAGGTCTTGAAGTCACACAAGCAAGCAATTGCTTGGAAACTCTCCGACATTAAGGGTATCAACCCTGAGTTTTGTACTCACAAAATCTTGATGGAGGATGACTTCAAACCAATAGTTCAACATCAGAGAAGAGTAAATCCAAAAATCCATGATGTTATCAAACAGGAAGTTATCAAACTTCTTGATGCAGGATTGATTTACCCGATCTCAGATAGTCCTTGGGTCAGCCCAATTCATTGTGTTCCGAAAAAGGGTGGCATAACTGTTGTCACAAATGAAGATAACGAGTTAATTCCAACTCGATTGGTTACGGGATGGCGTGTTTGCATTGACTATCGTAAGTTGAATGACGCCACTCGTAAAGACCATTTTCCTCTACCCTTCATGGACCAAATGCTTGAGAGATTAGCAGGGAATGAATACTATTGTTTCCTTGATGGTTTCTCGGGATACTTTCAGATCCCTATTGATCCTCAGGATCAAGAGAAAACCACATTCACCTGCCCATACGGAACTTTTGCCTACAAACGTATGCCTTTTGGCTTATGTAATGCTCCTGGCACGTTCCAACGATGTATGATGGCCATTTTCCACGACATGATCGGGGAAACAATGGAGGTGTTTATGGATGACTTCTCGGTCATTGGGGATTCGTTTCAAACATGTCTCTCCCATTTAGAAAAAATGCTTCAAAGGTGTGAAGACACCAATCTTTGTCTAAACTGGGAGAAGAGTCACTTTATGGTCAAAGAAGGCATAGTCCTTGGCCATAAGATTTCAAAGAACGGGATTGAGGTTGATAGAGCAAAAGTTGATGTTATTGCTAAATTACCTCATCCTACTACCGTCAAAGGTATTAGGAGTTTTTTAGGTCATGCCGGTTTCTATCGTAGATTCATACAAGATTTTTCCAAAATCGCCCGACCTATGACCCATCTTCTTGAGAAAGATGCTCCTTTTATCTTTTCACCCGCGTGCATAGAAGCTTTTGAAACATTGAAGAAAAAGCTTACTGAGGCACCCATTCTCGTTGCTCCCGACTGGGACTTGCCCTTTGAGCTCATGTGCGATGCAAGTGATTTTGCTATCGGTGCAGTCTTAGGGCAACGCAGAAACAAGCATTTTCAGCCTATCCACTACGCAAGTAAGACTATGACTGAAGCTCAAACTCATTACACCACCACAGAAAAAAAGCTATTAGCCGTGGTGTATGCATTTGAGAAGTTTCGGCCGTACTTAATCTTGACCAAATGCGTAGTGTATACGGATCACTCGGCTCTCAAATATCTCTTTGCAAAACAAGATGCAAAGCCGAGATTGCTCCGTTGGATTCTCCTCCTCCAAGAATTTGATATCATTATACGTGATAAAAAAGGAGCTGAGAATCTAGCTGCTGATCATCTGTCCAGATTAGAAAACCCTTACCAAGATGTTTTCGAGAAAAAAGAAATAAATGAAACATTTCATCTCGAGACACTCAATGCGGTTTCTTTTCGTGGAAATTCTACCACCCCATGGTTTGCTGACTTCGCAAATTACCATGCGGGTAACTTCATTGTGAAAGGGATGTCGACCCAACAGAAGAACAAATTCTTCAAAGATGTTAAACATTATTTCTGGGACGACCCTTTCTTATTCAAAATCTGTGCGGATCAAGTCATCCGACGGTGTGTTTATGGACAGGAAGCTATTGACATTCTCACAGCTTGCCATGCTGGACCCACCGGGGGCCATCATAGTCCAAACTACACCGCCAAAAAGGTGTTTGATTCCGGATTCTATTGGCCCACAATCTATAAGGATGCCCACGAATTTGTCAAAGCATGTGACGCTTGTCAACGTCACGGAAATATATCTCAAAGAAATGAAATGCCGCAAAATGCCATTCAAGTTTGTGAGATATTTGACATATGGGGTATTGACTTTATGGGGTCATTTCCTTCGTCTCGTGGTAACAAATACATACTCGTGGCTGTTGACTATCTGTCAAAATGGGTTGAAGCAAAAGCTTTACCTACCAATGATGCCCGAGTTGTTGTGAAGTTTTTGAAATCTCTTTTTGCCAGGTTTGGAACTCCGAGAGCAATAATCAGTGATCGTGGTACACATTTCTGCAATGACCAATTTGAAAGAGTCATGCAAAAGTATGGTGTTACCCACCGTCTCTCTACTGCATACCACCCCCAAACAAGTGGGCAGGTGGAAGTTTCCAACCGTGGTATTAAAAGAATCCTTGAAAGGACAGTAGGCGAAAATCGTGCATCCTGGTCGGATAAACTAGATGACGCACTCTGGGCCTTCCGTACAGCTTACAAAACACCCATCGGGTGTACTCCATACAAGCTAGTGTACGGAAAGGCATGTCATCTGCCGATTGAGCTAGAGCACAAGGCATACTGGGCCTTAAAACATGCCAACTTCGATATTCAGACAGCTGGTGATCACAGAAAAGTTCAAATGAATGAATTAAATGAACTTCGTGATCAAGCATACGAGAACTCTTTGATCTACAAGCAAAAGACAAAGAAGATTCATGACTCTAAAATCAAGAACCGCGTTTTCAACGTTGGTGATCGAGTCCTTCTTTTCAATTCAAGATTGAAGATTTTCTCGGGAAAGCTCAAGTCCCGTTGGTCTGGTCCATTTACTATCGCTAAGGTTTGTCCTTATGGTACCGTTGAGTTATCTCAACCCGTTGGTCCTAATTTTAAAGTGAATGGTCATCGAGTGAAGCATTACTTTGGAGAGGACATTCCCCCTATGGTTGTCCCGGATCTACAAACCTTCCCCATGAACCAATGAATGCGGGGATCGAGTCAAGCTAGTGACTCGGGAATCAAAAACAATAGCACTCACCATATGGGTTTTCACCCATATTTCTGTCTTCTTTCTCTGTTCTACCACCCTAGTGTGGGGGGGTTGCCCCACACCGTTGTATATAAAATCTTATTATTAAAAAAATAAATAAATAAAAAAAAATAATATCATTCAAAATAATGGCCGTAATATTTCCCTTTTACGTTCTTTATTTCGGCATAACCGCCGGTACTTTGAATATTGAGGGCAATATTCATTTCTAAGTGTGGGGGGGAATTCTCACGAATTTTATCATATATTATCCACCCAATTCCCCCGTTTTTGGCCAAAAATATTTTGGAGTAAGTGTTCTACACTTACTCAGCTTGGTTATCAGTCCGCCTTGTCTAATAGACAAAAGGATTGGCTAATCCAGGAGCAAACGGCTCTTGGTAAAGATTTCTCAAATCCGTTTATATGGCTTGCAATTTGCCCAAAATTGTATGGTTCTCAACTCACCATATCCTTAAAAGTGAAGAGTTGGCTAGCCCGCAAGGTTATGGCTTGTGGTAAAGGCAGTGGAAAATCCATAATTGGTAATCAGCTCACCAAAGATAATTCTGATAATTTATCTAAGAGTTGGCTAGTCCAGAGCAAACGGCTTCTGGTAAAGACAAATCAAATCCGTTTACAGCTTATGATTTGCTCAAAATCATTTGGTTATCGTTGTACCAAGGTTCTTACTTGAACTGAAACAATTGGCTACTCCATAAGTGATGGATTTTGGTAAAGAGTTTTTAAAATCCATTAAAGATCTAAATCATTGCTAGGGACTAGCAATATCTCAGTGTGGGGGATTGATGAGTGTCTAAATACTCATCATTTTTGTACAATCTAAACTGCAAAATTATCTGAAAACACTCAGAAACACATCAAAATGATCAAAATATCGCAAATCAGTGTTTTATGTGTTTTAAATGCAAAAAGATCAAAATCAGATGAAAAATGATTCAAGTTTGCAAAATTGGCAGTTTTAGTCCCTCAAGTTTTAAAAGTTGTCAAATCTAGTCCCAGGAATTCAAAAATATGAAGTTTTGTCATTCAAGGTCCAATATTCTAAATTGTCAAAAATGATCCTTGAATGATTCTTTGGTCAAATGGCAGAAAAGGTCCCTGAGCTTTGAAAAATTGCAAAAATAGTCCTTGGATTTCTAAAAATGGAATTTTATGCAAAAGTTATCCTTGTACTATCAATGTTTGTCAAGTTTGGTCCTTGTGATAAGTTTGGAAAGTTGGCAAGATCAGTCCTTCAAGTTTGGATAAATTGCAATTTTAGTCCTTGTGTATACTAAACCAAACGGATCCAATATCAAAGTCCAAATCCAATATCCAATCCAGCCGGCCCAACATATTATCTAAGCCCAATCCCTTTGACCCCTGCCCTTGACCCTTGAGCTAGGTCAGAATACATTTTGGCCCCTGCCAAGTCCAATTGTGAACCCCCGTAATATTAAAACCCCACCGGTCAACAAAAGTCAAAAAGACTCACGCGCGCCCAAAACCACCCAACACTGTTCATCCTCCTCAACGCCTCTGATATCCAAAAACCAGAGATGGTTTTCCATCTTTTTCAACACCCCCTTACCTTGTCCCCTCCACCTCCACTAACACCCAAATACTCTTAATTGATTGAAACCAACCCATTAATAGCTAAAACCTGCTAAAGAAGAATTTGGCGCCAAAACTACAAGTGGACGGTTTTGATGTAATTCAATGATTCAAGGGCTCAGATGAAGTGGGAAAGATTCAAAGATATCAAGAGAGTCTTAAAAGTCTATAAAGGAGTGAGAAGAAGCAATGTATCTATCCATCTAGTGTAATCTTTAAATTTCATGTCGTTTTTAGATTAATTTTGAATTTCAGTGTTTGTTTTAGTTTCAAAGCTTTGTATTTCAAGTATCTATTGTGTAATAAACCTTTTGAAATTATCAATTTCAGTGTTTAAGTTATAAACTCAGTTTATGCAATTTTATGCTCAAAAATCTCATGTTATTCGAATGATGTTTTTAGTTGTTATTATGGACTGATATAGTACATATAAGCTCCCAGAAAGCTCATTCAAGCTTTTAGAAACATTTAAAATCAGTTTAGAATCAAAAACAGAAAAATCACAAAAATACCAAATAATTAGTGAAAAATTCAAAAATCAGTTGGAAATGGCATTCACAGCTGGAGCAGGGTAGATTATGGATGGCCTTGGGTTAGAAGCTTAGTGGTAAGCTAATAGGGGTGTTAATTGGTCCTTGTTCTCAGTTTTGAGCTTGGAAGCTTTTGTAAGCCTTTTTGCTCATTTCTTGCATTTCACTGTATTGGTTATTTAGTAGCTTTAATTCTTGTGTTTTATTGTTTACTAGTTATAATTAAGTGTATTTAAGTTTTAAAATCAGTTGTTTGTTCTTTTTAATTTGTAGTTTATAAAAATTTAGTTTTAACAGTTAAAAGCTCATCATGGTGATTTCTGAGTTTAATGTTGTTATGGTTGTTGTTTTAGGCTTCATTAGTTCTAATATATGATTATATAAAGTCTGCAATCAGTTTTATGGTTTACATTTGTGATTTGTTTTGAAAATCTTCCAAACAGGCTCATAAAGGGGTGTTTGCATTAGCTTGTTTATCTGTGATCAAGAGTGTTTAAGACAGTATTATTCCTTGTTCTGTGTCACATAAGTGTCTATAAACTCATCTCAGTCAAGAAAACTAGTGCTCATAAGCTTGATAGTCAAAATCTCAATTGATCAAATCTTTCTTGTTCACTGTTGGATTTTAATAATTCAGGATCAAGATTTTGTGTTAGTAAGTTGTTAGTGTTGATCAAATCAGTTTTTATATACCTTAAAACAACATATTCAGTGCATAGAATCAGATCAAAGTTCACTTTGGTCAAACTTTTAGTTTAAATCAAAAAGTTAAATTCTCAATTGGTCGTTTTTGAATAAACTTTAGGATTTCATTGAGTATTCAATATTGAGTTTTAGTTTAAAAGCTTTTGGGATATCAAAGTTTAGTTGCTAAACAAAATTAGAAAAATGCTAGTTCTCTGTTAATCAGCTTATTTAGTGCTTATTTGTTAGTTTCTTTTGGGTACCTGTTTGAAAATACTGCCCTGTGCACCAGTTTCATAAGCTCAATCAAAAGCTTGCACAGAGCTCAATTGTTGTTCAAATCCTGTGATTTTTGGTTCTTTGGGTAGCCAGCCTAGCCTTCTTGAGGTCCCAAGTTTATTTTTCCATTTTGAAGCTTAATAGCTAGGGCTGCACCTAGTTTCTGTTTTGTCCCAAAACTCAGTATCAACTGTCTCAGCTTGAGCTGAGCAGTGATTTGGTGTCATCTTTATAAGCTCACCAAAAGCTCTATAGTTGTCCATAGCTTGTAATTCTTAGCTTTTTGGAATACCAGCCAAGCCTTCTAGAGGTGTCAAGCTTAAGTTTTCACTTTTTAGCTTGTTTGGTAGGGCTGCAATAAGCTCAAACTTTGTCCCATTTTCTGTTTTTCAACACAAAAGTCATAAGTGCTTATCTGCTTATTCTAGCTTATCAGTGTGATTTTCTTTGTCTTTTAACTTCATTTGAGTAGCTTGTAGCTTATTACATCTTATTTTAGCTTCTGTTTCAGCTGGTGAGCTTATTTTAGCTTATTCCATCAAAATAAGCTCATAAGCATATCTGTTGTGACCATAAGCTTGTCAAACAGCTTATTTTAAGTTTGTAAAATTTTTGTCTTTGTTAAAGTTTCATATTTTTAGTATTTAAGTAGTTTTCAAAAAGAAAATCCAGAAAAACATCAATTTAAAATTAGTGATAGCGTTTATTTAATAGTTTTTAGCTTTTTGATTTTTCTTTTTATCTTATTATTAAGCAAATCTTGTTTTTATACTTTTGTTAGTTTTCTGTCATCATATAGTATTTTTAGAAAAAGTTTCATAATTTTCTCTTTTTATTTAGTAATTATTAAAATTATAAATAGTTAATAAGTATTAAATAATTAGTAATAAATAATTAAAAAGCATAAAAAATATCTTTTCAGTTTTAAAATTAGTTTTATCATATTTTAGATTTTTCCAAGTTAAAATTTCATTTTTCCAGATTTATTTTATATTTTATAGTATTTAAGTGTATTTTAAATAATAATTAATTAGTAATAATTAGATAAAAAGTGTGAAAAATATATTTTTAATTTTAAAATTAGTTTTATAATATTTTAGATTTTTCTGAATCATAATTTTATTTTTCTAGCCTTATTTCACATTTTATTCTATTTTAGAGTATTTATTAAATAGTTAAAATAGTTTTTAATTAATAATAATTAAATAAATAGTTGTAAAAATAATTTTCTTTTTCTAATAATTTTCTTTTATTTTTAGGATTCCAAAAATGTTATTTTCATATTTTTAGGTCTTTTATTTCTTAAATTTTACTTTTTATTTTGTACGTATACGCAGTTTTTAAACGTACGTTTTACGTTTCTTTTATCTGATTGCTGTGCTTTCCAATTCTGTTTCCAATCTCATTCCAATCAATCAGTAGTGTAATAATTCATCAAATCCTTTACTGATCACTATCCTTAGTGATCATTCTATCATCTGAATTAGTTTTGACACACCATTGAGTCTCCGTGGGACTAAACGACCCGGGAATTCATTCTATTCTCCAGGACTTCATTGTATTTGTGTTTTAAGCAGTTTTAAGTCTATTACGGTTAGCCATTCACAAGTGGCTAGCTTGTGTGATTAGACTTGACTAGTTCAGCACAGATCACTCGTTCAGTGAGAAAGGATGGAATTGGGATTTGTTCATGGAGGATGAACCATTTCAGTGAAAACTCACTGAGATTGGGATTGGTTTTCAGGTTGCTGACTTTAAATGTCTAGCATTCCCAATTCAGCTTTCAGTCTCCTGAAGGTAGGTTCATCTAAGGGTTTTGTGAAGATATCAGCAAGTTGATATTCAGTGGGAATGAAATGAAGCTCTATGTCTCCTTTCATTATGTGGTCCCTGATAAAATGATATCTGATATCAATGTGTTTGGTTCTTTGGTGAAGGACAGGGTTGTTAGAGATAGCAATGGGACTAGTGTTATCACAGAAGATGGGTACCATTTTGTAGTGGATATCATAGTCACTGAGTTGACTTTTCATCTATAATACATTGGCACAGCATCCTGCAGCAGCAACATACTCAGCTTCGGCTGAAGACATAGCCACTAATTGTTGCTTTTTAGCACTCCAACAAACCAGTTTTCCTCCAAGAAATTGACAGGACCCTAAGGTACTTTTTTTGTCCATGTTGCAACCATCATAATCAGAGTCAGAGTACCCTTTGAGATCAAACCCTGAGCACTTTGGATAATAGAGTCCAAGGTTTGGGGTTCCCTTCAGGTACATGAGTATTCTTTTGGCTGCAGTGAGGTGGGATTATTTGGGATTGGACTGATATCTTGCTATTAGACAGACTGAGAATTGTATGTCTAGTCTGGAAGCAGTAAGATACATCAGTGAGCCAACAATCCCTCTGAAATTAGTTTGATTGACTGACTTGCCAGTGAGATCAGGTCCAAGATTGTTGGGAGGGACCATTGGTGTCTTCACTAAGGCACAGTCAGATATCTCATATTTCTTCAAGAGATTTCAGGTGTATTTCTCTTGACTGATGAAGATTCCTTTATCAATTTGCCTGATTTGTAGTCCAAGGAAGTATGTGAGTTCACCCATCATGCTCATTTCAAACTTCTTTGTCATCAGTTTTTCAAACTGTTTGCAAAGAGTGTAGTTTGTTGAGCCAAAGATGATGTCATCAACATATACTTGGACTAGTATCATATCTTGTTTTGTCCTATAGATAAACAATGTGTTGTCTATCTTTCCTCTGACAAACTTGTTTTGAATCAGGAAGGCTGAGAGAGTTTCATACCATGCTCTGGGAGCTTGTTTCAGTCCATAAAGGGCTTTATCAAGCTTGCAGACATAGTCAGTGAATTCACTACTCTCAAAGCCAGGAGGTTGCTGAACATACACATCTTCCTTGAGTTCACCATTCCGGAATGCACTTTTTACATCCATTTGGTAAACTTTGAAGTTCATGTAGGTAGCAAATGCAAGGAAGATCCTGATGGCTTCCATTCTTGCAACATGAGCAAATGTCTCATCATAGTCAATGCCTTCTTGTTGACTGTAACCTTTGGCTACAAGTCTGGCTTTGTTTTTAATGACGGTGCCGTTTTCATCAGTTTTGTTCCTGAAAACCCACTTCATTCCTATAACTATGACATCCTGAGGACATTTGATCAAGGTCATGACCTTGTTTTTATCAAACTGTTGAAGTTCTTCTTGCATAGCCTGAACCCAGCTAGGATGTTTTAGAGCCTCAGTGACACTCTTAGGTTCTATATCTGATAGGAAATCAGCATATAGGCATTCATTGGCTGAAGTTGCAGTTAAATTAGCAGCCATGCTTCTAGTGAGCATGCCTTCAGTGGGTTCACCAATGATGTTTACAAATTCAATATCCTGAGATTTTGTCCACTTACACTATGGTCTAGGATATGAGCTTGAAGAGGTCACAGGAGACTCAGGAGTGAGTTCAGGAGCATGAGCCACATAATCATTAAGAACATCTGTTGAGATGTCTTGTTCAGGTTGGGGTTCATGAGTCACAGGTTTCTGAACATTTGGTTCAGTGTTACCTATCCCAGCAGGGACTGATTGATTATCAATGAGTTCACTGATAGTTGGTTGTGACAGGTTGTGAGGCAAGACATAATATGAGATGTCAGCATCAGCTTGGTATGAGGAATTGATTTCAGTGTTATACTCATCAAGAGGATATCTTGATGAGTTATTAATTCCTATTTCCTCCACTGAGGTGTTGGTGAACCTGATGCTTTCTGAACTCTCATCAAAGGTGACATGAAAGGTTTCCTCAACTTGTTGTATCCTTGTGTTAAATACCCTGAAGGCTTTGGAGATCAGTGAGTAACCTAGAAAGTATTGTTAGGTCACTAGTTTTACAACACAAGCTTAATAGAAAGAGATAGAGAGGAGAAGAGAGGCGGATGAACAATATTACACACACACACACACGATATAATGAAGACAGTTATGCGTAGAGTATGAGAGTGAATAAAATGAACAACCAACCCTCAAGTGAGGGTTATACAAGAGTATTTATAGGAGGGAAGTTAGGGCAACACTTCCTAGTCCCTTCCTTTCTCCTATAGGCTTGGGCCTAAGCTCATGGGCCTTCTACATAAGCTTAAGGCTAATAACAAACATAAAGGCCATAATTAAGCTAACTATTACATATGAATTACTAACACTTGATTATGGTTTAGGAGTGATTCCAACAATCTCCCCCTAAGTGTTAGTGATAAAAACGGTGAAGGTGTAGGTGTAATGGTAGCTTTGACGTCTTCTGACATTCTTCTTTCTTGTGAGAAGAATTGCCTTGATTCGAACAATCTCCCCAGTGTAGAGAAATTGTTTTCTTTAAACAGTTCTGCTTTGACGTCATCTTTAACTTTGTTCTTTGATTATTGTTCTTTGTGATGGTAGTGATATTATGTTGTTGTTTTCTGCATCAAGTCTGCCTCAGGTCTACTTCGCTGCTACAGTGTCTCCACGTCATTCTTTAACATGCTCACACGCTCTTTGACGTTGGATTTCAGTACTGATGAAGTTCTTTAAGTCTTTAACTTTGTAGATTCTTTGATTAGGCGAAGAATCATTCTGACTTTTGTGTTGCTTTAAGATAGAACTTCCATTAGTGATGATGTTGGCTTGAGCATGAGAAGAACCTGCACGATCATTCCGCTCCAGAGCTTCCATAAGAAGAAAACATTCAAACGGTTAGTAATAAACGGATTCCGGCACTTGCAAGTTTGAACTTCGAGAGTGTTAATAGCATAGTGTGAAAACACAACTCTAATTCTTACAAAGGCCGTTCCTGAACTAGAGTCCCACAAGTGAGATAACACGATGTACCGAAGTACATCTACAGTTCAGATGAGTCGCTGAGGTACACCGAAGCATCACCTCACGACTGTAGACCGTTTGAGACACACTAAGCGTAATCCACGGGGAGTTACCGAAGTGACCTGCTGTCAGGGCTGTTTGATGTTGACCCTGGCAGGAGTTTCCATTCAATCATTGAGGATCACAAATGTGAACCTCTCATAAATGCTCTCGACAGATTGCTAAGATCTGTGAAGGACTCGATAACGTACCACTGATGTTCTTATTGTTGAACATCAAGTGATGAAATGTCAAGTGTACCTAAGAGATCTTTTGATGAATCTCGTGGCTCTAGACTCAATAGTGCGTTTTGGTTTTCCTGAGCGGAGACTAGGGAGAGGGTCTCCTTCTTCAATACCAGCGATCTCTAAGAGAAAGCCAATAGTTTACGTAAGGTTCCCTGTGAAAATGAAACAAGCTTCTGTTGAGAGAAACTTGAGTGGCTAAGAAGGTTTAGTGCATGCGTCACTGGGTCCATGACGGCTTTTATTCTTCAATACCGGTGTCATCAAGTGACAACCAGTAGCATATGAATTGAACCCGGTGTCTGCCCTAAGTTGAATAATTTGGAGGGCTATTTCTTTTCACCCTTTTCTTTGCATTTCTTTTTAATTCTTCAACTCCTTCTTTCTCCGATTCTCATTTTCTCTTTTTTATAATCATACCTAAGGATTTCTAAGTACTAACTATTTGTGATGTCCTTGGGTAGATCCCTCCGGCTCTGGCGGATCATAGGACGGTTATTCCTAACCTTAATCTCCTTATAACTCCATTGCCATAAAACCATTTTTCTCTCAAAGTGTTTGTGAATGAAAAACATGTTTGAACACTTCAAGAGTTTTAGATTTTCTGAAATACTCCCCCTCCACATGTGCTTAAGAGTTTTTACAGAAATCTGCACAGTGAGAAAAGAGCTCGCACTTTTGAATTGATCGACTCAAGATAGACAATTCCCCGAGGGACACGGTTACGTTGCATAGTTAAAGAGATACATTGTCAGCTTTTAGGTGACAACTAGCTCTAATAACTACCTTGAAGGTGTGGACAAACCTCGAAAGGTTGTCAAACCCGTCAAAGTTCATGTCTATCAAGAGCTTCTCGAATAGGTACAATTTACTTGGATAAGTCTTTGGAAGATAAATTTTTTCAATGTAAGACTGTTAGATCCCGTCAATTCATGGGTTGAAGTCTTTTCACACGAGGATTCAACTAGCAAAACACAACATATTTCTTATCACATATTTTCTCCCCCTCAAAAATGGCATATAAAATGTTATTTTTGAAAAGTTGAGAATAAATATGACCATTTCGAGTGTTGCGGGAAGATGACCACTGTGAAAAATTTGTGAACAAAGTTTTAATTCAAATACTCCCCCTCAACAAGTGATATAAACGGTTGAGGTTTTGAAAAATCATACGGGGAAGTACTTGTTCTTTTGAGCAAAACCTTGAAAAATGAAAGGTTTGATAGGTTTTACTCAAAAGTAAGAAGCTTTCGCTCCTTTTATAAGGATTGTGGCACTGAAGCGTACCATAGGGTCCTTTCTTGACAAGAACGGGTTGTACACTGTTATGTGTGCACAAGCCATCGTGATAATAAATCATACATCCAAAATATTATGAAATAGAAGCAATTCAAGGGGTACCAGGAAGTCCAGTGATGTTGCCAGGAGTGCGAACTGGGCGTTGATAGCCGGTGATGTTAATCCTGGGTCGACCACCAACAAAGCTTTCCAAGGTTCTGAACTGATCCCTTCGATACAACCTTTCATCAATCATTCTGATGATCCTCTGCACATCCCTTCTGTCCTGAGAGTTCCATCGCTTTTGAGACCCTATGCCTTCATATATCGCCTTCAACCGATAAGCCAATCCATCCCTAACCTTCTTCAAAGTGTGATCCCCAAACTTGTGAAGATCTCTACACGCCATCAAGCAATTTCGTTGAAGTTCACTGCGATAAATGACGCCGAATGGTTTGCTGACGAGTGTGTATTGTGGAAGCTGGTTGATGTCGGGAAGATCTAGCTGAGGTGGAGTAAAGTTGACACGGGTTTGATATGATTCAACTGCAAACTGGAGATCTTCTACACGTTCCTGTATGACTATGCTTCTGATGAATATTAGCAAGGACTTGATGTATTCACGTTGTACTTCAGTCGAGAATTGTCTCATGCGTCCCTGTACTTTGGCAAGATACAGATCTTCAATGTCGTTGAGAGACAAATTCTGAAAGTCCGCTTCACTGAATGCATAATCTCTTTCGTCTTGTATTTTGACCACGATATTCTTGAGAAAAGTGTAGTCCCATTTAGACGAAAGATCAACATGTTTAACAGCAATGATTCCTTTAGTACTAAACACTTCATTTTGAGACTTCTGAACTTGGCAGCTTCTGTAGTAGATTCGTCGGCGTTCCGGCCAATGGGGAATCCCATACATTGCATCACGGTCATACAATTCCACATTGTTAGAAAACATGTGGGTAGCCTTTTCCTCGATGGCTATGCAGTTTGAGTATATGGCTGCCGGGAACGGAAGTGTCAGAGATGTAGCATATTTCCTTGAATCATCACTGCCGTGTAGAAGAAATTCCAAATCTCTGTTGAAGAAATAGCGAAATGGAATCTTAGGCTCATCTGGTTGGCCAATTGTTGGTAGAGGTTTAGACCAGTCGGTGTAATATGGAGGGTTATCCCGTTTGGTGAAGTCGATGTTTGCTTCTGGGTTGAGCCAATCCATGTTGTTAGACATAGCTCGAGCAATGTTTTCAAGGTGATATTCGACCTCGATGGCACTTTCCGAGCTATCTTTTAACAGTTGAAAAGCTTCATTCTTAATTCGCCTCAACTTAGATTTCGTCATCTTCTTTACTCGGAATTTGTCTTGCAGTATCTTAGCATGCTCCAATGTATTACCGTCTACCAGATCTTGACCTTCAGCTGGATAGGGGGTGGAATTAACAAGTGTAGAAAACCATTCAAATTACTCTGTGTTATCTTCATCTAGCCATGATACGACGTCAGTAGTAGGCGCCTTCTTCTTCTTTTTCTTAGGCCGAGATGAAGATTCTGGTTTCTTAACTTGTTTGGGAGAGGTGGGTTGTTGTAGGGGCTCACGGACTTCCTCATCGTCACCACCCGTATACTCAAAATGATCACCGGTTTTTTGAGTTTGGGGTGGTAATTCAGAAGAATCCTGAGGTTTATCAGCAGAAGAACGAGGAGGAGACCTTTGTTGTGCTGGAGTCCGTTTAGGTGGAGGTTGCATTGAAGATGATTCACCAGACTTCTTTGAGCGTTTATGCTCGTCATTCTTATCCCGATCCTTATCTTCATCGTCGCATGGACGCTTTGGCCTTTCCGCTTCTTCTCGGCATGCTGATTTGAGTTGATATTCCATCAATGCTTCAAGCAATTTACCTTCGTGAGAGGCAAGTGTTGCAGATCGTTTGGACATTTGAGCTACTAGCCGGTCAACTAACTCAGCATCTGAGAATATTATGGGATCAACTGGATTGATGTTCACGTGCATCGGTGTTGATTTCATAGTCTGCTTGGCCAGGTGAAGTAGATTCGGATAGAGTTGTTTGGTGAACAACTCCTTTGTAACTTTCGAAACAATGTCAAGGAGGTAATTGTGCGTGTAACCTTTGATCATTTCGTCCATTTTCCCTTGAAGATCATCTTTCATGAGCTTCTGGACATACTCCCTCTCAACTTTCATCTCGTCATTCTCGTCATGAAGATACTGTATCTGATCAGCGTAGAAATTCATCTTCCTGTATAGCATGTCTTTCTTTCTGACTTGTTTGACAGCATTCACAATTCTTTTATGAGTATGAGAAATCCAAGATCGAGTTGGCTTCTTCACTGATTTGGATGTTGATTTGGTTGATCTTTTAGATGGTGGTGGTGAAGAATGAGATGATGAATCTGATGATGAGGACACATGAAGAGGCTCAGGGTCCTTTGGAGGTGCAGAAGTATCCTCCTTGGAACGAATTGGACTGTTGAGAAGATAATCATCATAATTCCCTTCGTTATCTTGTCCAGATTTAGCTTTTTCTTCCGTCTGAGCCTGGGCTTCTTCATCAGTCTTTTCTTTCTCAGACTTATCCTTTTCTGGTTCCTTAATGTTATAATCAATAAAGTCTTCCACAAGCTTTTGCTGTTGCACAATAGTGGTGGCACCAGTTCCCTTATCGGGTTGATTAACCGCATCAGGAATTGGTGAAGAGTGGACACCACCACTCGACCCTCCGGGGCCACGCATTTGATATTGTTCAAATTCTTTAGCTTTTTGTAGATGTCTAACGATTTTAAACTTCTTCCTGTAGGATGTATCCAGTTGCTCTTCTTCTGAGCTATCCTCTTCATATGGCACAAGTACTGGAGTCTTCCCTTTGCTTATAACTGCTGGTGGACTGGGAGGTTTTGCTACTGAAGGAGGTGCTTCGGTTGCAGATTCAGAGTAGAAGACCTCTTCGTCCGATTGGGTATCTTCAGAGCTTTCGTCCACTAGCTTTCTTTGTGGTTCAAGCTTTGGAATGGGAATAGGACCAGCTTACTTAGAAGGAACAGTCTTTTTACGAGGAGGATTCCTCTTGGGAAACTTCCTCTGACTTTCAGTGCTTGCAGCACTCCCTGCACTGCCTCTTCTGGTTCTCCGTGTAGGTGTCCCAGAAGGTTTCTCATCAAGATGACCAACTTTGCCTTCTTTCACGGCTACCAGATACCTTTTGTATGTCTCGAGCTTTCTGATTTCGTTTGACAGAAGGTGATAAGGTAATACAGCACCCTGTTTCTTTGTTGACGATTCCTTGATTCTGACATATAAAATAGGTTCAGTCAACATGTCGTGATTGTCGGGGTCATTGAGCCTCTTGGGAATATCAGGATGAAGTCCAAGTGCTCTCTGGATCAACAGTTTAGTGTATCTGACATAGGGAATCTTTGAGCCAAGCTTTTTGAGAAATGACATCATGTCATCCCATATCAGAGCTTCAAGCTCGATGTGCTTCATGTTGATTAATGACCAAAAAATTTGCAGTTCTATGAGCTTGGGATGCTCATAGCCGCTATCACGACCAGATACAGATTTGGTAATGATGATGTAGAGAGTTTTCCACGGTTGAGGAATGTTCTTAAGCTCCACATGAGAATGCTTAGTGATAATTCCTGAAGCTTCATCATAGCCAATATCAATCAAGAATTGCAAAACTGTCTCTTCAGCAGGTGTGGCATAGAAGTCGGTTGGCTCGATGTCAGGGATGAGAAGAACAGCCCGTAAGTCTGCATGTGTGATGGTGACTTGTTTGTGATTGAGCGTCACTGTCACTGCACTTTGACCTTTGATCCTCTGCATTGAATTCCAAAACTGTTGCATGTAGATCTCCGGTACTGTAGCAGAATGTGAGAGCATGTTCTGGTAGGGATGATTCTTGAGAATGTCCATAGCAATCAAACAGGAAGATTCAGAGCAGGTGAGAGTTTCAAAGTCAACCCGAAGGTTGTTCTTTCCAATCTTCCTCGGATAGCCATTAGGGAAGATATCAGCAATTGTGAGAATATCTGGTGCATCCACATTCATTTGAGCTGCCATGTCTTGATCTGAAATAACATTAGCCAAAAGAACCAACATATCGAAAGACATAATGTTAGTCAACAAAAGGTTTTATTGTCTAATTATTGAATGTACAATGTCAATGATTGTTACGAGTCCAAAGTCACTTGTTTGTCCAATAGTCCAATGACGTCGTGATAAGTTTCGTGAGTTAGTTAACTTTAAGTTTTAAAGTTTATGTTATCACTTATTTAACACAACATATTAAACGTTTAAGCTTATTAGTGACATTTTTTGTTTCGTGACGTTATGATTTATTTATTTACAAGTTTGCACGCGTAACAATTCATAATGAAGGTTTGATCAAGGCTTAGGCGTAGGAATAGTAGCTTATGCGTAAACAGGAGAAGTATACGCGTAGATGCAAGCTTATGCGTAGGATCCTTACTTACGCGTAAGAAATATTATGCGTAGGAAAAGGGGACCTTATGCGTAAAGCTTACGGTAGGCGTATATAAAACCTTACGCGTAAGGCTTACTCGTAAGAGTAGACCTTATGCGTAGAGGTTACTGTTTACGCATATCCTTCACAGGATACGCGTAGTCCCTTTGTAGAACCTTACGCGTAACAGTTACGCGTAAGATTTCTCTTACGCATAACTTTCTACGCGTAAGGTGATCCTTATGCGTAGAGTTTCAATGACCTTGATTATGAGTTTTATGCGTAGCAAGCCTGAAATAAAATCATTATAGCATTAATTTTGACACATACATTCATTCTATAACAGATTTAATCACAATCACTCAATTAAACAGTTAGGCGTAGAAAGCCTTACGCGTAAACCAAAACCCTAATAGTTCATAGATTACGCGTAAGAACTTTAGCCATAGGAATTACACCAAAGTTATTCTGATGGTTTTTAGATGTCATGTGAGTGTAATAACCAAGTTTTAACATCAAACTCCCAATGAATCAAAAAATACCCAAAAACGAAGAACATTAAACCCTAATCTCTAATTTTCAATCAATTAGTGTTTCTGGGTTGTTTTAAGGCCTGGATATCATCAATTCATCATGATATCAACATCACACAACAATCTTTTTGACCAAAAACATTCACATTTGAAAACACCCAAAACCACGCATAAACCCTAATTTTCAAAATCACTCAATTCGTGTATCTGGGTATGTTTAAACGATGAAAATGTATTCATTGATGTAAGAAAAACATTTTGGCACTATCATTTCAATCATAAACACACAAATTTGATCATGTGTTCATACGCTTATGCGTAGAACACAAAATCCCTTCTAGGCAAAAATCTAACCGTTAGTTTGAGAAACGATTCAAAACCCATGTTTAGATTGATGCAAAGAACGTATAAAAACTTACAAATTGATGAATGAAAGCACGGATTTGTTAAACGATTTTGGATCGTAGATGATATTAGATGAAAGTAATAAATGTGAAAGGTTAAAGTTAGGTGGAGGTATTTTATTAAAAGTGACTTTGTGCTTTTGGCAGTTTCAGTCCCTCCACCTTTTCCTTTTTCATCCAAAGCCATTTAACTTCCATTTTGGTTACCAAACATAAGATTTTAAGAAAGAAACTTGACGACACTCCCCCTTGACTTAAGAAATAATGAAAGGTTATAAATATTAGTCCGAGGAGTGTCAGTAAACCAGAAATGAGACCGCCATTTTAAAGAATCAACCGGGATAGGATAACATGCAAGTACACGGGTGTTTTTAAACAGTTAAGTATTTATTTTCTCCCCCTCAACACTTGATCGGAAAACTACTGAATTTTGAAAGATTAGAGTGTTGACGGAAGAAAGGTACTTGACATGTTGAAAGAAAAATAGATAGAAGAATATTTTTGTTGTTTTATCAGGTTTTATATTTTTGTATTTTGTTTTTGAAAAATATTTACAAAAACGATTTTGGTGTTTGACAGGTTTTTAAGACTGTTTTAAGAGGTCATCCAATTCCTCTTGAGTCAAACACCGCATACCAATCCGGTGGACCAACTCATTAAACCTGGCGGGTGGCAAGGCTTTGGTGAGTAGATCTGCCAATTTGTATTCTGTACCCACGAAGTATAATTCAACTGTACCATGTTCCACGTGGTCCTTGATGAAATGATAGCGAAGATCGATGTGCTTTGATTTCGAATGCTGAACTGAGTTGCACGAGATCGCAATGGCACTCCGATGATCGCAGTACATCGGGATTCTGTCAAATACGTAACCATAGTCTTTGAGTTATGTTCTCATCCAGATGACTTGAGCACAACATGCCGACATGGCTACATATTCTGCTTCGGTTGATGACAGCGATGTACAATCCTGCTACTTTGATTACCAAGACACCAGTTTATCACCAAGAAATTGTAGTGCTCCTGAAGTACTTTTCCGTTAGTCTAAACATCCTGCGTGATCAGCATCTGAAAAAGCGATTAGTTCAAAACCAGAATCCTTCGGATACCAGATCCCCAAGTTAATGGTTCCATTGATGTATCGGAGGATTCTTTTAGCCTCAGAGAGGGTTGGTCTTGACGGATAACGGGAGCAGAGATAAACGGCAAAGACAATGTCAGGTCGGCTAGCTGTTAGATACATGAGAGACCCAATAATACTTCGGTATTTGGTAGGGTCCACTAATTTCCCATGTAAATCAGCATCTAGCTTCTTGGTATGAGCCATTGGTGTGACATAAGTGTCACAGGTTTTCATTCCAAATTTGTTTAACAATTCAAGGGCATATTTGGACTGACTCAAGAAAATACCACGGGGTGATTGATGAACTTGCAGTCCTAGAAAGAACGTAAGTTCACCCATCATGGACATTTCAAAATTTTTCTTCATTAATTTTGCAAAAATGATTGAGTACTTTTTATGTGTAGACCCAAAAATGATGTCATCCACGTAAATTTGAACAATTAAGATATGTGCCCCGTGATATTGTATAAAAAGAGTAGGGTCGACCGAACCTTTGGTGAAATTATTAGCAATGAGGAAAGATGATATCTTATCGTACCATGCCCGAGGAGCTTGTTTGAGACCATACAAAGATTTGTTCAGTTTGTAGACATGGTTCGGGAACTCGGGATCAACGAATCCATCTGGTTGGCTGACATAAACCGTTTCTTTAAGTTGTCCATTGAGAAACGCAGTTTTGACATCCATCTGATAGACCGTCATATTCATATGAGCCGCGAACGCGAGAAATATCCGAACAGCCTCAAGACGAGCAACCGGAGCAAAAGATTCTTCAAAGTCTATTCCCTCTTCCTGACGATAACCCTTAGCAACTAGACGTGACTTGTTTCGGATTACGTTCCCTTCAGCATCCAATTTGTTTTTCCAAATCCATTTGAGACCAATGACGTAGACCCCTGTTGGTCTTTCAACCAGTTCCCATACTTCAAGACGTTTGAATTAGTTGAGTTCTTCTTGCATGGATTCAATCCAGTTGTCTTTTGTCATTGCGTCTTTAATGTTTTTAGGCTCAGATTGGCAGACAGTGGGTGCATAAATGCAATGTTCACCATCTGTGTGAAGACGTTGTCTCATAACGACTGGTTGATTCGGGTTGCCAATAATATTTTCCAGAGGATGGTCTTTTGTCCATCGATGTGTAGAGGGTTGATGTTGGTATACATTGTGTAGATTCTGAGGATTCAAATGGTTTGTTGATGATTCCGCGACATCAGGTGCAGCAGTGTCATTAGCAAACAGGTTAAAGAACGCATTTGGATCAAAATCTGCAGGTGGGGGGTACTTCATTAAGAACATCATCAGCCGGTTCATCATTGTTGGAAGCGGATTGTTCAACTGTTGTGGTGGAGTCAAATGGTGGTGCTTCTTCAACAGTAGTTGTTGTAGCAGGTGTATCAGGTATAAGAGTAGTATCAGGTTGAGCAGCGGAAACAACGGATACACCTGGAGCACGTTCATCAATATCGTCACTGAACAGTGGAGCAAATAACCTTTCCATTTGTTGACGAGTGAGCTGGGGGCTTTGTTCAGCTGATGATGGGGTTTGAGGAAAGTTTAAGCGGTTGTGACCAGGTTCCAAGTTGTTATACTCAGAAGCCATTGTGAAGAAGTTTCAGAATCAGCTTCCCCCCAAACTGACAACTGTCTTTAGCAGATTTGAAACTTTGATGAAGTCTACATTTCCTCTAACTTTTGAAGGTTTCAGTATGCAGCGGAATTTGTAGATGAGCAGTAAACCACACAAAGAAAATCTGACTAATTGCGGAAGATCCGTTTGAGGGTAACATGCCAGAAATCAACAAGATCTTCTCACGTATGTAGACGGATCACACCAAACAAACCACGAAAGACGAAATGATACGACTTTCCCCTGAATGTTGTGGTCTTTCGGAATACTAATCACCTGTGAATATGCAATAACTCGATGCCAAGACCGTGTGTGAGGCATCTTAACATCATATTTGGGTAACTTCACACAAGATAACCCGTGAAATTGAGACGATAACACCAAAGTGAGACGTTTGAGCCACATATCGTCTTATTTCTTCCCCCTAATTGAAGAAATTCAAGAAGGCATTGGGTTTTCGCAAAGAAGCATGTAGAAGAACAAGGAAGCAATGACCACCTACACACTCTCTCCCCCTCGATGTTTTCAATGATTCAGAATCATACACCACGTATGTTGATGATGAATTGAAGACAGCAAAACCATGTATAAGGAGATAGTGAAACCATGTATGTCCAATTGATCGAATAAGTGTGAAGTACCAAAAATATTTTGAGAGAGTCAACTGCTGATAAAACTTCTCTGTTCATAATGTTGATCATCAGCTGTGACATTGTTGTTGGAAGCAGTTTGATCTTCTGTTATAGAAGATTCGGTTGTTGTTGTAGATTCAAGTGTATCAGAAATTAGAGTATTATCGGTTGTGCAGCGGAAACATTCGATACATCTGAAGCACGACTTTTGGCAGAATCTTTAATCAGAGGAGCAAGCAATGTTTCCAATTCATGACGAGTAAGTACATTGGTGGAACAGCTGATGGATCATGATATTTTTGACGGTGAGAAACGGGTCCTACGCTGTTTTGCAGTAGGAGCCATAGCTGTTGTACCTGCATAGAAAAATAGAAGGGGGGCAAGGAAGAGAAAAACATGGATCCCCAAGTGTAACTGGGTTCCAGATGTTAGAAGCATAAAGATGTAGTGTCAATTATCTTCTTGACACCGGAACATGCTAATTTGATGATTTCCTTTCCTGCCTCAGGGATGGATGTTGTTGGTATCCCACATGTTTTGGTGCAACTACTTAGTATCTTTCCTGTAGGAATCCACCTAAGACTAACAGTTTTGAAAATTCTACCCATTGGTATCCATCTAAGGTTAGATCTAGGGGATGTTGAAACTTCTTTTGGGAAGAGTCTGCGTCATATATGGATCCACCTATTAGGTTTCTGACAGTTTACATTTAGATCAACGGGTTTATTTCTAACTGTTTGTTGAGTTAACTTAGGTTTTGGTTTGCTACTACAGGTAGTGTTCAGTAATACACTCGAAGGTGATACAGTAGGTCGTGAACCTAAGATTCCATCCTTTTGAAGAAGTGCCCTTTTCCTAGCCTTTTCTAGATCATAGTTCTTGTATGCGTCATTTGAATCATATGAATTTTTAATTTTAATGCTCGGTTTAGACACAGTGTTCGAACTAATCCTAGATTTGCCAAGAGCAGCCACATGTTGAGGTTTAACAGAAACAGGTATAACAGAAACAGGTTTAACAGAAACATGTTTAACAGAAACAGAAGCATTATTCTTAGGCCAGGAATGTGGAGTGACTGGTTTTATCAAATGATTATTCTTAACAACTTGGGAGGGAAACCGTGGTTTTGAAGATTTTGAACGTTCAGATTTAAATGCAGTTGGTTGTCTAACTACATATTGTTTTCTGAAAGGTTGTAGAGACGATTTCCCCAAGATTGTTGGTTTTGTAGAATTAGTATCAGTATCCACACTCTTGTCAGTGAATCTTCTCAGTTTGTTTTGTAAAGCAACATGTGCAAGCCCCTTTGCTTGAAGTTGAGCCTTTAAATGCTCATTTTCTTTAACTAATGTATCCACACGATTACTTTGTTCATTCAAAGATTTACTTTTTGGCTCTGAGTTTAAAACATTGTTTTGCAGTTTAAGTTCAAGAGAGATGCAATGAGCCTCAAGTTTTGAAAAATCTTTTTGAAACTGAGAAATTGTCTTTTTGAGAAGAATGTTTTCAGATTCAAGAGTTTCATTTGACGTGTCAGTAGAATTGTTAACAAGTAAGGGCTCAGACATGAGATAGTTGTCTGGACATTGTGCAACACACTGGTCAACCTCTCCTTCATTACTAAATTCAGGTTGCTCAGTATGTTGTGTCGCATTTGCAGTCAGAATATGATCAACAGTAGATTGTACCTCGACCATCTGTTCTGTGTCAGTGTCATAGGTGGGTAAGATATCTTCCTCAACCATTTGTTCTTCGTCACAGTTGGGCTCGGTGTCGTAGTTAAGTATTATATCTTCTCCAGATCTGCTGCTGTCATCCTGCTTTTCCAATGCTACAACCTCATTGTCCGCATTACCGACAGTTGCAGTAATCACAACATTCTCAACGTCTATTTGAGCATTCCTTTCATGTACATCAATTCTTCCACCTTGCACGACTGCGGGATAACGGGAATTTGATGATGTCTGACACTTCAATGCCAGAGCCAGAGCCATGTATCCTTCTTTCAATGCCACAAATGGATCTTTATGATCATAATCCATTTCACTCCCCTGCAGAAGAATCAAAGAGAAGAAAAGGTGCAAAGTCGATATAGCACACAGAAGGTCGATATAGTGAATTGCAATTTCCCTCCAAAAATAATTTTGAAAAATTTTGACTCTCAAAAATTTGAAATTCACTATAAAATTCAATTCTAAGGTTGTAAGAAAAATTTGAGGTATGACAATTTTGACGCCAAATTTTACCCGAAAAATTTGAATTTGGGCCCAAAAATTTGAATTTTTGATCAAAATTTTCACAGTTAAACCAAAATTTGAATCTCGCGTAAAAATTGAACGTTTAGTCTCCCCGAAAAATTATTATTATTATTATTATTTTTAATAACTTGTGTTGATGGATCTTTGTAGTTGAATGAACCTTAGTTGATGAAGTGTCCTTAGGCGTATAAATCACAATAAACCAAGTAGCACTTATGCGTAAAAGTTACGCGTAACAACAAGAGTTACGCATAGGTTTAGCTTACGCGTAAGCAGGGAAAAAGCACTAAAGTTATGCGTAAACAGTAAGTTAGGCGTAGAAAACTTAGGCGTAGGATTACCTTATGCGTAAGACTAGGCTTAGGCGTAAGATAAATCTTATGCGTAGGATTTTCTACGCGTAAGCTTTATGCTTATGCGTAATTTCAGGGTTTTATCCCAAGTGATCTTTTACACTATCACAGTGCAAAAGATATCCAAAGTCGACGTATTTTCAGGCTTATCCAAGCAAGAAAAACACGGAGTAAACCACGAAACTGAAGATCAAACCAAGGATAAAGTTACGCGTAAAACTAGGGTTTTGATACGCGTAGCTTTACTCGTAAAAATGATTTTGCATAACGATGTTTCTAAACCAGTTTTTGTGTGATGAAATAGCTTCAATATCACCAAAAGAACACAAGAGTGTGAAATTTGATGATCCAAAGCATAAAAAACAGTTAAGCGTAGGATGAAACCCTCGTACAAAAACAAGCTTAAAAACTATGATCCACGCATAAAGTTTGAAACTTTTTGGCAAAAACAGTTATTTTAACACCTTAAAACATTGAAAGTACAAGAATCTTGGATTAAAAAGTGGAAAAACGTGTTTTTAAGCGAACCAAAGTATCGCGTTAGCTTTACGCGTAGGACCAAAACCCACTTCAAAAGCAATAACGATTCACCCAACTAGTAGGCGATTGATACCACTGTTAGGTCACTAGTTTTACAACACAAGCTTAATAGAAAGAGATAGAGAGGAGAAGAGAGGCGGATGAACAATATTACACATACACACACACGATATAATGAAGACAGTTATGTGTAGAGTATGAGAGTGAATAAAATGAACAACCAACCCTCAAGTGAGGGTTATACAAGAGTATTTATAGGAGGGAAGTTAGGGCAACACTTCCTAGTCCCTTCCTTTCTCCTATGGGCTTGGGCCTAAGCTCATGGGTCTTCTACATAAGCTTAAGGCTAATAACAAACATAAAGGCCATAATTAAGCTAACTATTACATATGAATTACTAACACTTGATTATGGTTTAGGAGTGATTCCAACAAGTATCCATCATCAGCTTTATCATCAAATTTGCCTAGATTATCCTTGTGGTTATGAATAAACACAGGACATCCAAACACATGAAAATAGCTGATATCAGGAAGTCTACCTTTGAATACCTCATATGGGGTTTTGTTATGTCTTTTGACAATGATTGACCTGTTTTGAGTGTAACAGGCTGTTTTGACTGCTTCAGTCCAGAAATGTTTTGAAAGAGCTGAGCCATTTAACATAGTTCTAGCTGCCTCAATGAGAGTTTTGTTTTTCCTTTCAGCTACCCCATTTTGTTCAGGGGTGTAAGGAGATGAAATTTTTTGGGAGATTCCCTTTTCATCACAGAACATCTCAAGCTCTTCATTTCTGAACTCAGTACCATTGTCAGTTCTGATTTGTTTAACAGTAATGTCATTCTGGTTTTCAATGTTCCTGATGAATGACATTACAGTGTCAGCTGCCTGACTCTTTTTGGAAAGAAAGTATACCCAAGTATATCTTGAAAACTCATCAACAATGACAAGAGTATACTTCTCATGCTGGATTGATCTATGACTGACTGGTCTAAAGAGATCCATATGCAGGAGGTGGAGGCAGCTTTTGCTTGAGAAATTTTGTTTAGTTTTGAAGGATGCTCTTTGATGTTTTCCTTTTTCACATGCTGAGCATGGTTTGTCTTTTGCAAAAACCAGTGATGGTAAACCAAGGACTTTGTTTTGTTTTGCCAGGTTGTTGATATTTTTGAAGTTTAAGTGAGAGAGTCTCTTATGCTACAGCCAGTTGACAGTTTCAGTGGCTTTGGCAAAGAGACAAGTTCCATCTTGAGAGAGTGTTGACATGTCTAAGACATAAACATCATACCTTCTAGGAGCTATCAAAACAACTTCTTTGTTGGCATTGAAAATGGTACCTTGTTTGTCATTGAATTGCACAATGTACTTTGCATCACAGAGTTGACTGACACTGATGAGATTGTATTTTAGACCATTAACATAAGCTATTCTAGAGAAAACTATTCCATTACAATATACTGAACCATAACCTTCAGTGGGACATGATGAGTTATCACCAAATACTACCTTGGGTCCTGGTTCCTTTACATACTTGTGCAGATACTCCTTAACACCGGTCATGCTTTTTGAGCATCCACTATCTAGATTCCAGATAGGCTCCCTGACGTGTCTCTGCACAAGTAGTAAAGTGGATTAGTTTCTCTTACTGACCCACATACTAGTGGGCTTGGGCTTAAAGGTCTGTTTGAATTTGGCAATTGACTCATGGTCAGTGGTTGAGTGCATTGTGCTACCACAGGTTTTGCATTTTGAGACTGAGGATGACTCAGTGATTTTGGGTTGCTTGGAACTTTTCCTTGCTTGAATGACACTGTCATGCTGGGATGTCTCATGAGCTGGATTTCCGAGAATATCACAGCATGTGTTCATGAGACAATCATCAGGATGATGATCATTAAAGCCACAGTATGGGCAAGGAGGAAAGGGTTTAGCTCTAAACTTTTGAGCATATTTTGAGGTTGAAGCATACTGATGACCAACTTTGGAATAGTTTGCTTTACTGAGAGAACTTACATATTGTAAGTGATCAGAAGTTCTGTGATCTTCCTTTTTGCAGATCATACAAAAAAGGATTCTATAACAGTTATCAGTTGTATGACTAGTATAGTGACATAGATCACACTTCTGCTTTGGTTTGGTGGTGGCTTTTGACTTAGAGGAACTAGAGGAAGCTAACTTTGTTTCCTTGATTGATTCAGGGACTTTTTCGATGGATTCCATCTTATCAGTTAGCTTCCTCACAAGTTCAGTCAGTTGCTGAATTTGGTCAGCTTCAGTGGGGACAGAGGATGTGGAAGTCTCAGTGGGAGTAGATTCTTGTTGAATTGGTTTTCTTGGCCTTTTCAGGATGGTTCTACTAAGTCCAGACCTTTCCTTTGGTGAATGAGGATTGAATTGCATTGGAGTAAGCTCAGAGCTTGGTGCAGCACCCAGAAGAGGTTTCAAGGGTGGAAGCGTTGCATTAGACTCTCCTTTAGACTCAATGTGTTCAGTACTACTGGGCACATCAAGAAGTCCAAGCATGCTCTTAAGAGCTTGACTCTCAGGCTCTAGAATTCTTCCAGAATCGAAATTAGGAAGCTTACTATCAGGATTAACCCGATCAATCCAATCACTGGGCTTGGGACTAGTCAACATACTGGTAATCATGCCACTAGACACAAATGGCTTAGGACCCTGGTCTTTGTTGAGAGAGTCAGGAAGATGATCTTCACCTAAGACTCTCTTCTTGCTACTGGGGGCTCCCACAGCATCAAAGACCCTGAGATTCTTAGCAGTCCAACTATCAAGAATATCTTGAACCTTTTTGAGTTCGTCTTGAAGAGCTTGATTTCTTTTAACTAGTTCAGTGTTTTGAATTTGCAAAGTGATAGCCTCAAGCTTAGCTTGTTTTAAAAGAAGCAGTTCATCCCTACACTTATTCAATTCAAAACTTAGCTTGTTGTATTTTGAAAAAAGATTCAGTCTTTGCTCTTCTACGAACTTAAGGTCAACATTAAGATAATTCATATAAGACTGCCAATCAGAGTCATCATCCATAGAAAGTAAAATATTTACCTTCTTCATTGTGATATTGACCCATTCTTCATTCCTTGCATGATTCTTTCTAATAGCTAGCTTGTCCTCTTCTGAGAGGGCCGTCAGTGCACTGACATGCACCATTTCATCATCTGATAACACTGGCTCTTCATCCCAGTCGAAGGTTTCAGCAACAAGGCCTTTGTTTTTACCCTGCACAGATTTAACATTGTTTGTTGTTTCTGAGGGACTGACCTCAAGCAATGGAAGCTTAGCCTTGGCTTTTCTATACTTAGACTCATAATCAACCATTTTGCTTTGATCAGACTTGTTTTGAAATTTTTGATGAGACTGATAAATTTTTGGTTGAAATTTGCTAAAGCCTGAGGACTGACTTGACCCTGATGGTTTATAAGAGGGTTCAGAAATTGTTTTTGAAAAACAGTCTTTTGCAAAATGACCCTTTTTGTGACACTTAAAACATTCAGTGTCCTCATTTGCTTTAGCATTTGAAAAACCTTTGTTTCTTTTTATAAACCTTCGAGAGTTAGCAAGGAGTGCCCTTTCCTGAAATTCAGCGTTCAGGTCATTTAGGTACTCCTCACTTGATCTCTCATCAGGCTCATCATCTGAATTTTCTTGGAAATCTTGAACCACATTGTTAGAAAAGAAAGCAGTTGATATTTGTGATGAGGTGGTGGTCAGGGACTTCTTGACTTCCTGAGACTTCTTTAAGTCAGGGTATCGTCTGTTGATAAGGTTTTCCTCATAGACAAATTTCCCATAAATTTCAGGAAGCTCAAGATTCTGGATATGATTAGCATTCCTAAGTCCCTGAGAGAAATTCAACCACTTCTCAGGCAGACTATTGACAAAACCAACATTGATTTCATGTTTGGACAACTTAACACCATCATTTGATAGTTCATTTAAAAGAGTTTTGTACCGGGTGTAAGTTTGAGACAGAGTTTCTGAGTCCTTAGCCCTGAAGGTGTTATACTCAAGTTTCAGGTCCATTATCCTGTTTTCCTTGGTATCAGATGGGCCTTCATGACTATGAACTAGGTCATCCCAAGTTTGTTTAGCTGTGCTACAGCTTATAACATACTCCATGATTGTCACACCCCCAAATTACCTGTTTTACAGCGGAATGGAATACCTTGGGGAGGACTGTCATAGCATCAAAGTTACAGTTGTATCGAACGACCTAAAGTGTCGTTTTGAAAATATCGTTTGATTCATTAAAATAATCAGAGTTTACAAAACATAGGTCCCAAAATATTTCCAATATACCAAAATGAGTTTGTTACAATCAAACGATAGTTAAGTGCATAAAATATATGTGAGACGCGTCGTCATCGCGACTCTATGATAAGTCCACATGCATGCCATGAAGTGAATGCCTTAGATACCTGAGATAAAACATGCTAAAAGTGTCAACACAATGGTTGAGTGAGTTCATAGAGTTTGGTTAACAAGTAAAGCTTTTAAAGAGCGTTCATGCAACAAAGGCAAAGTTTTTGGTCATATAGAATAGTCCACAAAAGCAAAGGCATTGTAAATCCACTCAGTTCCAAGTTCCGCCCATACAAAACTTGCAACATGTGTGTTCACAACCCACTGCAAAAAGTAGTATGTCCAGAAGTCAAGTGCACATTATTATAATAGTTCACAAAGCAAAGGCATTGTGAATCCACTCAGTTCCAAGTTCCGCCCATACAAAACTTGAAACCTGTGTGTTCACAACCCATTGCACAAAATATAGTGTATCTAATAGTCGAGTATAAGATACCATAATAATTCACAATATTGCACCACGTATATAATAATTCAGGGATGCTTCGAACATGGGAGACTTTGCACTGCTCCAACAAGGGAGACTCCTTTGTCACTCGACCACCTAGGCGAGAATTATTGAGAACGCTCCACCAATAAGGCGAGACTTTGCACACTCCACCGATAAGGCGAGAATTATTGAGAACGCTCCACCAATAAGGCGAGACTTTGCACACTCCACCGATAAGGCGAGAATTATTGAGAACGCTCCACCAATAAGGCGAGACTTTGCACACTCCACCAGTAAGGCGAGAATTATTGAGAACGCTCCACCAATAAGGCGAGACTTTATAGGGATGCTCCGAATATGGGAGACTTTAGGTCAAGGTCATAACACGTACGGTTCAATAAGTTTAAACAAGTCATAAGTTTGTATTTAAGTTCAAGAGTTCCGTTCAAAAGTTCGTAATTAAGTTCAAAGATTTAAGTCGAGTTCAAAAGTTCAGAACAGTCAAAGAGCTCGAATAATATCAAAAGGTTCAAGATAGTCGAAGCGTTCAAAATCACGTCAAACAAGTTTAAAATATATCAAAAGGGTCCTTGTACAAGTTAAAAGAGTTCAACTATATGTCAAAAAGTTCAAATCAAGCCCAAAGTGTTCACTTATATGTTAAAGGGTCCGAATCAATTTAAAAGAGTTCAAATATACATGTCGAAGGGTTCAAAATCAAAGAAAGTGTTTCAACTAATAGCGTTCATAACATAGTGATCAATTTAGTTCGGGCATAATCTACTTACGCGCACATAGAGTGAAACAAAAGATATTTAAGTTCATATAAGTGTAAAGTAAAAGTAAGTAGTTGAGCATGTATCTCCCCCGAAGAGTTTATAAAACAATTAAACGAGTAAAAGTGGGGCTACGAACTCACCTGTTGCAATAGTTATGATGAAAAAGTGGATGCACAGAATTGAGACGCAACTCTCTAACCACGACCTATTATGAATGATATGATCTAATATAAGTCATGAAACAATGCCGTGCATGCAAACTCATATGATATCCATACCACTTGTGCATTTTTGAAAATAAGGTTTATCGTCGAAATATATGTTTATGACATCTCGTCATATTATAAAATACTTTACAAGTATTTACGTTGAAACAACCTCCTACGATAGTCGTTTAGTGATTTATCAAGAATTTATAACTTTTCGTCGCAAAATAATATACTTTGATAATTCATGAAAAGGGACTAAATGACCTCGAAAAGCTGATCGTAAAATAGTGAATAACGAGTGTTAGGAAACAAACTCAATGGTTTTGGAAAGCTTGTAGCATTATCTAAAAGTCTTAGCTTTTAAATTTCCATCATAGAGGTCTCGATCATGGAGAAAAATATGGGTAAAGTAGAGTACTTGTACCAAAAATAATGTTTAAGGGTAGTTTTCGGCAAAGTTTGAGTGACCGTATTTTTATTCATTACAACTTCGTTTGACGAACGGTTGGACGTTTTGGAAAATAGGCTAGGTGAACTTACTTTTACTAGAAGACATCATTTTATAAAAAGTAATCCATCAATGTTAAAAACGACCCTCAACATGGTCATTCGCGGCCGATATCTTTGGCTATTAGAAAATATATTAATTATGCTTATATGAAATAGTTACGACAACCTTGTTTAAACGCGTGTAATTTAATCGTTACAAGTCCGTTTTCTACGTTTTATATGTCCTTAGCTTCGTATTAAAGTATACTAACATATTTTTGATAAATCGACTCATTTAATAATGCTTAAGACTCATTTTTGACTCGTAAAAAGTTGAGACAACATGCTGAATTTTCTGTAAATTATATTTTCCGTCGTTAAACTTGAAAATAGCATAACTTCTTCGTTATAACTCCGTTTTAACCCATTCAAGCGGCTACGTTTTCGTTTTAAAGTATATTTTCTAAATATCTAGCCCAAAAATTTTTACCCACTGTCGAAATTTCCAGAATTCACAGAAATGATCAGACCCTTATATATAGTTGTCGAAATGGATTTTTCTCGCGTAAAACTTATTCTAACCACTTCAAATCAACGCCAAAGCTATTCTAAACCTACCATACACCTTCTTAGGGTGTCATGGGTTCCTAGACATCATCAAAAATGATATGTTTCAAGGGATAATTATAGGATGATATATATTCATTAATAGAACTTAAAAACAAATAAAGTGGTATAGATAATCACATAACTTGCATGTTTTTCTCAAGCATGATACAAATAACCAAAGTATGAATATGAAAGATAAAAATGATCATGAAATACTTACTAGTTAAGTGATGAGGTTTAAAGAACAAGGATTTTTCCTAATACCCTAGGTTTTTATCTCAAAACCTTGATTAGGAGTATACTAAAGTTGTGAAATTAACTTGTCTTGCAAAAAATTTGCTTCTCCTTGGTTTTCTTGCTATGGCCGAATATAGAGAGGAACATGAGAGGATTTCTTTCTCTTTTTCACCTTTTGAGTAAGTGTTTGTATGTGTAATATATTAGATATTATCTAGTATAGCAAAATAATTAATTAAATATCTAGACTAGACATGTATGTGTACATACTAGTAAAAGAGATATTTTATCAAGAGCTTGTTGAGTCATATGGGGAGGTCGGTCATAAGGTAAAATGGGGAGAGGTGGTAAATTTTAATGACCAAATGTAATTAAGTAAAGTGTAGTGTATATATTTTGTAAATATAATTAAGTATTTAGTGTAGCGTTAACTAAAAATAAATTTTAACGGAACAAAATAAAATATATCAATGTCATAAAAATTATAAAAATACATTTCTCACAAGAATTGAGTGAATAAATAATTATCGAGTAGTATTTACGTAAACCGTCGTAAATATATATATATAACAATTTATATACCAAATAAATTTAAAACACCGGGTAAACAAATAATATTATTTTTATAATCTTAATATGAGTATAAAAATATATTAGGATTATTTTTGGAAGTGTCGGATCAAATGTTCAAAATAATGATTACGCGATAACGTTTATTTAATAAGAAAAATATACGTTAATGAAATATAAATTTTTCTCCGGGAATGAATAGTAAAATTTGAAAAATGGCCGGAAATTGAGAATTGTGACATTCTTCCCATGTCAGAGGAATCACGTCCTTGTGATTCGATTATTGATAACTATAGCCCAAACCGCGACAAGGGTTCTAAAAGTTTATGCTCGTGCATGGTCTAAATGATTATGTCAATGCTCATGCATATATCGTGACTATATCCCATTCTAAAGACATGCTCTCTTATGGTTAGGTTTGATGAGGCAAGCTTTACCATTCTCGAGCAAAACCCTCAAAAGATTTTTAGGTAACCGATTTTTACTTAATCCCACAACTCATCAAACAAGAACTGTCATACGATTAGGCTAAATCGGTTTAGGTAACAACTTGTTTCTAGCTTGATCTTTGCAACTCATCAAAAAAGAACTGTCACTCGGATCAAACTGGAAACAAGTGATTTGAAGAAAATCTTTTGAAAATTTGGCTCGATTACGGAATTGCTTGCACATATGAGACTACTACTCCCTTCATTGCATGATTCGTCCTAAATTAGACATAGGTGATCAGGCTATGTATAATTTAGGAGTAACTATGCAATGCTTGGACTAATCGACTCATATGATGTTTGGTGTTGAGTCATGAACCCGCATGTATAATGAGTAAGCACTTATAGTGATATGATGAGATGCTATGATGATGTAGTTATAGTCTAGGGTCAATGATGCAACCTAGTTCTCTATAACCGATGCTCTGATACCAATCTGTCACACCCCCAAATTACC
The DNA here is from genome assembly GCA_019973895.1 of Chrysanthemum seticuspe. Lineage (NCBI taxonomy): Eukaryota > Viridiplantae > Streptophyta > Magnoliopsida > Asterales > Asteraceae > Chrysanthemum > Chrysanthemum seticuspe. The sequence continues at coordinate 218,690,257 of BPTQ01000005.1, forward strand.
TGTTTTACAGCGGAATGGAATACCTTGGGGAGGACTGTCATAGCATCAAAGTTACAGTTGTATCGAACGACCTAAAGTGTCGTTTTGAAAATATCGTTTGATTCATTAAAATAATCAGAGTTTACAAAACATAGGTCCCAAAATATTTCCAATATACCAAAATGAGTTTGTTACAATCAAACGATAGTTAAGTGCATAAAATATATGTGAGACGCGTCGTCATCGCGACTCTATGATAAGTCCACATGCATGCCATGAAGTGAATGCCTTAGATACGTGAGATAAAACATGCTAAAAGTGTCAACACAATGGTTGAGTGAGTTCATAGAGTTTGGTTAACAAGTAAAGCTTTTAAAGAGCGTTCATGCAACAAAGGCAAAGTTTTTGGTCATATAGAATAGTCCACAAAAGCAAAGGCATTGTAAATCCACTCAGTTCCAAGTTCCACCCATACAAAACTTGCAACCTGTGTGTTCACAACCCACTGCCAAAAGTAGTATGTCTAGAAGTCAAGTGCACGTTATTATAATAGTTCACAAAGCAAAGGCATTGTGAATCCACTCAGTTCCAAGTTCCGCCCATACAAAACTTGCAACCTGTGTGTTCACAACCCATTGCACAAAATATAGTGTATCTAATAGTCGAGTATAAGATACCATAATAATTCACAATATTGCACCACGTATATAATAATTCAGGGATGCTTCGAACATGGGAGACTTTGCACTGCTCCAACAAGGGAGACTCCTTTGTCACTCGACCACCTAGGCGAGAATTATTGAGAACGCTCCACCAATAAGGCGAGACTTTGCACACTCCACCGATAAGGCGAGAATTATTGAGAACGCTCCACCAATAAGGCGAGACTTTGCATACTCCACCGATAAGGCGAGAATTATTGAGAACGCTCCACCAATAAGGCGAGACTTTGCACACTCCACCAGTAAGGCGAGAATTATTGAGAACACTCCACCAATAAGGCGAGACTTTATAGGGATGCTCCGAATATGGGAGACTTTAGGTCAAGGTCATAACACGTACGGTTCAATAAGTTCAAACAAGTCATAAGTTTGTATTTAAGTTCAAGAGTTCCGTTCAAAAGTTCGTAATTAAGTTCAAAGATTTAAGTCGAGTTCAAAAGTTCAGAACAGTCAAAGAGCTCGAATAATATCAAAAGGTTCAAGATAGTCGAAGCGTTCAAAATCACGTCAAACAAGTGTAAAATATATCAAAAGGGTCCTTGTACAAGTTAAAAGAGTTCAACTATATGTCAAAAAGTTCAAATCAAGCCCAAAGTGTTCACTTATATGTTAAAGGGTCCGAATCAATTTAAAAGAGTTCAAATATACATGTCGAAGGGTTCAAAATCAAAGAAAGTGTTTCAACTAATAGCGTTTATAACATAGTGATCAATTTAGTTCGGGCATAATCTACTTACGCGCACATAGAGTGAAACAAAAGATATTTAAGTTCATATAAGTGTAAAGTAAAAGTAAGTAGTTGAGCATGTATCTCCCCCGAAGAGTTTATAAAACAATTAAACGAGTAAAAGTGGGGCTACGAACTCACCTGTTGCAATAGTTATGATGACAAAGTGGATGCACATAATTGAGACGCAACTCTCTAACCACGACCTATTATGAATGATATGATCTAATATAAGTCATGAAACAATGCCGTGCATGCAAACTCATATGATATCCATACCACTTGTGCATTTTTGAAAATAAGGTTTATCGTCGAAATATATGTTTATGACATCTCGTCATATTATAAAATACTTTACAAGTATTTACGTTGAAACAACCTCCTACGATAGTCGTTTAGTGATTTATCAAGAATTTATAGCTTTTCGTCGCAAAATAATATACTTTGATAATTCATGAAAAGGGACTAAATGACCTCGAAAAGCTGATCGTAAAATAGTGAATATCGAGTGTTAGGAAACAAACTCAATGGTTTTGGAAAGCTTGTAGCATTATCTAAAAGTCTTAGCTTTTAAATTTCCATCATAGAGGTCTCGATCATGGAGAAAAATATGGGTAAAGTAGGGTACTTGTACCAAAAATATTGTTTAAGGGTAGTTTTCGGCAAAGTTTGAGTGACCGTATTTTTATTCATTACAACTCCGTTTGACGAACGGTTGGACGTTTTGGAAAATAGGCTAGGTGAACTTACTTTTACTAGAAGACATCATTTTATAAAAAGTAATCCATCAATGTTAAAAACGACCCTCAACATGGTCATTCGCGGACGATATCTTTGGCTATTAGAAAATATATTAATTATGCTTATATGAAATAGTTACGACAACCTTGTTTAAACGCGTGTAATTTAATCGTTACAAGTCCGTTTTCTACGTTTTATATGTCCTTAGCTTCGTATTAAAGTATACTAATATATTTTTGATAAATCGACTCATTTAATAATGCTTAAGACTCATTTTTGACTCGTAAAAAGTTGAGACAACATGTTGAATTTTCTGTAAATTATATTTTCCGTCGTTAAACTTGAAAATAGCATAACTTCTTCGTTATAACTCCGTTTTAACCCATTCAAGCGGCCACGTTTCGTTTTAAAGTATATTTTCTAAATATCTAGCCCAAAAATTTTTACCCACTGTCGAAATTTCCAGAATTCACAGAAATGATCAGACCCTTATATATAGTTGTCGAAATGGATTTTTCTCGCGTAAAACGTATTCTAACCACTTCAAATCAACGCCAAAGTTATTCTAAACCTACCATACACCTTCTTAGGGTGTCATGGGTTCCTAGACATCATCAAAAATGATATGTTTCAAGGTATAATTATAAGATGATATATATTCATTAATAGAACTTAAAAACAAATAAAGTGGTATAGATAATCACATAACTTGCATGTTTTTTCTCAAGCATGATACAAATAACCAAAGTATGAATATGAAAGATAAAAATGATAATGAAATGCTTACTAGTTAAGTGATGAGGTTTAAAGAACAAGGATTTTTCCTAATACCCTAGATTTTTATCTCAAAACCTTGATTAGGAGTATACTAAAGTTGTGAAATTAACTTGTCTTGCAAAAAATTTGCTTCTCCTTGGTTTTCTTGCTATGGCCGAATATAGAGAGGAAGATGAGAGGATTTCTTTCTCTTTTTCACCTTTTGAGTAAGTGTTTGTATGTGTAATATATTAGATATTATCTAGTATAGCAAAATAATTAATTAAATATCTAGACTAGACATGTATGTGTACATACTAGTAAAAGAGATATTTTATCAAGAGCTTGTTGAGTCATATGGGGAGGTCGGTCATAAGGTAAAATGGGGAGAGGTGGTAAATTTTAATGACCAAATGTAATTAAGTTAAGTGTAGTGTATATATTTTGTAAATATAATTAAGTATTTAGTGTAGCGTTAACTAAAAATAAATTTTAACGGAACAAAATAAAATATATCAATGTCATAAAAATTATAAAAATACATTTCTCACAAGAATTGAGTGAATAAATAATTATCGAGTAGTATTTACGTAAACCGTCGTAAATATATATATATATAACAATTTATATACCAAATAAATTTAAAACACCGGGTAAACAAATAATATTATTTTTATAATCTTAATATGAGTATAAAAATATATTAGGATTATTTTTGGAAGTGTCGGATCAAATGTTCAAAATAATGATTACGCGATAACGTTTATTTAATAAGAAAAATATACGTTAATGAAATATAAATTTTTCTCCGGGAATGAATAGTAAAATTTGAAAAATGGCCGGAAATTGAGAATTGTGACAATGATATCGTCAGGAAGACAAGATATTATGATACTTTTGAGTCTTTGGTCTTGGTTGACCACTCTCCTCTCATCCTGAGTCCACTGAGCTTCAGGTTTAGGCAAACCTTCAGCAGTCTTTGGGATAAATGGACCTTCATTTATACACTTGATATAATAAGGTTCCATCCCAATCAAATAGCAAAGCATACGCTTTTTCCATTTGTTAAATTTACCAACTTCAAGTCTAGGGGCAACAGCTGAATAAGCTCCACCCTTTTTGTCGACTAGTTTGGGTACATCAAATTCAGCCATTTTAGGATCCTGATTTAAAAACGTTTAGAGCGGCTTAAAAAATTGTTTTATAATCAGCCTTGCTCTGATACCACTTGTTGTTCCCTATTCACTATCGTTTAAAAACAATTAAGTACTTAAAACAAATTAATAGTGAACAATGACTGAAATTAACATAAGTAAAACACACTGAGTAATTTTCAACATCATATTCTTTATTAGAAATGAATAAAAAAGAATACGTTACCCAAGTACTTGCGGAACAGTACTTGGGATTGAAATGACAAAGTTTGGTAACTCCTCTCTAAGCTCGGGCTAAGTCTGAGCACAACTACAAGTACCCACTCAGCTATCTCAGGGATTAAGTTGTATTTGGAGGAGTAAAAGATGGCTTGCGTGTATGTGTGTTTTTATAATTCACAAGATTAACCTTTCACTCCATCTCTTATGCTATTTATACAAGTATGAGTTTTAACTCTTTCCTAAGTAACAAACTGACACTTTGCAGAAGACAAAATACTGATGTATTTTGTCTCTGTTTACAAAGACTATATTAGGTAAAGGGACCAAGTCACTTTCTTCATGTCAGTACTGATGCTGATACTAAAAGGGAAACTTTCAGGATAAGTACTCCGTCTTATTCGTTTCCAAAGTAACCGTTTTATCCCGCCCATTCTTCAGTCTTCATAGTCTTCAGTCTTCAGTTTGTCTTCAGTGTTTGTAGTTGGTGAGGAGTTTGAGGGATTCAGTGAGTTATTGTCATCACTCACTGAATCCACCATCTTCTTCTTGACTCAGTCTTCACCCTTTAAGTTTCGCCTTACTGAGTGGAGAGACTTCTTCTATGTCTCTTACTGAGCGTCTTGAAGATGGCTCACTGAGAGACTGTGCACTCAGTGACCTGTTAGTGTTTAACGATATAAACACTTGGGGTATTTTCTATTTAAATCCATGACTTAAGGGGTTTGGGTATTTATTGAACCCAACACGAACAAAACTAACTTACGAACAAGACTAACTGATGAACAAGACTAACCAATGTGTTAATACAAATAACCCATAAAAACATTTATTTATATTTTACGATATTCTAATGTTTTGTCGATAACAAACGTAAAATCATTTTAACGAAACAAATAAAATACGTAGATGGTTTGATCCAATAGTTTACTGACACACTTACATTTTCATATAAAACACTAAACAAGTAATATTGTTTACATCTTATAGAATTGCATATGTATAACAACTAGTGTTTACATAATATGGAAATGTACATATATACTTTGTATATATTGTAATGGGTAAGGTAATGGGTAAAAACCTAAGTCCATGACCCATGACCCATGATCCATTGACTAGGTACAATGAATGTTGTTGGGTAAAACCCAAAGTCCATGACCCATACCCATGGAGCTTGATCCATAACCCATGACCCATTGCATGACATCATGCATTAAGTCATGTTGGGTATTATTCATGATCCATGACCCAAGACCCATGACCCAATGTCAAGATACATTGCATCTTGTTGGGTATTCATAAAACATTACCTATAACCCATGGTTCATAACCCATAACCCATAACCCGGTTTGCAACCCGAAATCCGGACTTAAGCTGACCCAGCAGCAGGATCCCTAGGATTGCACTAGTCGGATCCCTCTGGGGAGGGATCCGTGGGAACCGTGGGACAATAGACATTTTTGTTTATAAATAGCGAGCCATTTCTCTCTTGCTCATTACCCTTTTTACACATACTCTCTCTTAGTATTGTAACATCTCTAACCTCAGATCCAAATGATCATTTTATGTAGTTTTATGTTTGTGTGATTCTCTATGTTCCTCTTAAAGGCAAGACCACCACTTCTTGAAGACGTGCAAGCTCAAGTCATGAGTTGCTAAGCTTCGTCATCATCAAGACCACTGAAGTGTATCTTGTTGATAGTTTTTTTCTCCCTCCATAGAAGTGTTGTGTTGAAGGCATTAGTGAAAGGTGCCGAAGGGTCGCGTCAAAGGCATTAGTGAAAGGTGCCGAAGGGTCGTGTCGAAGGCATTAGTGAAAGGTGCCAAGGGTGTACATTCGATATAGTGCATCGATGTACAAGATAGTTAGTTTGGGTTAAAGGATATTGATATCCTTATGATGTTATAATAAGGAGTGTGACTCCTTTGGGGTAGTCGTGTAGTGGTGTAGTGTTGGGTAGTAGTTCCTCATTTGTAATTGAACTTGGTATCTAGCCTTGTACCAGATAAAGTGTAGGAGACGTTGTGATAGGTGTGGTTCTACCTCGTGGAAAAACTCGGTGTCTAGCCTAGTACCGAATAAAGAGTAGGCGACGTTGTGAAGGCTTCTCCGCCACATTAAGGAGCTTGTGTTGTGTAGTGCATACGAACTCTCGAGTGGGGAACTCGGGGAGTGGAGTAGGGCAAGGAAGGTGTCCTTGTAGCCGAACCACTATAAATACTCGTATCGTGGTTTTGTGTTCCTTTACTCTCTATCTTTGCATTAATGTTTGGTTCTTTATTATGACATTAATCATTTGATGATTAAATGCGTTTTGTAATTATAGTAGTTTTAACAAGGAAAATAGGTTGATCATTCAATGTTCATATGTGTACAAAGTAGGTTTTGATTGTTGGTTTTTGTTACAACTTTAATCCTGTCGGATTTTTTAAGTAAAATAATTGCTATTGTTATCTTGATAGGAATTATTCATTTAAAAGTGTATGAGTTTTTTATATTCTGTTAATAAATGGAATTTTTGTGGTCATGCAACATTAGCACTTTAGCAGAATAAGAGTCCAAATGGGTTCTCTGATTTGTTTAACTGTATTTCTCTTGCTCAGGGTAATCCATCCAACTCATAGCCAAACATTTGAGTTAAAATGTGGAGCATAAAAGGATGCTCAAAAAAGTGTTTGGTTAGTATACAGTAGCAAGATGTGTATCAGCTTTTACTGATGTATTAGTTCTGAATTGAACCATGGACTTTTATTCAAAAGCTTGAAGATGCTATCTTTAAACTGCTGGTTGCGCCCAGCCGCCCATCCAGTTAAATTTTTTGAAGGTATTTCACTTAATACTACGTTTTAGATTTTCTTAACTCACCTATCTCAAGCTTTTTACTTCTGCAACTATTTTGTTAGTGTATTATTCCCTGTTTTACTAAGTTCAAGATGAAGACTGTAACTAGTCTAGAATTTGTAAGTGTTTCTTTGTGAAAATAAACTCTATATGTTATACATGACCAGCATAAGCTAAAGATAGTGTTTATGTTACTTTTTTGTAGTATGCCCCTGTGGCCTCTAGAGCCAAAAGAATGACTAGTCCTCACTGCGTAATAAGACCTGAAGTAATCCAGAAGCTCCTTTTCGCCCATCCCATGCCACTGGAAGTAGAAGTTTCATATAGGCCAAACAAGCATTCATCTACATGCTTGTTGACTCTAAAGGGGTGTTTGGATGTGATTTTTACATGTCATCACATATATTTGACGAATCTGAATTAAATAGTTCTAATAAAAAGGCTGGATGATGTACTTAAAAATGATCACGTATATTTGCCTAATCAGAATAACCGTTTGACAAATACTGATCAGTTACATAATATGACCAAAGAAGACTTTCTTATGAAAATAGGAGATGTTTCTTCTGGAATGGGGTTGAAATTCTCTAAAATTCGGTTAAAAGAAGGTTAGCTATGTAATTTATCTTTTGAGAAAAAGTTTCTTTGTAGCTGCTATAAAACTGATTATCCAGCACTGATTTGTGTAATAAAATAATCAAAAGCAAAACTTGTTTGTTCAGACAGTAAGAACAGACTAATGCAACTGCGAGGCGCCAATAATCAGTTCATGAAACATCCAAACACAAATAACCATAAAAGACACTATGTATTAAAAATTAGTAATACATATACCACTTTTTTTTCTCGTGCCTAAGCCGCGTATTCTCTATCATTACCACCGGAGGCCACATGATCAGCTTATCGTTCACCACATCCTTCAATAATGCAACATAATGTTTCTTCCTTTCCTCAGGGCTTATAGCATAAGAAGCATCATCAGATCCGACATCTTTTGTATTTGCCGCACGAACTGGATGGTTTCTTGGCCTTGAGCTCCATTCCTTCAGCAATAATTGATGACTTAGCTTTGTTAGATTGTCATTAGTATTAGATGATAAGTAGGCCCACGTCTGTTGTTGGGCCTAAAGCCCATTGTGCCTAAAGCCCATTGTGTCCTAAGGTTTATCGTGTATATGTATGTCCCAGTTATGAGATTATAATCAATGAATCAATAAACATTATAACATCTTACATGGTTTCAGCCGTTCGATCCTAAATCTCTAACCCTATACCTAAACTCGATCTTCCGCTGCCGCCTCCGTCCACCGGCTACATGCCGGAGGTTCGGAGGGCTTTCTGTAAATCTTAACCTTTGTCATATTTCATCTTCAAATATCAAGTAATAAAGAAAATCCACCTGCACCAATCAATCAACACCAATCTCCAACTTTCCGATCCAAACAGATCCACCACAACCACCACCATCCGCCGCGCATTCTACACCGAGGTCTTGCCCACTGACGCTTGTGGTTGACCATTGGTTTTGTGAGCTACTATACCTAACGATTTCTTTTCTGGAGATTAAGCAAGTGGCTCTTGTTTAAAGAGGAAATCGATGGCAATAAGAGTGGCTGCAACGCCACCAAAAACAACACCAGGGCCTGTTAATAAACTCCATTTCCTGTATATCATCCTTCCTTCCTTCTCTTCTCTCTTCAAATCTTAGATTTCTTTCAAATGTATGTATTCTTTCTGGTCAATCGTTGGGATCTAGCCATGATGGGTTGATATGTTTCAAGTGGGTTGTAGTCAAAGTGTATGAAAATGTCTGAATGAGATTAGTGATGATAGGATGCTTTTTGTGTGGAAAGTAAGTGGTAATCATTAAAGCATAGGTGGTGGGGTTGGCTATATTCTTTTTACCGACAACAACATTGGAAAAATTGTTCCACCGAGTACCACAGTTATTTTATTGACTCGTGATAAAAAAAAAAAAAAAAAAAAAAAAAAAAAAAAATTGTCGAATCCAGGGTATCAATTCCCGAGACGACTTTTGTTAGTGTCGAATCTAGGGTATCAATTCCCGAGACGACTTTTGTCGGTGTCGAATCCAGGGTATCAATTCCCGAGACGATTTTTGTTGGTGTCGAATCCAGGGTATCAATTCCAGAAAAACATAAAAAAAAAAAAAAAAAAAAAAAAAAAAAAAAAAAAAAAATTCTTTCTGCTGCCTCTCCTTCAACCTTTACTGCCTCCTCACCTGCTGTCTTCTCTCCTGCTACGCTGCATTCTCATCTGCTCACCTTCATCAGACACTTTCCTCACCTCCATTCTCCCTCTTCGAATCAATCTATCCCACTTCTAAACTCACCATGTCAATCTTCTCCAACCCTCTACTGCTTCGTCTACTGCCTCTACATCATGTAAAAATAAAAAATAAAATAACGATCTGTCAATTTGATGATAAGTAGGCCACAAAAAGAAGATTCCTCTCTTCAACTGTCAACTTGATTCAAACATGGCGGTCCTCATTTTGGTTTATCCTGTTTGGTACGGATACTTTGGTTTATCCGGTTTGTTGCCTGCTGCTGAAGATGCTTCCGCTTGCTGTCGAATGTCTTCATCAACATTTATTTACTTGCTTTAGTTTATTGTTTATTAGCTTTAATCTCCAGTTCGAGCTTTCGCGATTTCGCCGCTCAAACTGCGAGAGAGTGTTAGATTGTCATTAGTATTAGATGATAAGTAGGCCCACGCCTGTTGTTGGGCCTAAAGCCCATTGTGCCTAAAGCCCATTGTGTCCTAAGGTTTATCGTGTATATGTATGTCCCAGTTATGAGATTATAATCAATGAATCAATAAACATTATAACATCTTACAAGCTTTAGGGCGGTATTGTAGTTAATAGCACCACCTCCGCCATCATTTGGGTTAGCCCGCACGTTCTGATTCAACTGATTCACATTAGAGTCAGAATGCACCGCTGCACTTTTACCCTGGTTGACCTGACTGCCTCCTCTCTTAGAACTAAAATGCAGATCAGCTCACAAACAACACACATTGTAAACAAAATCCTCATCAGAATCCTATATGGCAAACACTATTTTAAAGGAACACTCATTCACAAAAGGATAAGTATCTTAACATAAGCTGCAGTAAAATACAGATTAACAGCCAGATCATCATCTTATGTTCTTATATTCTTGTATATAAAGACAATATTAAGTTATAAACCTTAATCAGGTTTATTTAACGTTTATTTCGACCTCTTCATCCAACTTAAATGTCTAACACAAATGAAAAATCAACAATAGCTAAACACTAATATAGTCTACCATTCTGTTGCAGATTGGATTTCTTTTGAACGGCAGAATGTATTAAAAGCCTTGCAAGGAGCTAGGCAAAAAAAAAAAAAATAATAATAATATATGGTAGCGGATAGACCGTTACTGGGAAAAGTGGATAGAGCATCCATGGAACATTAATCTTCGAATGTGGTTAAGTTGATAAGCCTACTTTTAAGGTTTATGAGCCTATCAACTCGAGCTTATGGCTTATTTAGCTTGATAAGCTTATGGCTTAGATGGATATATTTCCGTATTTTCTTGTTGTCGTTGTTGCTGTAAACAATCATTATACATACTTTCCGAATGAATCATAATTAAAGTTTATTTTAAGAGTAATAACATTTGGGTTCGGTCTATACTTGACCGCATGGGTCTGGATCGTCACTCTACTTTGTGTTCAAGTTTTGATGATGCGATTGAGATGATCAATTATAGTATGGTTAGGTAGTTTATGAAATTCAACTGGCTGTGTTTTTTATTTATGGATTTCACATTGATGTAAGAATTCTGAGGGTCGATTGGTGCAAAGGTTCAGCGTTTGTGTGCTAACAGCAATGTCATAGTCTACTGGTTCACGCTGCTGGCTACGGATTGATCTTTGTCATTTTTGTTCTGTTGTCATGTGTGTCACGTTTCTTCTGTTCGGGATTTTTCATGGGTCCTGTTTTCGGTGCATTTTTTGTCCTATCAGATGGTGTTGGTGGCTGCTTTTGTTCACACTGTACATTCCTATCAGATGGTGCTGACGTATGCTTTTGTTGTGGATGTGCATAGTTTCGAAGGTCTCTATGTTTGTTTTGTTGATGTGAATCTAGTGTAGTTTAGGAGTGGGCAGTATTGCTTGTTTGGCCTAAGTTCTATTAGCTAAGCTAACTTTAATATCGGCTGTTGCTGAAAATATAAGATTCCTATAGCAGTCATATATGTAGTTCTGTGGCTTGTTTGGAAGTGCGTGTCTAGTGTTATGTGCTGCTATTCTTAATGAGGATATAGCTGCTCATGTTCGAATTCTTTCCTACCTTTGGATTACACATCAATGCTTGAAGATTAATGTTCTATGTAATGTCTATAGCGGGTGAATCCAAATGAGGCTTTGGGGGTTGGCTGTGAGGATGTTAATAAATCTTGCAGCAGGTAAGGAAAAAAAAAGAACTAATGAAATCCAGTTATATTGTCTGAACTTTCCACTTATTATTGAAACCTTAAAAACCCATCATTCGGAGCACACTTCATGTGGCTAAAACATTACTCACCGACATATCATTTATATGCCAACGAATGGATATATTAGCCAATCCAGAAGTGAATGTCCTGCACTAACACAAAATCGGCTTCACATTGGTGATTTATCAGTAGATTGGACAGTTTCAATTCCCAAAGAATAATATGTTTCTCTTGATGCAGATACCACAAACCTCTCAGCGCCTTTTTTCGTCATGAATTTCTAAATCAATGTCGGGGTTGTGAGTGGTTGTGTTAGGCCAGTAACCCGAAAGGTGTAGTCTGTGGTGGTACATGATTATTCTACCAAATAATGTAAAATCCTAGTTTTATAAATGAAAGCAAAACAACATAGTAGCAAAGTTACCACATAAGGCAATACTGCAACAATCTTATACCATTTCAAAATGACACATACATAGACTCTTATTAATTCAAATACCATAAGTCCATAACAACATATTCTAGTTCTTTCAGTAACCAGCTTAAGTTCATTCAAATTTCGAATACCAAAACCGACTAAGAAGGATGCACTTTCTTCCCCTTAGAAGCAACACTCTTCATAGCAGACTTCATACTCGCAGTTGCTGAATTCAAAGCAGCCTCAACGTACTTATTCGACGCATAACTTGCAGCTTTCTCCATACTTTTTCCTAGCCTTCGCGCACTTTCGCCTATAGACAACAACCCTTGCAGCTCCTTATTGGACTCTCGCTCCATTTCCTCTTCAAACCTTCTGAATTCTTCCATGGCTTCTTCCATAGCTGAATCAAGGTAGTCTTCAGCTTCTTGCATTGAGTTCTCAGCTTCTGCTACTTCTTGGTCATACTCTAGCTCCATTGCAGCCCATGACTTGTAGGATTCGAGCTCGAAAAGGCGCATTAGATCCTCTATGGTTGATGGGTCAAAATTCTTGTCATGGAGAGACTGATCAGATAGAAAAGTGAAGTGGGAGATCAATGCTTCCATTGTGGTTTTGAGTATCAAGTATCAAAGTGTGGTCGATCTCTTTTTTTTTCCTTACTTGTTTGGTGGTGAGTGGAGTGATAAGAATGAGTGGAGCATCTTAAAGTCAATTATTTTTCTTTGTTTTCTTTTCCATTAATAATTTAACATTTTGCTGACTTTTCTTTTCAAAATATACAAAATATGAATAAGGTTAATACAACTTTTTTTGAGAAATGCTAAGAGCACTCGGTACGGTAACGCACTATCCGAATTAAAGCTTAACTCGCTCTCATTAAAAGTGTGTTAACCACATCGTCCTCCTGAACTAAGGGTGCGTTAACCCCTTAACGCAGTGCGAAAGTTTAAGGGTTTTTTTTTTTTTTTTTTTTTTTTTTTTATTATTATTATTTTTTTAAAGTTAAGGTGAGTTAAAGTAGTTTGATAAGGGGGTTTTTTTTAGTTAAGGTGAAAGGTTAAACCTGATGTGGGGCTGACGCGACAGTGTGTTAAACCTTAACACAAGGTTATGGTACCCTTTGCTCTAAGGGTGCGCTTAGTTAGAGAAAAAAATTTCTTGTTTTTTATATCTGTATTTTCCAGTTTTGAAGAAGCGGAAGGAGAGTTGTGGAAAACAAAAAAAACAATTAAATTTTTTTTTGTAATTTTGCTTGTTAAGTTAAGAAATATGGAATTTTGTATTTTGCAAAACATTTTGTTAAAAAACGTTGATTTGATTTCCGTTTTCCTTGTTTTTCATAGAAAAATAAAGGTGTTTTTCCCCCAACTAAACGCATCATAAATATTTCTACAAAAAAACTCTTATAAATGTGCCTACTCACAGATGTTGACATTTGTCAGAATTGACGGTTTGGATGCATAGAAAGAATGAGTGTGAAAAAACTATATAATATTGTTGTGGTGTGTAAGAGAATTTGTAGAAGGTTATAATAACAGAGTGTAGCAAAGCTCTAATTTTTTTTTAGCATAAATCAGCCGAAGTAATTTTGCTTATCAAGTTTTTATACTTTTAATCGTACCGTTAACAATCTAATGCTGCAATGTTTCGTTTATGAGACATGTCTTTTAGATAGGGCAAATCACTTAGAAATGTAGTTAACTTGTCACTTTTTCTCATTGTATGTAGCATTCTTTTTTTTTTCTCATTCTGTCAATAAACTTCTATCGTTAGTCCTTTGTGTGTACCCGTTACCAAAAAAACCTGCATCGTTAGTCCTTTATGCTAACGACCGTTAATAAATAACTTAAAATTTGGTTATCTTACGCTAAACTTGCGTCGTTGGTCCTTTATAGTAACAATCGTTAAAAAAATAACTTAAAATTTGGTTTTCTTACGTTTCCGTCCGTTTTTTTCACTTTTTCGTATGTTTTTACACGTTTTCGTTCGTTTTAACACGCTTTCGTCCGTTTTTTCACGTTTTTATCCGTTTTTTAACTTTTTCATTCGTTTTTACACGTTTTCGTCTGTTTTTTCACGTTTTCATATGTTTTTACATGTTTTCATCCGTTTTTACACATTTTCGCCCGTTTTTGCAAATTTTCATTCGCTTTTACACGTATTCGTCCGTTTTTACACGTTTTCTTCCGTTTTTTCACATTTTCATGCGTTTTTACACGTTTTCATCCGTTTTAACATATTTTCATCCGTTTATGCACGCTTTCATCCGTTCTAACACGTTTTCGTCCGTTTTTTCACGTTTTCATCCGTTTTTACATGTCTTCATCCGTTTTTACACGTTTTTGTCCGTTTTTCACATTTTCGTCCGTCTTTACACGTTTTGGTCCGTTTTAACACGCTTTCATCAGTTTTTTCACGTTTTCATCCGTTTTACACGTTTACATCCGTTTTTGCACGTTTTCATCCGTTTTTCACGTTTTCATCCGTTTTAACACGTTTTCATCCGTTTTTACACGTTTTCGTCTGTTTTTCACGTTTTCGTCCGTCTTTACACGTTTTGGTCCGTTTTAACACGCTTTCATCAGTTTTTTCACGTTTTCATCCGTTTTACACGTTTACATCCGTTTTTGCACGTTTTCATCCGTTTTTCACGTTTTCATCCGTTTTAACACGTTTTCATCCGTTTTTACACGTTTTCGTCCGTTTTTCACGTTTTCGTCCGTCTTTACACGTTTTGGTCCGTTTTAACACGCTTTCATCCGTCTCTACACGTTTTCGTCTGTTTTTGTCACGATTTCATCCGTTTTTACACAAAATGTGCAAACACGAATGAAAACATGAAACAACAGATGAAAACGTGTAAAAACGGATGAAAACGTGAAAAAACGGATGAAAACGTGAAACAACGGACGAAAACGTGAAACAACGAACGAAAACGTGCAAAAACGGATGAAAACATGTAGAAACGGATGAAAACGTGAAAAAATGGATGAAAACGTGAATAACGGACGAAAACGTGTTAAAACATACAAAAATGTGTAAAAACATACGAAAACCTGCAAACATACGAAAACACGCAAAAACGGATGAAAACGTGAAATAATAGATGAAAATGTGAAAAAAAACAGACGAAACCATGTTTAAACGGATGAAAACGTGTAAGACAGATGAAAACGTGAAAAAAAAATAGACGAACCCGTGTTAAAACGGACGAAACCGTGCTAAAACGGATGAAAACATGCAAAAATGGACCAAAATGTGTAAAAATGGATGAAAACGTGAAAAAACGAATGAAACGGGGAAAAACAGAAGAAAAGTGAAAAAACATACGAAAACGTGTAAAAACGAATGAAAACGTGTAAAAACTGATAAAAACGTGAAAAAACGGACGAAAGCGTGTTAAAACGAACGAAAACGTGTAAAAACGTACGAAAACGTGAAAAAAAACTGACGGAAACGTAAGAAAACCAAATTTGAAGTTATTTTTTAACGATTGTTACTATAAAGGACCAACGACGCAAGTTTAGCGTAAGATAACCAAATTTTAAGTTATTTATTAACGGTCGTTAGCATAAAGGACTAACGATGCAGGTTTTTTTGGTAACGGGTACACACAAAGGACTAACGATAGAAGTTTATTGATAGAATGAGAAAAAAAAAATGCTACATATAATGAGAAAGAGTGGCAAGTTAACTACATTTCTAGGTGATTTGCCTTTTTAGATGTTGTGCATATTGCATACATAAGAAGTGATTTTTGTTTTACGTTGTCTGATGATGAGTGTGAACATGTTTCATATTCAACCATTTAGTTTTCGTTGGAAACTATTTGATCTCGCAGTTTTTAATTGTAACTCATTAAAATGAAAGATATTGGAGTAAATTGCAAAAATCGTCTTTGTGGCATGGTCAAATTGCATGTTTCATTTTTGTGCTTCATTAAGTGCAAAGATAGTCTGGATTTGGCATTGTTACGTGCACTTTTGCTCCTTCATGTTAACCGGCGTTAAGTGAGTTTCTTTAATAGTTACACGTTAGGGCTTTTGGCTAACGACCGTTGCAGCGTTCATACTTTATTGTTGCAGCGCCCATCCATTACTAACGACCGTTTATAATTTAACGTTTTCGTTCGTTTTTTATTCATTTTCGTCCGTTTTTTACGTTTTCGCCCGTTTTTTTACGTTTTCGCCCATTCTTTTATGCTTTTTACTTTTTCGTCTGTTTCTTTACAATTTCGTCCGTTTTTTACGTTTTCGTCAATTTTTTTACGCTTTCGTCAGTTTTTTTACATTTTCGTCCGTTCATATACTTTTTCGTCCGTTTTTTTACGTTTTCTTCTGTTTTTTAACGTTTTTGTCATAAAAAAATTTCGACATAAAAATTTTGAAAAATTTATCGACATAAAATTTTTTCGACAATTTTTTTCCCAATTTCTATTTTTCGAAATTGTTTTCAAAAAAATTTGTAAAAGAATTGGAAAAAAAACTATTTTGGAAAAAGAAATTGAAAAAAAGAATCTGAAAAATTTTATGTCGAAAAATTTTGGAATTTTTATGTCAAAAAATTTTAAGCTGAAATTTTTTTCAATCGAATTTATGTCAAATTTTTCCAATTAAAATAAAAAATTTTGAAAAAATTTTTGACATAAAAATTTCAAAATTTTTTTTTCAATTTTTTTCTCCAATTTTTTTTCCAATTCTTTTCAAAATCTTATGAAAAAGAATTTCGAAAAATAGAATTGGAAAAAAGATTTTAAAAATATTTCGTCATAATTTTTTTTTCCAAAATTTTTCCACCTAAAATTTTCAATTTTTTTTCCAATTATTTTTCAAAATATTTGAAAAAGAATTGAAAAAAAATTTTATGACAAAATTTTTTTATGTCGATAAATTTTTCAAAATTTTTTATGACGAAAAGGCTAAAAAACAGAAGAAATGTAAAAAACGGACGAAAACGTATAAGAATGGACGAAAATGTAAAAAAACGGACGAAAACGTATAAGAACGGAAAAAACGTAAAAAACATACGTAGATGTAAAAAACAGACGAAAACGTATAGAAACGTACGAAAACGTAAAAAAATGGACGAAAACGTAAAGAAACTGACGAAAACGTAAAGAAACGGACGAAAACGTAAAAGAATTGACGAAAACGTAAAAAAACGGACGAAAATGGTACATTATAAACGGTCGTCAGTAAATGATGGGCGCTGCAACAGTAAAGAATGAACGCTGCAATAATCGTTAGCCAAAAGGGCTAACGTGTAACTATTAACGGAACTCACTTAACGCCAGTTAACATGAAGGATCAAAAGTGCACGTAACAGTGCGAAATCCGGACTATCTTTGCACTTAATGAACCACAAAGACGAAACGTGCAATTTGGCCATACCACAAGGCACGATTTTTGCAATTTGCTAGGGAATATGGGCATTTACCTTATGCATTAACATGTCTATTAAAGAATTTTAGGGTGTGTTTGGTATCCCACTATAGGAATGACACTATGATTATGAAAGTGATTAAAGGTGTTTGTTTAAGATGAGGGGGCACACCAGTATTGTAATGAATGATAGATATAATCTATACTCTATATACATCTAAAGAGGTAGGAATGGATCTTTCATTGGCGAGGGACACACCACTACTATCAAACACATACCCATTGTCATTCATGACAACATACCAAACACACCCTTAAACATTAAATACTTCATCTGTTTCCTTATTTCAATTAATGAAAGTAGAGTTTATCGTAGGGTTGGCGGTGGATCGGATATCGATCGAGTGAAGCAGTATCCATATCCATATAGTTTTGCATACTCTATATACATATCTATTTTAATTTTGATTCATCTATTCATATTCATATCCAACGGATAAAGCGAGTAATAGGAAATAAATCACTCATCTAAAAATTCACGGTTTTAATCGAAATAAATGTATATTGCTAAATCATATTGAATGACATTTTGTTTCAAATACTTTCAAGTTTACTTTTGCATCAAAAAGTTATTTATAACTTTGGATCACTTAAATAAAGCCCATGTATGACAGTTTTAAACACAAACTAAGTTTTGTAAGAAAAAAAAAATAGACTAAACGAACAACTATAAATGGCATTACATTTAACGAAAATCTTATTACGAGTAATCACATCTGATGTGTGGTATAAATTGAAGTTTTAAAAGATGTATATGTATATATATCATATTTCGGTTGGTAAACGGATGATTAGTAAATGATAAAATGTCATTTATATCCGATCTATTAATAACTTTGCATATCCATATCCATTAATTATTATTGGGTTAATATACAAAAATGTTACTAAACTTTCAAAAATATTTGTCCTAAGTCACTAATGTTTGTATTCTGTCATCTAGGTCACTATACTTCACGGGTTTTTCACATATGTTACTAAACCTTTTTATAAGTGTCACCCTAGTCACTCGAAGGATTGGTAACCGGCTTTGGCACATACGTTACTAAACCTATACAAACAAGTCACTAAACTTTGCGAAAAATTTGTCTTAAGTCACTAATGTTTCATTCCTGTCATCTAAGGTACTAAACTTTGCTAAAAATTTGTCCTAAGTCACGAGTTGTGGCACATGTTACTGAACCTTTAAAATTTTACGTTTTATACGATTTTATACACCTTTTATACGTTTTAATTCATTTTTATTCGTTTTTATACGTTTTTGTTTGTTTTTTTACGCTTTTGTCCGTTTTTATACGTTTTCGTCCGTTTTTGTCCCACTTTTTACGTCCGTTTTTATGTTTTCATCCGTTTTTATACGCTTTTGTCCGTTTTTATATGGTTTTGTACATTTTTTATACGTTTTTATTCTTTTTCATCCGTTTTTATACGTTTTCGTCTGTTTTTTACGTTTTCGTCCATTTTTCTTATGTTTTTGCCCGTTTTTCTATGTTTCATTCGTTTTCGTCCCTTTTTTATGTTTGAAAACATAAGAAAATAGGCGAAAACGTAAGAAAAACAGACGAAAACGTATAAAAACGAATAAAAACGTATAAATAATGTATAAAACCATATAAAAATGGACAAAAACGTATAAAAACGGTTGAAAACATAAAAACATATAAAAACGGACGTAAAAAATGGGACAAAAACTGACGAAAACGTATAAAAACTGACAAAAACGTAAAAAAAACAAACAAAAACGTATAAAAACGAATGAAAATGAATAAAAACGTATAAAAGGTGTATAAAATCGTATAAAACGTATAATTTTAAAGGTTCAGTAACATGTGCCACAACTCGTGACTTAGGACAAAATTTTCATTAGTGACTTAGGACAAATTTTTCGCAAAGTTTAGTACCTTAGATGACAGGAATGAAACATTAGTGACTTAGGACAATTTTTTCGCAAAGTTTAGTACCTTAGATGACAAGAATGAAACATCGGTGTGTATACACGTCAGCATTTAACCGGCAACAGTAGGTCGTCTCACTATTGGTATCCAAGATAACCGGTTACGTAAAGTATAGTAACCTAGATGACAGAAGATAAACATTAGTGACTTAGGACAAATATTTTTGAAAGTTTAGTAACTTTTTTGTATATTAACCCAATTATTATTTGGTTCATTCATATCCATTATATGAATGGATTAGATCAAATGGATATCATTTGGAAAGAATATCCATTGTCATTTCTAATATAGTGAGTGAAGATAATATTTGATTGATAGAAAAATGTAATAATTTCACATTTTTTAAATATTATGTTTTTTTTTTTTTTTTTTTTTTTTTAAGACAGTATATATTGAACGAGAAGATGCTAGCGTAATCTACAGTTTTGTAAATATATGAATGAAATCTGGTTCTCTCAATTATTGTTTTAGATAAGGCATCAATATTTACTATGTGAAACTTGTTTTGATGAATACAATATTATTTATCTATCGTAAAGGAGGACTTTGGTTAAAGAAGGCATGGATCTCAAGAAAGTAACGTTTTTAAGCATAATGACAGGGAAAGAACTCAAAGGGTTTGATTGACAAAGTTGGACATATACTTTACAAGTCCGAACTACCTTTTTATTTGTTATTTCATTGCATCTTTCATAAGGGTGTACTGCTTGTTTAGTTGGTAACTTTTGGGATAGGAGAATGAGTCAAAAAAGTAGATTGGTTCGACTATTAAGTGGAAAGAAGGGTATAAATGCTTTTTGTATATTCGGGCATGCTCTTACCACCAGAGCATCATCTTATACATCTATTTCTCGTATCGTATCTAGAACCTAAACTACGGAGCAAGAAGATACGGCCATAGGCAATACCACTTTTATAGCTCGCTTAAATGTGTTAGGGTGTGGGTTGAATTTTTGTTTCGGCACATCATCTTCATATAAAAAAAAAAACACTTCTATTATTATTATTATTATTATTATTATTATTATTATTATTATTATTATTATTATTATTATTATTATTATTTCATATTATTATTATTTCTTTCACATCATCTTATACATATAGGCTTGTAGTATGATCACTTTTTTAAGGAAAAAAATAATAATAAAAAAATGAAAAATTGACTAATAGAATGTAGTTTGCCTTACTCTTTGGGTAAATACCGTTAAAAGCACAACATTTTACATTAAGTTGAACTTTTTGTTAGAAGACTAGATTAGTTGGCCTAAAGCCTCAAATCTAATTGTGGGTGGGTTTGAGTCTATTAGGTTTAAGGTTTGAATTTTTTGTTCATTAAGTATGTATTTACTATAGCTACACATGCAATTTTTATTATGCAATCAGAAAAACAAAAACAATAATATATTTGCGGGGTAATTCCTAAAAGGGGACAAAAAGCTCCATTGAGGTCACTTTGAGGTACAAAAATAAACCCTCTTCTCAAAATGGTCATGTGCGAATGTGCGACTCCATTAGATGTGCGACAAGTGTCCACTTTTTTAATAATAAAGTACGGTAGTAGGTGAATTTTGTCTTATTATTGAGAGTATTAAAAGTCTAATATACCCTCACTTTAATTTTATCATTTCTCATTTATATAAATAAATTCTCACCAAATACACTCATCACCACCTCTCTCTCTCACAAAAATTCCGGCCATCTCTCTCTCAAAAACTCCGGCCAGCCATTTGCTAAATCGCCTCCAAATCTGCTCCACCCGCCACCCCGTTGCTCCACCTAGCACGCCTCACCAACAGATCCGACAGAAATCATTAGATCTGAAATCGCCGGTACTGGTTCACATGGAGCATCCTATCAATTGTCAGGTATTACTATTTATTTGGACGCACCTCTTCTCATTTCTCATGTTGTTATTTACTGTTATTGATATTTTTAACTGCAAGATTTCAGTTTGGGTCAAAGATCAGATGAATTTGCTTTTACACTATCACATCCTTCACTGCCATTATTTCTTTGTAATCGTTCACTGCCATTTGCTTGTATAAAAGTAGTAACTATTATTTCTTTGTAATCGTACCAGTTGGGTTTTTTGTAGTTTTTTTGTAAAGAATAATCATACCAGTTGGGTTTCTTGTAGTTTCTTTGTAGGTTTTGACATATCTGTTATTTCTTTGTAGTTTCTTGGTAGTTTGGGGACCAGATTTCTTCATCCTCCATTTATATTGAATTAATATAAAAAAGAGAGGTATTTTTTAATGGGTTTGTGGGCATCCACAAGTTTGAATGAAAAAAAAAATAGTGACGGTGCCGGTGCCAGTGCCGGATTTGATGGTGGCTGGCCGAATATGGTAGTGGCTAGATATTGTAGATGATGAAGGGAATGTGTGGTTATAAATATGTAAGTGAAAAGATAAGGTAGGTAGAGAAAATACATATAAAAAAGAGGGGTATTTTTGACCTTTTACATTAGTAATAATAAGACAAAAATAAATATTTGGGAAAAAAATCCTACCTACCATTGTACTTTAATAATAAATAAGTGGACACGTGTCGCACATCTAATGGAATCGCACATTCGCACATGACCATTTTGAGAAGAGGGTTTATTTTTGTACCTCAAAGTGACCTCAATGGAGCTTTTTGTCCCCTTTTGGGAATTACCCCTATATTTGCTATTTTACACTTTTTGCCTAAGTTAATATCAAGAATAGATTATTCGTCCGTATAAATGAAAGCTCAAAATGCCTCAACTAATTATTGTCTTTATTAAGCATTGACAATATACTTATTTCGCAACAATACCACTTAAATTTTCCACATGTATAACACTGCAACTCAAATCTATACACAAATGGTTTAAATTTTTGTCAAGGAAATGACCAGCATAAAGATCTCTATTATCTCGGTCGAGAGATGTTCATCCATATATTTACCGAACTTTTGAAATGCCAAGTCCGTTGCAGAATTTCCAAAATATGTTACCAACATTGGTTCTGCGCCAGCTCTTACATATTTGGCAACCCTCTTTCCAAAGTTTGGCTCATCAGAAGCTTTCACATTTGTAAAATTAATGTCATTGGGATCCCAATTTGCTTCAAATGATTCCAATGTATCAAGAGTAAAAGATCCTTGCTGGTGAATAAGACCCCTAACTTCGTCCTCACATGGATTGTACATAGGCACATTGAACGATTGAATATCAGATTCTCTAACTAATCCCTGCCATGAATATAATTTAGATTCATGAAAATCTTAGTTAACCAATCAGAGATTTATAAGCTTTGAAGTACTTGAATATAGAACCACATACCTCCTTTGCTAAATCGACAAGTGATTTAGCAAACAACTCCCATAAACAATTTCTACCATTGCAACTTGGATCAATGTCACTTCGTCCTCCTAATGCGAGAACCATATGCCCTCCATCTATTATTTCTTTCGAACGTGATTCTAAAAATGTTGTAAAATCCTTTTCAAATTGGATCCTATACATTTCAAACACATTGGGAGGGCTCGTTTTTGCCAAGTAAACATTTAGCCCATTGTTCTCAATCCCTTTAGGTACCTGACAAAAGAATCAATAACAAATTGTTAATGTCCAAACTTCTATTTGTATTTACTTTTCCCTTAAATATGTAGTAGTTGGAATCATGTCTCGTTGCTTAATGATCTATAGTCCTAGATTCGCCCCTTGCATCGAATTGTTTATGCGTTCTCCAAATACATAATTGGAACTCGTGTAGCAATCTTTGAACTAAACTAAGTAAATGAATAATAACATTAAAACAACCACATAAGGAACTACAAGAAGTTAGAGATATGTTAAGAACCCAACATGTACGGTGTTAACTTTTCTTTCTTCTTCTTTTTAAAAGGGGAATTTATGTGCATGGTTATCAACTTTCTTTTTTTACCTTTGGTAGATTGGTGCCATTGCCATAGACTAACCTCAGAAAGCCAGTGAAGGCTGTTAGTTGAATGAAAAAGATGAATACTTTTGTCCGGAAATAGCCTCCCGTGAAAACAACCAGGCACGGCCGAAATGAAACAGCTGTCAAAATCCTCTCCCTTCTCCTTGTTAAGTTCAGCATAGAACATTGGTAATGATTTGAAGATGGAGTTAAAGTCATTTCCAAAAAGGTCGTTTAAGTACACTTGAAGTTGTGGGGATTTTAGATTCTTTTCTTTACACACTTCATGGACTTCATTTATAATGTTAGACACAGCCAATAGGGTGTTAGGTCCGGTAGCGCAACCCAAATCTGCAATATTGAAACATTGTGGGAAACCATCAAGATTGGCTATGCCCTTGATTACTTTTTTAATTAGCGGTTGCACTTTCCTTATTGTGATTTCCTGAAACATTTCAAGGAAAACAAGGGTTTGAAGTCAATAGCATGAAATTTAAAAACATGTGTTCAAGTGATGAATTGTGAGATGTTAACAGAATAGAAATAGATAAAGATAGGAAGTAAGAGATACTTGAGAAAAAGAGTTGTTGGCATAGCTCGATTTTTCATTGCCACCTTTCATGTGTAGGTAGTCTGCAACTCGCATGGTTACTGCTTCTTCACTTGCCATTGCAACTACTTTTCCAATGCCAAGCACCAACCGTGACGCGCTATAAATACTATAATGAGATGATGCAAGCCATGATGCAAGCGCTCATTTTACCAAGTTATCAAACTAAATTTCAGGTATCAGAATCTAACCAAATTAGCATGGTTAATATGACATGAGTGATTTGACAAAACACCTTGTTTTGCTATGAAGTAAATGCCATGTTACTCTTTTTGAGAGATCTATATTTTCTGACTTCTTACTAGGGTGTCTGAATAAAACTTCTTTTGGTAAATAAGGAAACATATGCTGTACAAATAACTCAAAATGAGGAGCTTGATTCTACAAGAGAACTCCATTCTTGGTATCCATTTAATATACAAATTAAAAAAAGACATCAAATTAAATTCATGATAATCCCTCTATACTAAGTATGGGATGCTAGTGAAGAGTACTTTTATTCTTATATCACAAGAGTTTAATTCTGTAGCTTGAATAAGATTTCTTACCAGATTAGAGGATAATGCTCGCCCACTAAACCACATGGCATTGATCCAATTTTGAAACCCTCCATTTTGTATAAATTTCTTCTTACCGGCCTCTTGTTTCCATATTTCTCTCTTATTGTAATTACAGTTAATTAGAGCTTCATTATATGGGTAAAAGCAATAAATACTCTATGTACTACTTTTTAGAATTCGTTATGCTTTCTCCATTTCAAAAAATCTCATAATGCTCAACAGAATTAGTTGTCATTATGCTTAAATAAATTTCCCATTTTTCATGAAACGACATTAATAGCCTTAGTCTTCTTTAACCGGCCATCACCACCAACACCACCACTACTTCCGGCCACCGTTGCACCAAACTTTCATCTCTCTTAAACAACACACACATAATAGATCATTTGTATTAACTATTACTTCGTATTTAGTTATAAGATGTAGAAGATGAAGCTGGAAGAAATGACCAAATTACCGCTAAAGGTGATGTGTAATGACTTTTATAAAGTAGAAAAACCATAATAAGCTTCTTTAACACTATAAATTATATTGTTGTTACTTTATATATATTTAGTTACAAACTCACGAGAACTCCAATCGATGTCTCTATTTTAGTTCCGTGCTCAAACAAAAATCAATAACATTATTTTGATTTCTAGTACAACTTGTAATTACCATGAATAGACATGAATGAGCGAGGTAGAATTCTATCTACTCGAATGTCCTTTCCCTAGTATTAGTAGAAACCCAATTAAAGATAGCATATCCTATCTGTAATATTAAGACGTATCATAACTATGTTCGAATTATATCAAACTAAAGAATAAGAAATATAAAGAGTCGGACCACCATGAAAGTGTTACGAATTGACTGTTGAACTAAAATTCACATGATCTTATGATTTTTGGTGCATTCCGGTTCTTATTCACTCATGTTTAATCTTATATGAGTGTGTGACATGACTCGTAGTCTTTTCTCTAAGTATATGTCTTTTAAAACTCTGATCATTGGCCAAAATGATATCCCAACAAATTATAAACACTTATATGTCTCTTAAAGCATCGACTAACTCGCTGAATATGAGGTATTCCATCCGACTCTTTTCACGTACCATCAAATGACTCAACAATGTCCATGAACTATATCAAAGATTATGCTCTTCCAGTAATGGTTTTGAATATCTAGAATTGCTGATGAAGATTATAAATTTGATGGTAGAAGCATTACAAAAAGGAAAAACATAATGATATAAATTTAAAAAAAGAATGTGACGCATATCATCAGAATGTTTAGAAAGTAATCAACCAACTGAAGACTTCTTGAACTCTTGAATTGGGTGAATAGGTGAATGTACTTTTGGATATGCTTCTGTGGAAGCAGAATAGTTTGAAGATTGTATGTTCTTGATGTTTGAATGTCAATATTTAGTTCTTGTAGCCTAGGCATATGTGTTACAAAGTTGGCATGCCAATTTTGTAAGAATGTCTTGCATATGTACTTGTATATAAAATCCGCTATATATTTGACACGGATTTGCCGCAATGCTAAAACCATGGTGAATGCATCTAAGTGTTTGGAGTTTAATATCATGTATTGGTGAACATGAATCATTTCACTTAAAAAAAAAAAAAAAAAAGAAAAGAAAGTTTAATGATGGTTTGTAATAAAAGGATATATATGATTAAGCGACGTTGTATGGTTTTCTTTACCTGAAGGGAGCTTGTTGACATAGTGATTGTGATACTCAGGGAGTGGAGTAGGGCAAAGATAGAGCTTCTTAGCTGAACCACTATAAATCTCTGCAGATTGGTTTGATCGTTCTTTCTCTTTACTATTCTTTCTTTCATACTTTATCTTTGTTCATATTTGTTGTCTTCCTATATTGATTGATATCACATAGAGGTGGCAAAATGGTTGGGTCGGGTAGGGTTGGGTCTTGGGTCTTAGATGGGTATGGGTTTAGATGGGTCACTTAGAAGGATGGGTCTAGATGGGTATGGGTCTAAATAGGTATGAGTCAGATCAGGCCGTTTTTTTTTTTTTTTTTTTTAATTACTTTTTCGTCCGTTTAAGTCTCTTTTTTTACGTTTTCGCCCGTTTTCGTCTGTTTTTAACGTTTTTATCCGTTTTCGTCCGTTTTTTTACTTTTTCGTATGTTTTTTACGTTTTCGTCCATTTTTTAACGTCTTCGCCCGTTTAAGTCCTTTTCTTTTACGTTTTCGTCATTTTTTTTACGTTTTCGTCCATTTTTTACGTTTTTCATCCATTTTTTACATTTTCGTCCGTTTTTATCCGTTTTCGTCCATTTTTTTACGTTTTCGTCCGTTTTCGCATGTTTTTTAACGTTTTCGTCCGTTTTCATTTGTTTTCATTTGTTTTCATCAGTTTTTGTATGTTTTGGCAGTTGTAATATTCATAATTTAATTACAAAAGTGAGCAATAGGTTGCAAAAACCTGTTACAACAAACAAACAAAATTTGGGTGTTTCGGCAAGTAAAAGACAATCTTTAGGGGTTACTAATAACAATAGCATCTCACACATTTGATAAACCAATATACCAGTGAGGAATCAAGATAATTCAGAAGATGATCTTCTTACAAAGTTAACCACGTAGAACGCCATTAGACTTAGTTCTATTACATGTTAAATAGATATCAACAAGAAAGACTAAACTGACAATTCTAGTAGTAGTATACCAAAACACCAAGAAGCTACGAGAGAATTAATACCTCTACCATTGCAAGTGAAAAGTAGTTAAACGATCCCATGTCATCATTCAGTAACATTAACCAACTCGTAATCAACCAAAGACAAGTTGTTATCCTCCTTCACAGTGAAACTTGCAGGCTTAGTGACCTCAATGCGTCCCCACTTATCAACAGCTAGCCTCATGAAGCCTTTGAACATGTCAATCTTAGCATTACGGATTATCATAGTATTTCCAGCCTTCATCAAGTCAACTGTAATATATGTTAAATCATTCATTAGCAATAGAGCAACCACAAGATCTGATACTACATTTGTCATAGACCCTGTATAAAACTAGATACTTGCAGCTGAGAGACATCTAAGGTATAAGACGTAAATACGGGAACACATACATCAAGAGGCTCATTATGATCGTCTTTCTGTCAAGCTACAAAGTGATTTCTCGTCTATTGGCATCAAATGTCTGCAAAACCAGACCAAAAAAGATATTTTTTGTTGGCAGGAAAACATATTGTTTATCATCACCAACTGAAAGTGACAGAGTATATATGTGATGAAACTTCATATTGATAGACAACGAAAATAGCGATCAAGTTTACAGACCACAATCATTTCTGTTTTCTTTTCAACAACAACAGACACAAACATGCCATGAGATCATACATACAGACCCAAAAACCCCAAAAAAACTGGCCCCACAAAACCGACAAGTGTACATATGAAGCACTTAGAACTGATTACTTCAAAAGTGCTTATCTACTCTAAATTATAAGTTCTTAGTAATTCTAAGACAGGTAACCAGAAATTTCCAATATAGAGAAGGTTTGGATTGCATTTTGACAGAAATTTTCTAATTACTGCATTTTCATTAAGTAAATAATCATAAACAGTGTGCAACGGACTTTTTATATAAAAGTGAACATCCACTTTTCTTAGAGGAAAAACATTCCGTTTCGCAAACGCAATCCCAAACACCCTCATAGTACTCAAAATTGCTCATCTGCTAAAAAACAATGCAAGTAAGAATACAAAAACTAAAAAACACATCCAAATATCAGCGTCACAAAAATCGGTCTATGAACATCTATCAAAAGTATATAATCAAGTTTATATCTGTCTAATGATTAGTAAACAATAACTCGTTACAACAAACAAACAAAATTTGTTATTCACAACCTAAAAAAAACTATCCTAACGCCCAGCTAGACACCATTCAAGTTGAGCAATAGGTTGCAATGAACAAGCTGTGATTTTTGTTTAAACATAAAAGGAATGTCTTTTATAGGAGCAATCTTAACATACACTGGTGGTCAAGCTAACAAAAGTCGACTTAAGGCAAACAGAAAAGTGGGTGCAACATAAGTCACACGATTCAAGTCCAGATAGTACTCAAGTGATGGGAGTTCATAGAGAAGCTAGTGAAGCTGAGAGCGGATAAAGATGAAGCAGAGATAGAAGTGGATATGAATTCTTCAGCTGAAACCAGCTATGGCTCATAAGCAGATCAAGATTACGCTGCCGATTAATTTCATCGTATATCTCGGATGGTGTTCTAGCTAGAAGCAATTTCCAAATGGTCCTTTTTTCTGATTCAAGACATTAATGAGTATTAAAATTGGATGTACTTCAATATTAGTTTGCTGTTGGGAACTTATTATTAAATCTACTAACTGATATTCAAGATTTTCAAGCGCATAATAAATACGTATACTGAACTGAATGGATGTTTTTTATTCAAATATGTCACGTATTTATGAAATGCAAGATAGAACCGGAATCTGCCAAAAAATTTTATTAGAATCTGGAATATAGAACAAAACACTTTCCTAGCAACAAAACCTGGATTAGCTAGTTAAGAACGGTTTAAACATAAAAAATCATATATTGGAGCAGTCGAAACACAAACTGGTGGTCAAACTAACAAAACTAAACTTTCAAGATTTTCAGAACTTATTATCAAATCTACTAACCGGTATTCAAGATTTCAAGAGCATAATCAAGACAATACTGATCACTGTTGAATTTTAACCATGGAATCATAATTCAGGATTGGTGATAATTTTCAATAGATTTATAAGTAACCGTGTCAGACTCAGTAACTCACAAGTCAAAAATACATCTTGTTTCTAAGCCAATTAGCTAGCTAACTCAAAATTTGGCATAATAAACAGATTACAGTTTAGCATTGGACAGTGTGCTACAAATTGTATGATTCCATGTTATGTATGATAGATACATATCCCAACATCACACCTATGGATTATCGTTACATGTGACCAGAAACCTATAAGAGCATTTCAGTACAATATTAGATGTTTGGATATGCAGTTTTAAAGTGAATTTACCTTACTAGAGAGTCGAAGCCAACTTTTCAATATCCTCGATTAGTTCTTCTTCGTCGATTTCTTCTTCATATGCACAAACTAATAGTTTAACATATATACATATAAAAATGTCGATGCATAAAAAATGGAATGGAAAAACTATATACCTTTTAGATCAAATAGCCAATCACGAGTGCAAAGCAATGCTTCAGCATTTTCAGATGATAGTGAGCGTCGGTATTTGCTTATAATCCGACCACCTATGCTATAAGTAGACTCCGAAGCCACTGTAGTAATTGGGATACTTAATATATCGCGAGCCATAATTGCCAACTCAGGATACCTTACTTGGTTTTCTTTCCAGAATTGTAAAACAACGATCTTCTAATTTTTATCAAGTCTAGGCTCAACTAAATAATGATCTAGTTGCGACTTTTGTACCTTTGTCTTCTTATATTGACTTAGAAACGTCTCAAACCATGCTAAATCATCTTCTATATCATCACTCAAATTCGCGTCTCTTGAACTTGGTCCTTCAGTCGAATCACGCATTACATTCACTCGAATCTCATATGCACTGTAAAGCTTATGCAACCCATACTCAACACTTGATACTTTGTCTACTAACTCTTGACCCTCCACACCAAGCTCTGATAAGTAAAACTCGACAATATTTAACTTATAACGTGGATCTAAAATGGCCCCAAATGACAAGACCATGCTATATGTTTCCCAATATTTATCAAATTTTGTTTTCATATCTTGTGCCATTCCACTAATTATATCATCAGGATTCCACAAATGACGTTGAATAACCTTTTGAATCTTATCGACATTGTGAAAATAAAGATTGGATGTAGAATATAAAGTTCCTGAAAATAGCTTGGTAATGTCAAAAAAAGGCCTCAAAAACTTGGCAATTTCTTCTATCCTTGTCCATTCCTCCGGCATTGGACATGTCTTAAAATTTGTATCCACTTATTTCAATAGAGCATATGCACGACAATACACCAATGCACAATCAAGCATCAAATATGTGTAATTCCATCTTGTAACTACATTTTGTCGCACATGTTTACCACATTGTAGTTTGAGTTGTGCAATGCATTCAGCAAACTTTAACTTTCTGGCTGCACTTCCTCTCACATATTTCACCGATTCTAGCACCTTTTCAATGGCTTCTTCAATGACTTCTTCAATGACTTTCAAACCGGATTGTACAATTAAGTTTTATACATGTGCACAACAACGTACATGTATAAATTCTCCCTCACAAAGTAACACATCATTTATACTCAGCTGATCTTTCAAACAATCAACTAAAACATTATTATTCGTTGCGTTATCTAATGTGATGGTAAACACTTTCTTTTCAATTCCCCATTCTCTTAAAAAACTAATCACAGATGCTGCCAAAAGAGATCCCGTGTGAGGAGGGGGAATAACCCTAAAGTTCAAGACCTTTTTCCTTAAAACCCAAGTTTCGTCAATGTAATGAGCAGTCAATGTCATGTAACCGTCGCTAGTAATTGAAGTCCACAAATCCGATGTTAAACAAATTCTACATTTTATTTTCTCCAACTCCTCTCTAACCTTAAGTTTTTCTCTTTCATAGATATTTAAGACTGCCTTCTTTATTGTGTTTCTACATATTGGTTTTGGATCCGGGTGTAAAAACTTGTGCAAGTCTCTTGTTCCCTCGTGCTCAACATAACTAAACGAATAGTTATGCTTAATAATAGATACTGCCACTTTCTCTTTATATTTATCTTGATCTAAGCAAATACGTTTCGGTGGTGGGGCATCCCATTCCTCCTTGTTGGACAAGTCCACCTTAAAACAACTATTTATACGACGCCACAGATTAGATGTTCTATGTACTTTTAACACCTTATTACAAGAATTACAAGCCGCCCTTTTAACCCCATCAGGTTCTAGTGGTATTATTGTAAAATATTTTCACGCCCTTGAATATAAATTACTCGTTGTTGATGAACTAGCATCTTCTAAATCGTCACCCGCATGCATATTTTGTTGTTTAGCTTTTTCTACTTTTCTCACATATTAGCACCTATCATTTAAAAACGTACAAATTTAAGCACAAGAAGACGTACAAATTTAAGTACCTATACAATAAGTCAATAAGCAATCCTAAGCAGACGTACAAATTTAAGCACCTATCATTTAAAAACATAATAAGATCAAACATAAGCAAATAAGCAATCCATAACATCACCTAAACAAAAATCTATCTAAAACGGCACCTATACAATAAGTTAATAAGCAATCCTAAGCAAACCCAAATAATATGCGATCCTAAAGTCCTAAACAGTAAGGGTGCGTTTAGTTGACGGAAAACACCATTGTTTTTCACAAAATGTTTTGTGGAAAACAAAAAAAACAGAGATCGCGTTCAAATTAGTGTTTTCCAATAAAATTCTCTACAAAACACAAAATTCCTATTTCCAACTTTAATACACAAAACTACAAAACACTTTTTTTTCCACATTTTCCTTTAAAATATCCCAAATCCGTTTTCGTCCATTTTTTTATGTTTTCATCGGTTTTTATCCGTTTTTTACGTTTTTATCCGTTCTCGACTGTTTTTTACGTTTTCGTCTGATTTTTTACGTTTTCGTCTGTTTTTTTTGCGTTTTCGTCCGTTCTTTTACGTTTTCGTCTGTTTTTGTACGTTTTCGTCTGATTTTTTACGTTCTTGTCTTTTTTTTACGTTTTCGTCCGATTTTTTACGTTTTTGTCCGTTTTTTTACGTTTTAGTCTGTTTCCTTACGTTTTCGTTCGTTTTCGTCCATTATTTTACGTTTTCGTATGTTCTTTTACGTTTTCATCTATTTTTTAACGTTTTCATATGTTTTTTACGTTTTTCATATGTTTTATTTTTACGTTTTAGTCTGTTTCCTTACGTTGTCGTTCGTTTTCACCCATTTTTTACATTTTCGTCTGTTTTTTATGATTTCGTCCAACTTAATACGTTTTCGACTGATTTTTTTATGTTTTCGTCCATTTTTTTACATTTCCGTCTATTTTTTACGTTCTTGTCAGTTTTTTTACGTTTTCATCTAATATTTTACGTTTTTTACGTTTACGACCCTTTTCTTTTCGTTTATGTCTTTTTTTTTAATGTTTTCGTCCGTTTTTTTTGCGTTTTTGTCTGCTCTTTTACATTTTCGTCTATAATTTTATGTTTTTGTCTTATTTACGTTTCGTCCGATTTTTTAAATTTTCTTTCGATCCGTTACGTTTTCATCTGTTTTTTTACGTTTTCGTCTGATTATTTATTTTTTCATACTGTTATTACGTATTCCTCTGTTTTTAAACGTTTTCGTTCGTTTTAGTCCGTCTCCTTACGTTTTTCGTCCATTTTTAACGTTTTAGTCTATTTTCATACGTTGTCATACGTTTTCATCCATTTTTACGTTTTCGTCTGTTGTTATACGTTTTCGTCAATTTTATTATGCTTTCGTTCATTTTTTTTGTTTTTTTACGCTTTCGTCTTTTTTTTTTTTACGTTTTTTAGGTTTCGTCTGACGAAAACATAAAAAATAGAAGAAAACGTAAAAAATAGACGAGAACGTAAAAAAATGGACGAAAACGTAAAAAAAACAAAAGAAAACACTATATTTTAGAAAACGTAAAAAGAAAAGTAAGAAACTGTAAAAAATAGACGAAAACGAAAAAAAACGTAAAAGAAATGACGAAAACGTATGGAAACATAATAAAACGGGCGAAAATGTAAGAAAACGGACGGAAACTTTAAAAAACAGATGAAAACGTAAAAAAATGAACGAAAACTAAAAAAATCAGACTAAAACGTAAAAAAAAATTCCAAAAACGTAATAAAACAGACGAAAACGTAAAAAACTGACAAAAAAGTAAACAAACCGATGAAAACGTAAAAACGAACGAAAACGTAAAAAAACAGACGAAAACGTGATAAAACGGACGAAAGCGTAAAAAAAAGACGAAAAGGTAAAAAAACAGACGAAAACGTAAAAAAAACGGATGAAAACACTATAATTTAGTGGGTCGACCCGACCCAAACAGTCTGACCCATGACCCGTTAGACCCATTTTTAAAACATGACATGTATTACCCATGACCCGTTTGACCCATGACCCAACCCGACCCGTTTGCCACATCTAATAAAACGTACAAAAATGTTCAAAAACATGTAAAAATGGATAAAAACGTACAAAATGGATAAAAACATACAAAAACGGAATAAAACGTATAAAACAGATGAAATAGGGAATTTTAGTTTATGTTGTGTTTAATGTTTTTATGTCGAATTGTAGTCTCTTGAAGATTTTTTCATGTTATTTAATGTTATATTTTACTTTTTTAGTTTTTGTATTAGAATTTTTAGTTATTTTATAATTTAGTTGGTTAGTTTATAATATTTTTTTTGTGTTTTGAAGATGTTTTTATAATATTACAAAGGTGAATAGAGAATTGAGATAGAAAACAACAACACTTAAACACGTTTTCTAGTTTTGCAAAATGGAAAACACAAACACGTGTTTCTCAGCCTAAACGCGTTTTCTAAATTTTCCGTTGTTTTATAATTTAGTTGGTTAGTTTATAATATTGTTTTTGTGTTTTGAAGACGTTTTTATAATATTACAAAGGTGAATAGAGAATTGAGATAGAAAACAACAACACTTAAACATGTTTTCTAGTTTTGCAAAATAGAAAACACAAATACGTGTTTCTCAGACTAAACGCGTTTTCTAAATTTTCCGTTGTTTTGTGGAAATAAAACTCCCCTCCCTTTTCCTATAAAACAAGAAATAGAAAATGAAAGAAAATGTTTTCCAACTAAACGCCACTTGAGCATTCCCAAACACCCCTAAATAATAATAATCAATCACAAACAACCCTAAATTAGAAGTCTTCCAAAACACCCAACAAATTAATATAATCTCAAATAATAATTAATAATTACCTAAACAACAATTAATTAACTGATCTTCAATCACATATTCATTGTTCACTAAAATTAACCACAAAATCTAAAAATCCCAAAGTGCAAACGAATGAAATACTGAAAAAGTGAAGACTGAGATTTAAAAACTTACTGAAAAAGTGATACAAAAAAGTGAAGATTGAATATGATCGAGGTGAATTATGAATTAGTGAATTACGAATGAAATACTTGCAGTTGGGGTCCAACAGGTATACAAATTAGTGGAATTACGAATTGTGTGAGAGTGGGAGTCGATTTTGGGTTTTTATCCAGGTGACCCATATGGGTATACTACTAGACCTAACTTGACCCAACAATAGTAATTAATTAAAATCAATTTAATCCATTTAAACCCATCTTTATTTTTTAAGAAAACCCAACTATACCCCTCCCACTTTAAAATTTTAACCAATTTGACCCAAATTTAACCATTTGGTTAAAAATTGACACCTCTTCTCATAACTTCGAATCAAAAGAGTTTTAAAAAGAATAATTTTAAAACGTAATTTAAATGGTGAAACTATTCAACCCCCCCCCCCCCCCCCCACCCCTCTAGTTTCTGCAAATTCAATTGCAACATTTGGTTTGTATAGAGGGGAAAACAGTGGTTGCACATGGGTCCACAGTAAATTGTCCACTTGCTATAGATAGGCACGTGCCTAGTAGGCTAGTCTGAAGCGTACTTTCGGATTTCCCGATTTGACAACTTATATTTCCAATGCATGTTTCTCTTATATCGATAAGCACTGATCTTATCTTCTTAAGGAAGTTTCCCGACCATGCAATCAGAGGTTGAGGCTGTAAAACTGAATCAAGTCTTTAGAGTCATAGAGACATTTGTCATATTCCAGTGACGCTGGTGTTGTTTTTATCTCCATGTAAATTCGAGAGCTTCACTTTCCTCTACATTCTGTCAGTATTGTCTATTGTCAGTGCGGTTTATTTATCTTCGAATACCGTGCAGCATCAACGCACGAAACATATTGAGATTGACATTCACTTTGTTCGGGATCAGGGCTACAAGATTGGTTTGCGTTTTGCATGTTCCTTCACGCTATCAGTATGCCGATATTTTCATTAAGGGTCTTTTGGTTGCCCTGTTTGATAAATTTTTGACTAGTTTGAGCGTTCTGTATCCTTCCGATCCAACTACGGGAGGCTGTTAGTGGACTAGTATAGTTTGTATTAGGTCAAGCCTGTCTAGCTTTTTAGTATGTTGTATCTGTATTTATATTGTAAACACTCTCATTATTCAGTTATCCAATAAACCCTACTCACATAATATACTTAAATTAGAGCATAATATTTTCACATCCATTTTCTGAATTTTTCTACAAATAATATTTTCACTTCTAGATTTATTAAATTTACAATTGATGTTCCAAAAAAGAAAATTTACAACTCGAGCTCGTTAAAAATATTTACATATATATTTTTCATTTTTGTTACTAAGATGTAGCTTTTTGGTTATGTAGGTTCAAAATAAGTTAACAATAAGCAATGTGAGAGAAAGTGTGTGAGAAAACATTTTTAAGTGTGTGTTTATTAATATGACTTATGAAAGAGTTATGATAACTTGTCGAGGAGTAAGTGTATTTATATCATGTGTAGATACGTCGTATATGTGTATACATTTACACTCTACTTCATTCTCTCTTTACAATGTTACAGACAACTCTACTTCATTCTCTCTTTACAACGTTACAGAAAAATCTCTAGACTTATATAATCTATATTACATTATAAGCATTTGAAACATTTCTAAAATATAAGTCTTAAAATATTAAGATTTAACATTTGCTTATAATAACAAATTTTAATAAATACATCTATAATAGCATTAATAGCAATACTCTAAAGCACTTTTTGTAGACATGTTTTACAAAAATAATTAAAAAATACGAAGTAATTTAATAAAAGAAAAAAAAATATCTATAACAATAATTACCTAATAAATGTTATTTTAAAACACTTTAATATGAAAAATACTTGTTATTATGCATATTGTACAAACCAATAAAACACACAAAGGTTAATACAATTTATATGTAAACAAGTTTTGACGGTACATATGACTTTAAAAAACGGACTGGACCAACGGATTCAACCGGGAACCGGAGTCACCATCAGTTCGGCTAGCCCATAAAAGTTGTCCAAAACCGATATTATTAAATCAATAGAGTTTCAAAATGCACACTAAATTACAATGTTCAAAAAATATTATTAAATCGCAAGAGTGTCTCGAGAACCAACATATACACCTTTTAGATTTTTTTGATAAAAACTACCGTAAAAACGAAAAACTTTGTTCTATAAAAATCAGACGATTTTTTAAAAGTAAACGATACAAAGATGCAAAGTGCTAATTGTTAATCGATATGATTATACACATTTACACATATCTATACTACATTATAAAGAATTTTGAGACATTTCTAAAATGGAATGTTTAAAATGTTAAGATTCAACACTTGCTTATAATAGCAAATTTTAGTAAGTACATCTATAATAGCGTTGGTTGAAAACTTTAAAGCATTTTTTGTAGACATGTTTTTACCAAAAATAACAAAATAAATACATAGTAATTTAATATAACAAAAAAAATGTCTATAACAATAATTACCTAATAAACGCTATTTTTAAAACACTCATAATATGAAAAATACTTGTTATTATACATATTGTACAAACTAATAAAATACACAAAGATTCATACAATTTATATGTAAACAAGTTGATAGAATATATGGTTTTAAAAAATGGACCGGACAAACGGGTTCAACCGGGAACCCTAGTCACCACCAGTTTGGCTAACGGATAGGAGTCGTCCAAAAACGAGATTATTAAACTAATAGAATCTCATAATGCGCACTAAATTACAATGTTCAAAAAATATTATTAAATCGCAAGAGTGCCTTCAGAACCAATATATACACTTTTTAGAATTTTTTGATAAAAATTACCGTAAAAACTAAATTTATTTTGTAAAAATCAGATGATTTTTGCAATGCAAAGGTGTTAAGTGCTAACTATATATTTAATATTTATTATATATATTTGTATAGTAATAATTATACTCTTTAAATTAATATACATGACTTCTTGAATATTTAGTTTTTCTTTTTATAAATACTCTTTTACTTGTATGTTGTATCATCTATGTGGGACAAATATAACAAACATTGTTTTTAGAATACTAAATTTTCGTAGTATAATGTAATTGATTTTTAAAATTCACTATTGTGTTATTATTTAATGATATTTGCGACTACGGGTTATTGTCAACTACTTTAACCTCATACATTTACAATATACCAGCTACCAACTCCGTATTGTCACAAGATCACGTGGATAATTTACAGTTTTTATATGAAAAATATTGTTATTGCATAAAATTATTCAAAACCAAAATTGTCATCATCCGTATATCTATTGTATCGTAAAATATAAAACTAAAAGAAAATTACTGAATATTTTAATTGCATGATATCCGTCGGTACAATGCGCGGGATACCCTGTTAGTATGGACTTATACATGAATTGTCTTTCCTCATATCCCGCTCTGGCGGATTGAGTGTTATTTTTGTTGTTGTAGTCTTTCATTACATAAAATAATATTTCTCACACTTTCTTTTTTCATGCATAAATGTTGTGTCCGTGTAATATGATACTCCTTATTGCGGATTGAAAAAAAAAACTCTACATTTCATTTGTTTGCCGATGTTTTTTTTTTTTATTTTTTTGTATTTTTATTTTATGAACTTAAGTTTGCCAATGTGTTTGATCTACAAAAAATATATACATAATGTAACGTGTCTTTCGATCATTGTACTT
Organism: Chrysanthemum seticuspe; assembly: GCA_019973895.1. Classification (NCBI taxonomy): domain Eukaryota; kingdom Viridiplantae; phylum Streptophyta; class Magnoliopsida; order Asterales; family Asteraceae; genus Chrysanthemum; species Chrysanthemum seticuspe. Next base: position 218,728,632 of record BPTQ01000005.1, read on the forward strand.
ATCATAAAGATGATTATTTCACCTGTTATTGTGTTTGTATTGTTCCCTATTCACTATCGTATAAAACAGTTAAGTATTTAAAAACAGATAATAGTGAATCAATGACTGAAGTAAGATGTAAGCAAAACACACTGATAAATTTTCAACATAATAGTCTTTATTAGAAATCAATCAAAAGAATACATTACCCAAGTACTTGCGGAATAGTACTTGGGATTGAAATGACAAAGGGTATAACTCCTCACGAAGCTTAGGCTAAGTCTGAGCACAACTACACTGGAACCACTGAGCTATCTCAGGGACTGAGTTGTATTTGGAGGAGTGAAAGATGGCTTGTGTGTGTGTGTTTTACAATTCACAAGCTTAAATCTTTCACTCCATCTCTTATGCTATTTATACAAGTATGAGTATTAACTTTATCCTAAGTGACAAACTGACATTTTACAGAAGACAAAATACTGATGTATTTTGTCTCTGTTTACAAAGAATATATTAAGTAAGAGACAAGGGTGTTTTTCATAAGTCAGTGATGACACTGAGCCTGATAGTTTGCCATCCAGGGAAAGTTGACTTTGGTTGATAAGGACTTCGTATTATCTGATTCAAACTTGTCCCGCCTTATCCCGCTCATTCTTCAGTCTTCATTGAGTTCAGTCTTCTACGTTAGTTTGTCTTCAGTGTAAGTAGTTGGTGAGGAGTTTAGGGATTCAGTGAGTTATTGTCATCACTCACTGAATCCACCATCTTCTTCTTGACTCAGTCTTCACCCCTTAAATTCCGCCTTACTGAGTGGAGAGACTTCTTCTTCGCCTCTTACTGAGTATTCTGAAGATGGCTCACTGAGAGACTATGCACTCAGTGACCTATTAGTGTTTAACGGTCTAAACACTTAGGGTATTTTCTATTCAAATCCTAGACTTAAGGGGTTTGGGTATTTACTGAACCCAACAGTCTCCCCCTATTTGGATATACAAATAGCCTAAGTGTTTGATCAATGTAAGTGAGCAATTGGCTTCTTCTTACACTGAATGTACTAATGAACATAATAAGGAACACTGAATATTTTAACAAAACGTACATCGTTTATTGATCAATTACATAGTTCCTATCACTAGTACAAAAGATAAATGATAATGATGTCAATCAAGATGGATCCCCAGTGCTTCAAGCTTGACTTTCTTTGTGATGAGTGTTTCTTTTTCAGGGTGCTCTCTTATCTTGGCATTTAAGTCAGCACAGAACCTGACGTTTGCAGGAGTCTGAATTTGAGAGGCCACTGGTATGTAGCTCAGCATTATAGCCATACCTTCCTGATCAATGTCACTCCACCTTTGGAATGCTGGCTGACATCAATAAAGAAAAGTCCTCTTTCAGGCTTTTCTATCACAAGACAGTTTACGAACTTCACACCTTCAGGTAGCTCCCTATTGCATTCCAGTCCAGGCACTTTGATCTCAGGCTCGAACTCAACCCTCTTTCGTTTGCCCTGTGATGATTGAGGTTGAGATCCTTGAGGTGCAGTTAAGGCAGGCTGAATCCCCAGTAGTGCTGGTGCTTCCCTCGGTCTTTCATACCTTTTGCTGAGCATTTTCATCAGCTCTTTAACCACCGCATTCTGCTTCTTTTCAATGATTGGACCAAGCTCATCGAGTTCAGTGATCCCAAAGTCAGTGAATATAAGGGGATCATGAACCTCGAAGTGTCTTTTATCATCCCCCCTGTAGACATTCATTGCCAGTTATTTGGACTTGGGGATGATTCTGACATCTGTGATTTTCTCAGGCAGCCTTCTGCTTGTCATTGACCAGTTGTAGTGGTCAATTCTTTCTTGCCGGATGGTTGCAGCTCTTTTGTTCTTTTCATCTAACCTCTTTCTCATTTCAGCCATTTGAGCTGCCTGAGCATCCTTGAACTTCTGTCCTGCCTGACCCTTTTGAAGCTTCTTGGGATCAATTCCTATATTCTCAGCTTCCTCAGCAACAATTTGTACCAGTGCTTCTTAGCTGTTGTGGAGTGAGCATGTACTCAGTGTTGCCGATCATATAGCGAATCTTCTCAGGCTCAGGTGTTTGCATTATGGCCTTTCCTTTGTCCTGGCCTAAAGAAGATGATGCTACCAAAGGTGGTGTTGTTGTCATTATAGGTGTTGCGACTGTCATTGTCAGTGTTGTTGTTTTTGTTGGTGGGACTGATGAGATGGGTGTTGCTGAAACTGGTTGAGCTGGCTCCCCCTAAGTGTGAGAGGGAGTCTCTTCAGTGGTCTTCTCCCCCTCAACTGTTGCTGCAACATCAGTGAGAGCAAGAGTTTCCTCGGACACTGGGGGAGTTGGAGTGGCTTGACCTTTGAAGGCTTGATAGATCTCAGTGACCATAGCCTTGATATCCGTTGTATCTTTTTGAAGGTCAGTGACCTTTTCTACCAAAGTAGCCTGAGAGAGTTCCAAGGCAGTCATTCTTGGCCCAAGATTCCAAGCCATTAAAGATGATGCCTTAGCAAAAGTGGTCACCTGAGCATCCAAAGAACCCAGTGTAGCCTGAAGAGACTGAACTGAAGACGGAAGACCCTGAACATTGGCAGACTTTAGCATGTTGATTAGTTCAGTGAGGTCTAAGGAATTTTTCAAGTAAGCCTCAGTAGCCTCCAGCACTTTAGAGTTGAGTGCTGGGTCTTCTTTGACAGCATCCCTGATTTCATCTATTGTAACACCACAAGTTTGAAGATGCTTGAGAAATTTGACCTGGTTTTCATCCAGTCTATGAAGATGTTGGTACATGAGATCTTTGTGTTCATCAGTGTTTGCATCAAAAGCATGTACCTCAGCCTTCAGATCTGCATAGCTGGCAGCAGCTTCAGCGTGTTGATCCCATAATGTTTCAGTAACCCCAGAGTATAGCTTCCTTGAAGCTTTAGTGATCCACATAACTAGTTTCCTCACTGTCAGTGGAAGAGTATTATCAAACTTTCTGAATTCTTCAAGACAAGATGAAGAAGAAGAGTCAGAGTCATTATCTTCAGGCTAGAAAGGTGACTCTTTAGGCTCTTGTGGATCAGGCTGATGTTCTTGTTCAGTTTGAATATCATCGTCCACTTCTTCTCCTGCTGATAGTATTTCATCTTCACTTTCAGCTTGTTCTTCATCAGAGAAAAGTATTTCATTGACCTCAGCAACTATCAGTAAACCAGTGGTGGTGATGGGTCCCATATCAGCGGGTGGTATTAATCCCTCTGAGTCTTTGTCCCCCTGTAACCCCTCAGACACTGATGGGTTTTTCCCAGTGCCTTCGCCGGAGTCAGGATTGGTGATGAGTTCCGTATCGGCGGGTTGTTTCTTTCCCTCCGAGTCTTTGTCCCTCTGTGCTTCTTCAAGCACTAGTGGGTGATTCCCAGTGCTATCCTGAGAATTAGTGGATGTGATATCCCTATCAGTGGGTTGTTTGTTTCCCCCTGAGTCTTTGGGATCATTCAGTTGGCCCTCAGACAAAAGCTGTGATTTGCGAATGTCATCCTTGGGCAGTGTGGAAGGCGCTCCCCTACCAGCGGGTTGTATGTTTCCCTCTGGATCTTAGGGAGTAGTAGTTGGGACCAAAGGCACTGACTTTGATGTATCAGTGTCCTTCGTTGTCACCAGGGTGGATGTTGTTTGGTCACCAGTGGGTGACAGATCAGTCTAGGGCTTTCTTTGCCTTTTAGGCTGTGCTCCAGAAGCCTCAGGGCCCTGAGACTTGGGTTTGGTCTTAGTCCCAGTCTGAGACTTCCCCTTTCTCTTTTTAGGAGCAGAGTTTGGAGACACTGAGTCCCTTTGGTTGTTTACACCAACCATATGGGCCGTCAATTCTATTTCAGTGACTTGGGATGGGTCCTTTTGAAAGTTTGATTGACTCAGGATACCAGGTAAAGTAGTGTATTTGTATTCCTGAGGGTAATTGCAACCCAATAACACTTGTAAAGCACATGAGACAAACCTAGGGTACGAAATGTATTTCGCCCTAGTTTTGCTCAGTAACTTGGTTACGAGATCACTGTAAATGATCTCCCCAATGTCGACAGTGACCCCATTCATCAAGCAGTATGCCACCATCAACTGAATAGAATTAACTTGTTCAGTGGATGAGTGGTTCCCGCCGAGAACCTGAATCACAAATGTGAACAGGATCTTCCAAGCCGCAGGAAATGAGTTCTTGGTGACTGGGGTTCTGTCCAAAAACTTTGGATCTAAAACAATTTGTTTTAACCCATCCTTAACTGTTGAGGGTTCAGGATGAGCGACATAGACTCCAGAATTATAGTCCAACCCTGATGAAGTACAAAATGTTTTATAATCCACGGTGACTGACTGTTCCCCGTTAAAAAGACTGAATTTAATGAGATACTCCCTGAGTGGTCGTAGGTCAGTCTAATTAGTAGAGGGTGTCGGGTCATAGGCCACTGCTGTAGCCCAAAACTCCCTGAGGAGGTTTTGGTACAGAATTGATGGGGACTGAGTAAAGGCCTTTTTCAGTGGGCAGTTGAATAAAAACTTCATTATGTCCTTATAGGCTGGGACATTTGGGGGGTATTCAAAATTTCCTATAACATTATTTGTTTTAAATTCAACATTACTTAGATCTCCTACCCACTGTGGTGCAAAATGAAGAGACTGTGTTCTTGCCATTTCCATTGAAAGGTTTCTAGGGTTTTGAAAAAAATTCTTGATAAGAACAATCAAAGTGTTTGAGTCTCTTAAGTATAATGATGAAAAACCTTTTGTAAATTTGTTACAGAGAAGATTTTCTTGTTAAAATCGGTTGATGATTTGAAGAACACACAAATTTTCTTGGTTTGAGAAAAGATTTTGACAGCGTTTAGTTTTAGAAAATTATTTGTGTGTGTTTTTAGTGTTTTTGAGAGGGGTATTTATAGAGTGATGAGAGGGGTAAAATGTGCATAAATGGGAATTTGTAAAGTCAATTTTTGAAAACGTTTCGAATCTCCAAATTTAATGCCACCACTCCACTACCCGCAGTAAAATCCCGGTTTTCAAGGAACAGTTGCAGTGCACAGTAAAAGTGCATTCTGCAGTAATAAAATATCCACAAGATATTTCATGTGAGAGGAGGCATTTAATGCCAAGTGGGATGAGGTAAGTTTGAGGGACCCCTGTCAGTAAGATAGAGAGACATATATTCCTATATTACATTGGTGTGTTTACCAACCTAGGACATTTAAGTAACTAATACTTGGTGCATTTAGTTACTCATTCAATGCTTAATATCTAAAGTCAGGGTCCCTGAATGAGTCTTACTCATTCAGTGAGAGGGCTGTTTTGGGGTTTTGTTCAGGGAGGATGAACCATTTCAGAGAAAACTTACAGAGATTGGGATTGGTTTTCAGGCTGCTGACTTTCAATGTCTAGCATTCTCAATTCAGCTTTCAGTCTCCTGAAGGTAGGTTCATCTAAGGGTTTGGTGAAGATATCAGCAAGTTGATATTCAGTATGGATGAAATGAAGCTCTATGTCTCCTTTCATTATGTGATCCCTGATGAAATGATATCTGATATCAATGTGTTTGGTTCTTTGGTGGAGGACAGGGTTGTTGGAGATTGCTATGGCAATGGTGTTATCACAGAAGATGGGTACCATTTTGTAATGGATGTCATAGTCACTGAGTTGACTTTTCATCCATAATACATTGGCACAGCATCCTGCAGCAGCCACATACTCAGCTTCAGCTGAAGACATAGCCACTGGTTGTTGCATTTTAGCACTCCAACAAACTAGTTTTCCTCCAAGGAATTGACAGGACCCTAAGGTACTTTTTCTGTCCATGTTGCAGCATGCATAATCAGAGTCAGAATACCCTTTAAGGTCAAGCCTTGAGCACTTTGGATAGTAAAGTCCAAGGCTTGGAGTTCCCTTCAGGTATCTGAGGATTCCTTTGGCTGCAGTGAGATAGGATTCTTTGGGATTGGACTGATATCTTGCTATTAGACAGACTGAGAATTGTATGTCTGGTCTGGAAGCAGTAAGATACATCAGTGAGCCTACAATCCTCCTGAAATGAGCTTGATTCACTGATTTGCCAGTGAGATCAGGTCCGAGGTTGTTAGGAGGGACCATTGGTGTCTTCACTGAGGCACATTCAGATATATCATATTTGTTCAAGAGATTTCTGGTGTACTTTTTCTTGACTGATGGAGATTCCTTTATCCGTTTGCTTGATTTGTAGTCCAAGGAAATATGTGAGTTCATCCATCATGCTCATTTCAAACTTCTTTGTCATCAGTTTTTCAAACTGTTTGCAAAGAGTGTAGTTTGTTGAGCCAAAGATGATGTCACCAACATATAATTGGACAAGTATCACATCTTGCTTTGTCCTGTAGATAAACAATGTGTTGTTTATCTTTCCTCTGACAAACTTGTTTTGGATTAGGAAGGCTGAGAGAGTTTCATACCATGCCCTGGGAGCTTGTTTTAGTCCATAAAGGGCTTTGTCAAGCTTGCAGACATAGTCAGGGAATTCACTACTCTCAAAACCAAGAGGTTGCTGAACATACACATCTTCCTTGAGTTCACCATTCAGGATAGCACTTTTTACATCCATTTGGTAAACTTTGAAGTTCATGTAGGTAGCATATGCAAGGAAGATCCTAATGGTTTCCATTCTTGCAACAGGAGCAAATGTCTCATCATAGTCAATGCCTTGTTGTTGACTGTAACCTTTGGCTACAAGTCTGGCTTTGTTTTTAATGACAATGCCGTTTTCATCAGTCTTGTTTCTGAAAACCCACTTCATTCCTATGACAATGACATCCTGAGGACATTTGATCAAGGTCATGACCTTTTTTTTATCAAACTATTGAAGTTCTTCTTACATGGCCTGAACCCAACTTGGGTGTTTTAGAGCCTCAGTGACACTTTTGGGTTCTATTTCAGATAGAAAATCTGCATATAGACATTCGTTGGCTGAAGCTGCAGTTAGTTTAGCAGCCATGCTTCTTGTAAGCATGCCCTCAGTGGGTTCACCAATGATGTTTACAAGCTGAATGTCCTGAGATTTTGTCCACTTACTTTGTGGTCTAGGATCTGAGCTTGAAGAGGTCACTAGAGACTCAGGAGTGAGTTCAGGTGCAGGAGCCACATAATCATTAAGATCATCTATTGAGATGTCTTGTTCAGGTTGAGGTTCATGAATCACAGGTTCCTGAACATTTGGTTCAGTATTACCTATCCCAGCAGGGACTGATTGATTATCAATGAATTCACTGATGGTTGGTTGGGGAAGGTTGTGAGGTAAGACATAATATGAGATGTCAGCATCAACTTGGTATGAGGAATTGATTTCAGTGTTGTACTCATCAGGAGGATATCTTGATGTGTTATCAATTCCTATTTCCTCCACTGAGGTGTTGGTGAACATGATGCTTTCTGAACTCTCAACAAAGGTGACATTAAAGGTTTCCTCAACTTGTTGTCTCCTTGTGTTATATACCCTGAAGGCTTTGGAGATCAGTGAGTAACCTAGAAAGTATCCATCATCAGCTTTAGCATCAAACTTGCCTAGATGATCCTTGTGGTTATGAATAAAAACAAGACATCCAAACACATGAAAGTAGCTGATATCAGGAAGTCTACCTTTGAATATCTCATATGGGGTTTTGTTATGTCTTTTGACAATGATTGACCTGTTTTGTGTGTAACAGGCTGTTTCGACTGCTTCAGTCCATAAATGTTTAGAGAGGGCTGAGCCATTTAATATAGTTCTAGCAGCCTCAATGAGAGTTCTGTTTTTTCTTTCAGCTACCCCATTTTGTTCAGGGGTGTAAGGAGATGAAAAGTTTTGGGAGATTCCCTTTTCATCACAGAAATTCTCAAGCTCTTCATTTATGAACTCAGTACCATTGTCAGTTCTGATTTTTTTAACAGTAATGTCATTATGGTTTTCAATGTTCCTTATGAATGACATTATTGTATCAGCTGCCTGACTCTTTTTGGAAAGAAAGTATACCCAAGTGTATCTTGAAAACTCATCAACAATGACAAGTGTATACTTCTCATGCTAGATTGATCTGGGACTGACAGGTCCAAAGATATCCATATGCAGGAGGTGAAGGCAGCTTTTGATGGAGAAATTTTGTTTGGTTTTGAATGATGCTCTTTGGTGTTTGCCTTTTTCACAGGCTGAGCATGGTTTATCTTTTGCAAAAACCAGTGATGGTAAGCCAAAGACCTTGTTTAGTTTTGCCAAGTTTTTGATGTTTTTGAAATTTAAGTGTAAGAGTTTCTTGTGCCACAACCAGTTGATAGTCTCAGTGGCTTTGGCAAAGAGACAAGTTCCATCTTGAGAGAGTGTTGACATGTCTAAGACATAAACATCATCTCTTCTAGGAGCTATCAATACAACTTCTTTGTTGGCATTGAAAATGGTGCCTTGTTTGTCATTGAATTGCACAATGTACTTAGCATCACATAGTTGACTAACACTGATGAAATTGTATTTTAGACCATTGACATAAGCTATCCTAGAGAAAACTATTCCATTGCAGTTTACTGAACCATAGCCTTCAGTGGGACATGATGAGTTATCACCAAATACTACCTTGGGTCCTGGTTCCTTTACATACTTGTGCAGATACTCCTTAACGCCACTCATGCTTCTTGAGCATCCACTATATAGATGCCAAATAGGCTCCATGGCGTGTCTCTGCACAAATAGTAAACTGAATTAGTTTCTCTTGGTGACCCACGTACTAGTGGGCTTGGCTCTAAAGGTCTGTTTGAATTTGACAATTGACTCATGGTCAGTGGTTGAGTTCATTGTGCTACCACAGGTCTTGCATTTGGAGACTGAGGATGACTCAGTGACTCGGGGTTGCTTGGAACTTCTCCTTGCTTGGATGACACTGTCATGCTGGGATGTCTCATGAGCTGGATTTCCGCAAATATCACAGCATGTGTTCATGAGACAATCATCCTGATGATGATCATTGAAGCCACAGTATGGGCAAGAAGGAAAGGGTTTTGCTCTATACTTTTGAGCAGATTTGGAGGTTGAAGCATACTGATGACCAACTTTGGTATAGTTTGCTTTACTGAGAGAACTTACATATTTTAAGTGATCAGAAGTTCTGTGATCATCCTTTTTGCAGATCATACAAAAAAGGATTCTATAGCAGTTGTTAGTGGTATGACTGGTATAGTGGCACAAATCACACTTCTGCTTGGGTTTGGTGGAGGATTTTGACTATGAGGAACTAGAGGAGGCTGACTTTGTTTCCTTGATTGATTCAGGAACTTTTTCGATGGATTCCATCTTATCAGTTAGCTTCCTCACAAGTTCAGTCAATTGCTGAATTTGATCAGCTTCATGTGGGACTGAGGATGTGGAAGTCTCAGTGGGTGTAGACTCTTGTTGGATTGGTTTTGTTGGTCTTTTCAGGATGGTTCTACCAAGTCCAGACCTTTATTTTGGTGAGTGAGGATTGAATTGTAATGGAGTAAGCTGATAAGGTTTTAAAAGGTACCATTTTGAGGGGTCGTTTAAGCCCTTATTTGATCACTTTTGTATCCGTTATTGCTTAATATCGTTCCTTTTCACTTTTTAGGTCTCTTGAAGGCAAAATGCTGGAATGGCACTTATTTGGACGAAAAGGCGCGAATATACGAAGAAAATGGCCAAAGTCAGAATCGAGACACTCAAAGCTGCTGAAAACAGAAGGCGACGGCGCTGCTTAACTGCGACGCCGTCGGAGGAATTTGTGACAACTCAGAAGAGAAAATGCTAGTTTTGAAGGACGGCGTCGGGCTTTAAAGGAGTAGACCGTCGCAACTCAGACGGCCTAGATGCGACCAAGACGGCGTCAGAAGCTGAAGAGGACGGCGTCACAGACATAAGGTGACGCCGTCGCAAGGTTAACGTGGCCAAGACGAAACTTTAATGACGGCGACACGACGGCGTCACAAAACATAAGGTGACGCCGTCGCATATGTAATATTATATATAGAATCCGAATTTTTCAGTTTTAAGAGAGTCTTTTTGGAGTAAAAACCTAAAACCGAACCAAGGGTGTCTTGTACAGTATTTTAGGGTTCCAAACCCTATCTTACATCAAGATAAGTATTTACTTCATCAATTCAATTATGTCTTTGATTATTTGTGTGTATGCTTGCATGTTCTCCATGTCCGGCTAATTTATTTGTGTGTTTGCTTAGGGAATATGAAACTTAATTGTTAAATATTGATTGGTTGTTTCTTATCTTAGTTGATTAATGATCTAGTAATGCGATAGGTCATTCGTTGTATACTTAATGCTTGATTCATCTTTGTGAACCTTAGAATATAATTACCTGAGTAGTTGTAAGCTAAACCATCCAAAGAGTGCCTTAGAATAAGAGTTTATTATCCCTAGTGGGTTTTGTAGACGAGACCCTTTGGTAAGTTCAAAGAGTTAGGGAGAAATGCATACCCTACAACTTTAGACACACAACGCAACTAAGAATAAGGACGTGACAACTCAACCATCAATAGGAGATAATTAAGGAGTAGTAAAACCTAAGTAAACACATTTTTAAACTATCATACGAGCACACATTAATTAGACATAGACTACCACCACCTTAGTTTAGATAATTAGATAATAGTAGAGTAATCGGTAGAAATACCAACCCCCCAAATCCAATACCCGAGATTCGTACCTTTCAATTTCCTAAAAAACATAAAAAAGATAAAAAATAATCTTCCTCAACCTTAACCTTAGCGTAGTAACTTCTCACTAGCATTCCTATTCCCCTAGAGAACGATATTAATACCCGTGGCTTACCCTAATACTACATTACAACGATTAGGTTCACTGCCTAGGGTGTTGAAAAACTTGCTCGACGAAAAGGAAGTTCCTTTGACCCCGAATGCGCTGCGTAAGCGTATCAAGTTTTTGGCGCCGCTGCCGGGGAATATAATAGCTAGTTAGTAGTCCACCTCGTTTAGGTTCTTTGCTTGATTCCTATCAAGTAAATTTTTTTCTCATTTTTAGCTTCCTCTTAGTCTATCCCCCTTCTTCGTGACCTTTGTTCGTAACACCCATCACTTTTCATCATGGAAGGTGATAACCAACCACCACTCATCAACCCACCACCAAATGACCCGCCAAGAGCCCGTACTCTTGGAGAATACTCAAGACCAAGCCACCTAGGCTATAGGAACACCATTGAGCTTCTCGACCAAGCCCAAACTACGGCCCTGCGATCCGACACCATCCGGTTGGTGCAAAACGGATGTGCATTCCATGGACTTCGTTCCGAAGATCCAAATCAGCATCTGAGGGATTTCCTCAAAATTGTCGATTCCATCGACCTTGATGCTACTACTCGAGAGACCACGCGCCTGCGTCTCTTCCAATTCTCTCTACGGGACCAAGCTAGTAATTGGCTTGAGCGACTTCCCGCCGGCTCCATCTCAAGTTGGGATGATCTTACCTCTCGCTTCCTTGCTCAATTTTTCTCACCGGGGAGAACCACTAAGATTAGGAATAACATCTTGATGTTCCAACAACGTCAAGGTGAATCTCTCTACGAAGCATGGACCCGATTCAAGGACTTACTTCATAAAGTCCCTCATCACGGCATTGATCTTTGGCTCCAAGTCCAAATCTTTTATGATCATGTCAACTTCCCCACTAAGCGATCCACTGACCAAGCGGCCGGTGGAAAACTTAGTGATCTCACCGCGGAAGAATCATGGGGTATAATAGAGGACCTTGCCCTCTACGACAACGAAAGTTGGGATGACCCCCGTGAGCTACCTAAAACCGTCAAGGCAATCTCCTTGCCTTCCATCAACTCACAACCTTCCGACCGTAGGATGATCGAACTTGAAGATCAAGTTAAATTCCTCATGAGTTCCTACGAAAATCCTAAGTCTTCACACCATGTGAACAAAGTTTCTTCCTCGTGCGAGCCGTTTTGTGATCCTCATAACACGCGCACTAGCACCCGATCCCCCGAACACGCTTCCGTTGACTACGCATCCTCGCGTATTAATGGAGCGGGAGGAAGATTCCCTACAACACCCGGACCTAGGAATTTCAATGAAACCCGTGAGGCATGGAAAAGCAAGCCCGACTTCTACTGGGGACAAACCAAAGAATTCACCTCTAATGATTTCTCATGGCCCCCACCTAACGGTCCTAACCAACAAAACATCGAAGGGATGTTGCAAAACCTAGTTGCATCCCAAGAAACCCAAATGGCTAAGCTCTCGGACCGCTTTAACCATCAACAAGCCGAGATGGATAGGAAGATAGACAACCTTTTGAAAGCCATAACCAATAGTGATAGGAAGGTTAGTGCTATCTCAACTCCCGAACCTTCAGGTATAGAGATTAAGGATCCAAGCAAGCTAACTAAGCACGTTCAATTCGTCAATACCATCGCCTTAGTGAAACCTGATAGAACAGATGACGAAGAGGACCATACGCTTGTGAATAATGAAACACCCGAGGAAGTAGATGAAGTAGACATTGACTATTTCAACAAATTTCCTATGGAAGAAGAACTATCTCGCCACCCTCACTTAGTGCGTGACCTCCGTCACATGTATGTTAGGAAAAGCCCTAGAATCAAGTTTGGGAACCCTTGGAATCTTAACATACCATGTTGCATAGGACACCTTTTTGTGGCAAAGGCCTACATTGATCGCAAATCCCCAATCAACATAATGACTAGCACCTACTACAATTGGATAATGAAGAAGCCTATCCCAACTAGGCAAGACCCCGATAATCCTAGGGATAAGTGCAATTTTCTTGGGAGAGTTAAGGGATTGCCCGTCTATGTAGGTAGTTTCACGTTCCCTACGGACTTCATAATTGTGGATGATATTAGCACGGCCATAGACTCTAGCTTGTCCCACGTTATTCTAGGAAAACCTTTCATAGAAAGCACCGGGATGACCTATGACCCCTCGTTAGGAGTAGTGCGATTCAAGGATGAGACCGACGACATAGCTTACCAAATGCCGTTTAAGATTGAGAAGTTTTCATCACTCTCTAATGATGAAAAGGAACTTAAGCTGTCGGTCTATTATAGGAATGATAAGGATAGGGAAAAGGGAGTAGATTATGTTATGGCTAAGATTTTCGGGTTCTATAAGGATTGTTTGAACTTAGGACCGAAATATAGGACCGAGTGGGGAGAGGACGAACTCTTAGAGAGGTGCATCATAGGATACTTCTACAACATGGAATCCCCCGGTAGAGACCGTCAAGAGGGCGGTAATGAGAAAACGTAGGGGCACGACTACGAGTCTAGCTACAAGACTCTTAAATAAAGAAAAGCGCTTCGTGGGAGGCAACCCATGCTTAATTGTTTGCTTGTTAGTGTCATATATCTTTTATTAATTGTTTATCCTCATGTTTAAATTTGTAAAAATGCTTTATTTTGTTTTTAACCTCGTCTTAATTGCATATAAAGGTATTTTACATAAGGGATAAGTGTAGGGAGGATTACACACGTTTTGAAAAGAAACGTAAATATGAGAATAACAATTAACTAAAAGATATGTATGTTTGTTTGTTCGAGTCAAATGCTTGTATCGAGTCATAATGGATGTTTTTGCAGAAATTTTTCCAGATTCTAAAGATGTAAATTTTCCAGAATTTTTTTTAGAAAATCGCAGAACAGTTTTTGTCAGGATAACCTGACGGCGTCAGGATTGCAACCTGACGGCGTCAGGAAGGAGTAAAAACATCAGATCACTTTTTCTCATTTTCTGAGCTACTTATAAATTTTTGGAATTCTCCAGGTCTTAATTTTCTTAGAAATTCTGTAAACATCCATCCCACAAGCATTATATCCTAGTTTAAATCGAGTCTTATATATATTATTACCGCCGATTTTACGCGAAGGTTTCGTTTGTTTTGTTCAAGTGTGCAGGTTTAGTTTGTCAAGAAGAAGTTACACAAGATTGGAAGGAGCTTTTCACGCAATAATTCTTCTTGGAAAGGATTTAACCACCACTTTACACGGATCCTACCGAGCTAATCAGGGGAGTATTAGTTTCTTTCGTTTTTGATTACCTTCTTTTATCATAACTTTGATACTTTCGGGGAACATTGGGGACAATGTTCAGTTTAAGTGTAGGGAGGGAAAATAAAACGGGAACTTTGAAACTATGCTTATCCTTGATTATTTGCTTTGTCCAATTGTGATTGTGTAATAAACCATGAGAAAATGTCGGTTAGGGTAATTTTGGCACCAAATTTAAAATTTTTCATGACATATAGGAGTGGGCCATTAGTCTTAACAAAAGCGTCTCACGGATAGGAAGTTATATGACTAGCACAAAAACCCTTTACCACCCAAATTCCATCCAAAATGTGAGGATCGCCCTTAGATTAGTAGGAATTAAAAGCATTCATCTTCAATGCTTAGAGTGTGAACCGGTAGTATATTAGATTCTAGAACTTGTTTTGTGATGCATTCCGAGATCGCAAGTGAGACTACACTTGTGTAGTTAGGAATAACTAAATGATAAGAGGCATTAGGATAACACTTGTTTGATACCCGTAATATAATTACTTCTTCCACATAGGTTGAGTAATTCCCCCACACCCTTTGCGTTGTACTCATCTTTAGTACACGATACCCCTAGTTAACCCCTCAGAGCCTATCCTTTTCGCGGTTCTCGTGATGTTTCGGTTTTTTCAGAATATCAATGAAGAGCATTGTTTACACCCCACCCCCAAATATACACCCGAGAGAGATGTGAGTATCCAAACACCCCATGTGAGGTGCTAGTATGTAATTTCCGTGCTTGTTATGACTTTTGCGGGGCTTATATGTGTTGTGGACCGTTTTAAATCAATGCTTCATGACCCCTAACTTATAAATTAATTGGCTAAAAGAACATTTGCTTGAGGACAAGCAAATAACAAGTGTATGGATATTTGATAAGGTTTTAAAAGGTACCATTTTGAGAGGTCGTTTAAGCCCTTATTTGATCACTTTTGTATCCGTTATTGCTTAATATCGTTCCTTTTCACTTTTTAGGTCTCTTGAAGGCAAAATGCTGGAATGGCACTTATTTGGACGAAAAGGCGCGAATATACGAAGAAAATGGCCAAAGTCAGAATCGAGACACTCAAAGCTGCTGAAAACAGAAGGCGACGGCGTCACTGCTTAAATGCGACGCCGTCGGAGGAATTTGTGACGAATCAAAAGAGAAAATGCTAGTTTTGAAGGACGGCGTCGGGCTTTAAAGGAGTAGACCGTCGCAACTCAGACGGCCTAGATGCGACCAAGACGGCGTCAGAAGCTGAAGAGGACGGCGTCAAAGACATAAGGTGACGCCGTCGCAAGGTTAACGTGGCCAAGACGAAACTCTAATGACGGCGACACGACGGCGTCACAAAACATAAGGTGACGCCGTCGCATATGTAATATTATATATAGAATCCGAATTTTTCAGTTTTAAGAGAGTCTTTTTGGAGTAAAAACCTAAAACCGAACCAAGGGTGTCTTGTACAGTATTTTAGGGTTCCAAAACCTATCTTACATCAAGATAAGTATTTACTTCGTCAATTCAATTATGTCTTTGATTATTTGTGTGTATGCTTGCATGTTCTCCATGTCCGGCTAATTTATTTGTGTGTTTGCTTAGGGAATATGAAACTTAATTGTTAAATATTGATTGGTTGTTTCTTATCTTAGTTGATTAATGATCTAGTAATGCGATAGGTCATTCATTGTGTACTTAATGCTTGATTCATCTTTGTGAACCTTAGAATATAATTACCTGAGTAGTTGTAAGCTAAACCATCCAAAGAGTGCCTTA
Organism: Chrysanthemum seticuspe; assembly: GCA_019973895.1. Lineage (NCBI taxonomy): Eukaryota > Viridiplantae > Streptophyta > Magnoliopsida > Asterales > Asteraceae > Chrysanthemum > Chrysanthemum seticuspe. Next base: position 218,744,439 of record BPTQ01000005.1, read on the forward strand.
GAGTAAGAGTTTATTATCCCTAGTGGGTTTTGTAGACGAGACCCTTTGGTAAGTTCAAAGAGTTAGGGAGAAACGCATACCCTACAACTTTAGACACACAACGCAACTAAGAATAAGGACGTGACAACTCAACCATCAATAGGAGATAATTAAGGAGTAGTAAAACCTAAGTAAACACATTTTTAAACTATCATACGAGCACACATTAATTAGACATAGACTACCACCACCTTAGTTTAGATAATTAGATAATAGTAGAGTAATCGGTAGAAATACCAACCCCCCAAATCCAATACCCGAGATTCGTACCTTTCAATTTCCTAAAAAACATAAAAAAGATAAAAAATAATCTTCCTCAACCTTAACCTTAGCGTAGTAACTTCTCACTAGCATTCCTATTCCCCTAGAGAACGATATCAATACCCGTGGCTTACCCTAATACTACACTACAACGATTAGGTTCACTGCCTAGGGTGTTGAAAAACTTGCTCGACGAAAAGGAAGTTCCTTTGACCCCGAACGCGCTGCGTAAGCGTATCATAAGCTCAGAGCTAGGAGCAGCACCCTGAAGAGGTTTCAGGGGTGGAAGCGGTGCTTGAGATTCTGCTTCAGACTCAGAGATGTGTTCGGTACTACTGGGCACATCAGGGAGTCCAAGCATGCTCTGTAGAGCTTGACTTTCAGGCTCTAGAATCCTTCAAGAATCAAAATTTGGAAGCTTACTCTCAGGATTAACTCGTTCAATCCAGTCACTAGGCTTGGGAATAGTCAACATGTTGGTAATCATGCCACCAGACACAAATGGTTTGGGACTCTGGTCTTTGTTGTGAGATTTAGGGAGATGATTTTCACCTATGACTCTCTTCTTGCTACTAGGGGCTCCCACAGCATCAAAGACCCTTGGTGTTGGAATCACTCCTAAACTGGAATTCAAGTGTTAGTAATTAATATGTAATAGTTAGCTTAATTATGGCTTTTATGTTAGTTATCATGCCAAGGCTTATGTAAAAAGCCCATGAGCCTTGGCCCAGGCCCATAAAAAGGGAAGGATGCTAGTAGAGTTGCCCTAGCTCCTTGCCCTATAAATAATCCTTGTAAACCCTCACTTGAGGGTTGGTTGTTCAATTACTTTCACTCTCTACGCATAAACCTTCTTTATCTCTATTCGTGTGTGTTTGTATTTGTTCATCCGATCACTATCTTATCTCCTTTCTTATATTGATGCTTGTGTTACGAACATGGACCTAACAGTGATATCATTCGCCAAATAGTTGGGTGAAACCGTTTTTGTTTTTGAAGTTTTAAGTGTATACGCGTAAGGCTCGGTCTCAAAACTTTCATACGCAAAAAGCTTAGATTTTTTCACTTTAAAATTCAAGATTCTTGTACTTTAAAGATTATTTGGTGATAAAGTTTAAGTTTTTGGCAAAAAGTTTGAAACTTTACGTGTGTAGCATTGTTTTTGAGCTTGATTTCATTCGTGTACTTCTTTTTACGCGTAAGGTGAAAAAGAGTTTTGGATCATCAAGTTTTAGACTTTCTTGTTATTTTGGTGATATTGAAGCTGTTTCATCACAAAAATCTGGTTTAGAAACACTTTGGGCTGAAAATCAGTTTTGGTTAATTTTTACGCATAAGTAAACCCTAAGTTTACGCGTAAGTTCTTCAAGGTTTGATCTTCAGTGTTCTTGGTTTACTCAGTGTTTTCTTGCTTGGATAAGCCTGAAAACACTTCGACTTTGGATATCTTCTATACTGGAAAAGTGTAAAGGATTTTTGGGTTAAAACCCTAGTTTTACGCATAAGCATAAAAGCTTACGAGTAAACATCTTACGCCTAAGCATTTTCTACGCATAAGCAAGTCTTACGCCTAAGAAAATATTACGCATAAGGTTCTTACTGTTAAGCCTTTGGTTTACGCATAAGCTAAGGTTTCACCAAGTCTACGCGTAAGCTCTTTCTACGCGTTACGCGTAGGGTACTAATCTGCGCATAAGCTGGTTTTCTACGCCTAAGCGCTCCTTCAACAAACAACAAGTTTCATTCGACTACAAAGATCCATCAACAACACAAGTATTAAAAAAAATCATTTCTAGGGGAGACTAAACGTTAATTTCTAGGGGAGACTAAACGTTCAATTTTTACACGAGATTCAAATTTTGGTTTAACTGTGAAAATTTTGGTCAAAATTTCAAATTTTTGGGCCTAAATTCGAATTTTTTCGGTCAAATTTTGCTTCAAAATTGTCAAAACTCAAATTTTTCCTTCAACCTTAGAATTGATTTTTATAGTGAATTTCAAATTTTGGGTGCGAAAATTTTTCAAAATTATTTTTGGAGGGAATAATAGAAATTCACTATATCGGCTTTCTGTGTGCAATATCGACTTCGCACCTTTTCTCTTTGATTCTTCCGACTTCATCACAACAATCAAGGGGGAGAGAAAATGTATCAATTAAGGTCGTAGATGAATGAGATAGAGACACATTTGATGAATCGATGTATGGAACAATTTAGATCTCTTCATTCACACCTTAAGGTCCTCTCAAACAAAGAATTAGCAGGAACTCGCTCTGAGTATGGATTCAAACGAGCCTTTCCATCACTCTTTGGAATAGACTTGGATATCTTCACTGATACAATGTTTCACAACGTAAATCAACTTGAATTCCAACTCAACAAAAGAAATCAACGAAAATGAATCCACAGCCGCTTTGAGAGTCCTCAAGGAACAGTTTCAGCAATACATCGATTCGCGATTCTATGACACTGAAATGACAAATAAGTATTTCTCAGCATTCACTCAAATGCAGACACAAAATTTCAAAGATATATTGCTCCAACATATGGAAGCTATTGAGAAAACAATTGTTGATAGAGTACTTCACAGAAAAGTGCATACCAATAAAGTTAATGAACAGAAGTTGCAGATTCAAGAAGAGGAAGTTAATATGGCTAAAGTATTAGATGCTAATTTGGTTGTCATGATAAGCAATGGGACAGAATCAGAAAAACAGGATGACAACAGCAGATCAGGGGACGAAATTTATGATGATTGTGCGGATATCATACCCAACTATGACACAGAGTCCAACTCTGACAATGAACAAATGGTTGAGGAAGACATCGTTCCCACCTATGACACAGAGCCCAACTTTTGCAAAGAACATATGGTTGAGGTACTATCTACTGTTGATCATATTCTACCTGCAAATGCGATACAACAAACTGAGCAACCTGAATTCAGTAATGAAGGAGAGGTTGACCAGTGTGTTGTACGATGTCCTGAAAACTGTCTTATGTCTGAGCCCTTACTTGTAAACATTACAACTGAAACATCAAACCAAACTCTTGAATCTGAAAACATTCTTCTCAAAAAGACCATTGCTCAGTTTCAAAAAGATCTTTCAAAACTAGAGGTTCATTGCATCTCTCTTGAACTCAAAATGCAAAATAATTTCTTAAATTCTGAGCCAAATAGTAAACCTTTGAATGAACAAAGTAATCGTGTGGATACATTAGTAAAAGAAAATGAGCATTTAAAGGCTCAAATTCAAGCAAAGGGGCTTGCACATGTTGCTTTACAAAACAAACTGAGAAGATTAACTGACAAGAGTGTGGATACTAATTTTGCAAAACCAACAATCTTGGGGAAATCGTCTCTACAACCTTTCGGAAAACAAGCAGTAGTTAGATAACCAACTGCATTTAAATCTGAACGTTCTAAATCTTCAAAACCACGGTTTGCCTCCCAAGTTGTTGAGAATAATCATTCGTCAAAACCAGTCACTCAACATTCCTGGCCTAAGAAAAATGCTTTTGTTTCTGTTAAACCTGTTTCTATTAATGTTTCAGTTGCACCTGGCCCGTCTAGGATTAGTTCGAATACTGTGTCTAAACCGAGCATTAAAATTAAAAATTCATATGATTCACATGACGCGTACAAGAACTATGATCTAGAAACGGCTAGGAAGAGGGCAATATTCCAAAAGGATGGAATCTTAGGTTCACGACCTAATGTATCACCTTCTAGTGTACTACTGAACACTGCTTGTAGTAGCAAACCAAAACCTAAGTTAACACAGCAAACGGTTAGAAATAAACCCGTTGATCTAAAAGTAAAATTTCAGAAACCTAATAGGTGGATCAATATAGGACGAAGACTTTTCCCAAAAGAAGTTTCAACATCCCCCAGATCTAACCTTAGATGGATTCCAATGGGTAGAGTTTTCAAAACTGTTGGTCTTAGGTGGATTCCTACAAGCAAGATACTAAGTAGTTGCACCATAGCATGTTCAGGTGTCAAGAATATAATTGACACTACATCTTTATGCTTCTAATATCTGGAACCCAGTTACACTTGGGGATCCATGTTTTCTCTTTCTTGCCCTCCCCCCTTCTATTTTCTATACAGGTACAATAGCAATGGCTTCTGAGCATAACAACTTGGAACCCGGTCACAACCGTTTAAACTTCCCTCAAACCCCATCATCAGCTGAACCAAGCCCCCAGCTTACTCGTCAACAAATGGAAAAGCTATTTACTCCTCTGTTTAGTGATGATCTTGATGGACGTGCTCCAAGTGTATCCAATGTTTCCGCTGCTCAATCTGATCAAAATCAAATACCTGATACACCTGCTACAACAAATACTGTTGAGGAAGCACCACCATTTGATTCTACAAAAACAGCCGAACAAACCGCATCCAATGACGATGTTCCTGCTGATGATGTTCTGAACAATGAAGTACCCCCACCTGCAGATTATGATCCAAACGCGTTCTTCAACCCGTTTGCCAATGAAACTGCTACACCTGATGTTGCGGAATCATCTACAAGCCATTTGAATCCTCCCAATCTGCATAATGTATATCAACATCAACCTTCCATACATCGTTGGACAAAAGACCATCCTCTTGAGAATATTATTTGTAACCCGAATCAACCAGTCGTAACGAGACAATGTCTTCACATAGACGGTGAACATTGCATTTATGCACTCACTGTCTGCCAATCTGAACCTAAAAACATTAAAGATGCAATGACAAAAGACAACTGGATTGAATCCATGCAAGAAGAACTCAATCAGTTTAAACACCTTGAAGTATGGGAATTGGTTGAAAGACCAACAGAGGTCTACGTCATTTGTCTCAAATGGATTTGGAAAAACAAATTGGATGCTGAAGGAACCGTAATCAGAAATAAGTCACGTCTGGTGGCTAAGGGTTATAGACAGGAAGAGGGTATTGACTTTGAAGAATCATTCGCTCCAGTTGCTCGTCTTGAGGTTGTTCGGATATTTCTGGCGTTCGCGGCTCACATGAAGGATATTTCTGGCGTTCGCGGCTCACATCACGGTCTTTTAGATGGACGTCAAAACGGCTTTTCTCAATGGAAAACTGAAAGAAACGGTTTATGACAGCCAGCCAGAAGGATTCGTTGATCCGGAGTTCCCGAACCATGTCTACAAGCTGAACAAGGCTCTCTATAGACTCAAACAAGCTCCTCGGGCGTGGTACGATAAGTTATCATCCTTCCTCATTGCCAATAATTTCACCAAAGGTTCGGTCGACCCTACACTTTTCATACAATATCACGGGGCACACATTTGAATCGTTCAAATTTATGTGGATGACATCATTTTTGGGTCAGCACATCTAAAATACTCAAAAGGTTTTTCAAAACTTATGAAAAAACATTTTGAAACGTCCATGATGGGTGAACTTACGTTCTTTCTAGGACTTCAAGTTCATCAATCACCCCGTGGTATTTTTCTAAGTCAGTCCAAATATGCCCTTGAAATCTTAAACAAATTTGGAATACAAAACTGTGACACCTATGCCACTCCAATGGCACATATCAAGAAGCTGGACGCTGATTTGCATGGGAAATTGGTTGACCCTACCAAATACCGTAGTATCATTGGGTCTCTCATGTATCTAACAGCAAGCATGCCTGATATTGTTTTTGCCGTATATCTTTGCTCCCGTTATCAGGCGTGACCAACCGAAACTCACCTCTCTGAGGCTAAAAGAATCCTCTGATACATCAAGGGAACCATTAACTTGGGGATCTGGTATCCGAAGGATTTCGGTTTTGAACTAATAGCTTTTTCAGACGCTGATCACGCAGGATGCTTAGATTCACGGAAAAGTACTTCAGGAGCATTACAATTTCTTGGTGATAAATTGGTGTCATGGCAATCGAAGAAGCAGGATTGTACATCGATGTCCTCAACCGAAGCAGAATATGTAGCTATGTTGGCGTGTTGTGCTCAAGTCATTTGGATGAGAACACAACTCAAAGACTATGGTTACGTATTTGATAGAATCCCGATGTACTGCGACAAACGGAGTGCTATTGCGATCTCGTGCAACTCTGTTCAACATTCAAAATCAAAGCACATTGATCTTCGATATGATTTCATCAAGGAGCACGTGGAAAAGGGTACCGTTTAATTATACTTTGTGGGTACTGAATACCAACTGGCAGATCTTCTCACCAAAGCCTTAGCTCCTGCTAGGTTTAATGAGTTGGTCCACCGGATTGGTATGCGGTGTTTGACTCCAGAGGAACTGGATGAACTTTTAAAACATTCTTAAAACCAGTCAAACACCAAAACCTCTTTTGTAAATAATTTCAAAAACAAAATACAAAAATATAAAATTTTATAATATTCAAAAATATTCTTCTATCTAATTTCTTTCAAACATGGCAAGTACAAAACTTCCGTCAACACTTTACTCTTTCAAAATTCAGTATTTTTTCGGTCAAGTGTTGAGGGGGAGAAAGTAAATATTTTTCAGTTTCATAAAACCTTGTACATGCATGTTACCTAAATATACGTTGTTTCTTCTACAAACGGTGGATATGTATCTTGTCATATACTCTCCTCGGACTCATATGTTTAAAAATTTCATCATTTCAAAAGTCGAGGGGGAGTATCGTTATGTTTCTTGCCTAATAAATGTTTTGTCTAACAAAAAAGGGAGTTACTGGGTCTTGGTTTGTAACATATTGGATTTCACATACACATCAAACCATAACCAAAGTAGGCGTACAAGATGAGTTCTAGAGAAAGAAAGTTAGAGGTTTAGGGAACTTTAGTGAGAGAAAGAAAAATCTTATTATGAGCTCCAACTCTCTACCTTGGACGGTAGAGAGTATTTATAGTCATTACATAAAACGCCACCTATCGGGCTGTGGATCAGGCATACAGTGGGTAAAGACCCGTCCGTCCTCCACGGTGTTACTTAACTAAATACTACTTAACAATAAATAACTACGACTACGAGCTTTCTAACGGATACATATACTTGAGGTGACCGACACTTTAATACCTGGATTTTCTAAATCCTAACAATCTCCCCCTAAGGGAGGTCACCTCAAACACACATTACAATTACATAGAATACAAACATATATTACATTGAAATTTTTCTTGGATTCTTGTTCATGTTCTTTGTTCTATAGCTCGTAGTCTTTGATACATTATTATTGCATGTTTGAATAATCTAAGTGGAGGTCTTTAACTGATCCACGTGATACAGAGTTTTGAGCCAGCTTTGAGATCATCAGCCACAGTAAATCTCTGACTCAACCATTGTGGTGTTGTGACATTTGGACCGACATGCTCACATTCTAGATCATGATGTATTCTTATCAGAGTAGCGGAAGCTTTTCGTTGATTCATGATATTGGCAGCAGCATAGCAGAAGCATGGAGTGATAATATCAGAGTCATTGATGCACTAATCATGATTTCTTTGGAAATGAATGTGTTGTGTGAGCATGCGGCTATGGATTGACCGCTCCATTCTGATCAACTGCAAACGTAGAGTGTTTCTGCATAAAACAGTTAGCAATAAAGCACACAAGAGTGTCTTTGATCACTTTTGTTGAATTGAGGAACACGGCCCACGGTTTCCCGTTGATCAGTACAAGTACTGCCTGTGATCAGGTATAATTCCGAAGAATTTCCTTGACAGGGTTTCGCAGCTGTTCTAGCCGTTCTCAAACTGGAACGTCTCAAAGAAGACAACACGGAGTGAGTGAACCAGCGAATTGAGATTCACCGATTGATGAAAAGAGATTTGAAAAACAATCGTGTACTGCTCAATAGAAATTGTTTTTTGCAATACAACGAAGGTTTTAATGAAAATCAATTATCAATCATAAACACCTTTTGATTTGAAATATTTGTACACAGTCGATGTGCTAGAGAAAGGAGTTTTTAAGCACAATTACCGGTTTTTCAAAGGTATCCGTCAATCCATATCCTGAACCAGGATTGATTCAAAAGATTGAATCGCCCCATTGTTTCTGTTCAGTTGTCACATGTTCGATCTATTGAAAAGATCTCACATGCCACCTACCAGGAGCTTGTTTGATGTTGGCTCCAGAAGGCTTTCCATCTTCATTGTGAATATTTTACATATCACTCGGACGTTCTGGCACAACCACAAGGATAATGCGAAGGACTCAATATATATAATCTCTCTTTCCACATTGTGTGAAACAGAGAGTCTTCATTGAAAGTGTCCTAATGAGATTTATAGATGATCTCGTGGCTATAGACTCAATTGTGCATATTTGGTTCCTATGCCGGAGACTAGGGAGAGGGTCTCCTACTTCAATATCAACAATCTCTAAGAGAAAGTCGATAGATTATGTCGGTTCCCCGTGAGAATGAAACAAGTCCTTTTAAGAGGAACTTGAGTGGTATGGAAAGTTGAAGTGCAGTGCGTCACTGGGTCCATGACGTCTTGTCTTCAATACCGATGTTACCTTGGTAACCACCGGTAGCATATGAATTGAACCCGGTATCTGCCCTAAGGTTGAATAATTGGAGGGCTATTTGTTTTCACCCTTTTCTCATTCAATTCTTTTTCATTCTTCAACCCCTTCAGTGCTTACCGAGACTTCATAACTAGAACCTTGTTGGGTTTATTCCAGTACTAGCTCAGACTCAGTCCGCACTCTTCCCATATCTCACTTTTCTCCTTTTTTCAATATTCCTAAGGACTTCTACACTAACTAGTGGATTGTCCCTGGGAAGATCCCTCCGGTTTTGGCGGATCGTTGGACCTTAACCTAACTATATCTTCCTTATATCACCATGCATAAAGTAAAGTTGGTCGGTCATTTGATATAGTTCTTCCGCCTCGAAACCAATTGAAAACCATTTGAAAAATCAATCAAGATACTTGTGATATAGAATCAAAGTATTTTGTATCTTAATTGTTTTGATATTTTAGAAATGCTCCCCCTCAACATATGCATCAAATTCAGAAATTGTTTAGCACATGGAGGCAAGAGATCTTTGAAATTGTTAGATTAAGAATGAAAGGTCCAATCTTCTGAATAACATTTTCTAAAATGATCATCATCACTTCCCAATCAATTTGAGTAGATAAAAACATATTGAGAAAGGATGAGGTTTTCAAAAGTTTGCTCCCCCTCAATATGTGCCTCGAAGTTTGAAAGAGTTTTGCACATATTAGAGAGAACCTGCACTTAGAGACAATTCAATCACGTTTATTTAAGGTTTAAAGTAGATGCTCCCCCTCAACATGTGCATGGAAAATTTGAAATCGTTTGTCACATGTGGGGAAGAAAACTTGCTAAACACTTATGAACCCATTTATCGAATTATCAGTTTAAATCCAATTTAAATCACAAATTCTCCCCCGATCACAATTATCAAATCATTTGAGATTTGTGATCTCTGTAGATTTAAATTGATTTTGAAAGCTTTTAAGGAGAATTGTGACCTGATTATGAAAAATGTTTTAACTGATAAGGATCGGATTTTGAGACTTTAAACTCCATAGATTAAACATGCATGATTATCTTGTGAAAACAATTGTATGACTAATAACCTTTTGATTTAATTGAAATCATTCTCCCCCTCAATCAATGACATAAGTTGTTGATTGAGAGATAGATATTTTAACCGAAGTTAAGTCCAGATGATTTACAAAAATAGAGTACGAGTTATTTTTCAAAGCAATTAGTTTTCATTAGATTGAAAGCGATTGTTTATAGGATCAGAGCATGAGTTTTGAAAAAGCAAGATAAAGCATGGCTCTGTTCTTTCTTTGAAAAGTGGGTTACTGCCTGAAATGACAATAAACCATTTTTTTTAGAAAATTCGAACAACATCTAAAGTCCCGTGTCATTCTTTGAATGACAGCATCAAGACCGTAGATATTTATCGAAACGAGAAAAAACAAGACAAAAAGACAATATTTTTGAAGATTTTTCGAATTTTTCAAATTTTTATGGATTTTGAAAGTTTTATATTTTTCTATTTGATTTTTGAAGGTTTTATAATTTTGTATTTTGTTTTTCGACTAAATATTTACAAGAGATATATGAAGAAAACCTTTTACTCCTCTTCTTTCTCTTGAAGACGTTTGAGTGTTTCCGGTTGTAGGCTCTTAAGACCAAGTCGTGGAAGTATAAACTCAAAACGTTCTCTAGGAAGAGCTTTGGTGAAGATGTCTGCTAACTGGTATTCTGACTTCACAAAGTAAAGTTCCACCACACCGTTTTCCACTTGCTCCCAGATGAGATGATGTCAAATGTCGATGTGCTTTGCTCTTGAGTGTTGAACGTTGTTGCATGAGAGAGCAATAGCACTTTTATTATCACAGTACAGAGGGATTTTGTTGAATTCAAAGCCATAGTCAGATAATTGGGATCTCATCCATAGGATTTGAGCACAACAAGATGACATGGCTATGTATTCAGCCTCTGTAGAGGAAATAGAAGTACTCATTTGCTTCTTTGAAGACCAGCTTACAAGCTTATCACCCAAAAACTGAGCTCCTCCAGACATACTTCGACGAGTATCTTGACATCCTGCATGATCAGCATCTGCATAGGCTGTTAGTGACATACCGGTGTTCTTCGGGTACCAAAGTCCCATATTGATGGTTCCTTGGAGATACCGAAAGACCCGTTTAACCGCTTCAAGGTGCTTTTTAGTAGGCTTAGCCTGGTATCTAGCACACATGCAAACAGCGAACAAGATGTCTGGTCTACTAGCTGTGAGGTACATCAGGGATCCAATCATACTACAATATTTCGTTTGGTCTACCATGATCCCTGAGTGATCCTCATCTAGTTTAGTACGTTCAATCATGGGAGTGTCAACAGGGTCACTAGAATCAAATCCAAATTTCTTTAAAATCTCATTTGCATATTTAGATTGATTTATAAAAATGCCTCCGGGACTTTGTGAAATTTGTAGACCCAAGAAAAATGACATTTGTCCCATCATTGACATTTGAAATTTAGAACCCATTTCATTTGAAAAACAGTCACACTCATTGGGGTCAGTCGAGGCAAAGATGATATCATCAACATAAATTTGAACGAGAATTAAATGTTTGCCTGACTTTCTAGTGAACAATGTAGGATCAACTACTCCTTTGTTGAATCCAGTAGATAGAAGAAACTTTGATAGTGTATCATACCATGCTCTAGGAGCTTGCATCAGACCATAAAGGGCCTTTTTCAAGTGATAAACATGAGTAGGATGCTCTGGATTCACAAAACCCTCTGGCTGGCTGACATAAACCACTTCTTTTAGATCTCCATTAAGAAAGGCTGTTTTCACATCCATCTGATAGACAACCATGTTCTTGCTAGCAGCATTAGCCAAGAAGATTCTGATAGCCTCGATACGAGCAACATGAGCAAAAGATTCCTCAAATTCAATACCTTCTTCTTGACGATAACCTTTAGACACTAACCTAGCCTTATTTTTCAACACATCACCATGCTCATCAAGCTTCACTTTGAAGATCCACTTTAGAGCAATGATCATAGCACAGTCTGGAGCAGGTACTAATTCCCATACATCTAATAGATCAAACTCATGAATTTCTTCTTGCATGGCATTGAACCAGCTGTCTTCATTCATCGCCGTTTTAGCATCTTTAGGTTCGATCTTAGAGAGTACGGAATTGAAGAAGCACCATAGCATCAGTAGCAAGCTGTTTACGAGTGGATACAGGACGAGAAGGGTTTCCAATGATGTTGTCCAATGGGTGATCATGTGTCCATTTTCTAAGGTGTTCATGTGGTAGTTGTTGTGGAACTGAAGTAGCAGAGTCGAAGTCTCCTGAAGAAGATGGTTCTGATGACGATTCAGGAGCAAATATGTTTTCAAATAGAGCATCTTCAGGAGTAGCAAAGGGATTAACTTCATCATTGATGCCAGAAACAGTTCCATGATGTACATTTGAAGATTGATGATTTGTTGATGAGACAGAGTGATTAGCAATAGGCGCTTCTTGACTTAGTGATATTGAGACTGAAGGATTGACTTCATTCACAGGGATATGAGCAGCCTCTGTTGTGGGAATTGATAGATCATTAGCACTTGGCTCATAGTGTTCATCAAACAACGGATCAAACAATTTCTTCAAATCATCTTCAGTAGGAGGTACATATGGAGTTGCTGGAGAGGAGTTTGGTACAAGGGATGAACTAATGGGACTATTTTGATGTGCGGGTCCAGAACTGGATTGTTCAGGAGCCATTTGACCGGTCAGCTCATCGAACGTAACGTGAATTGTTTCCATGATATTTCGAGTTCTCTTATTGTAGATTCGGTAACCCTTCTTGTTTGGTGCATAACCAACAAAAATTCCAATATCTGCCTTTGCTCTTAATTTACCTAGGTCTTGACCGTCATTCGTTGGATAGCACAAAGCACCAAACACACGAAGGTAGGAGAGATCAGGTTTTCGTTTATGAACAAGTTCATATGAAGTTTTTCCATGAGAGGTATGAATAAGGGAACGATTTTGGGTGTAGCAAGCAGTGGCAATGGCTTCAGCCCATAGAAACATTAGAACCTTCGAATAAATTAGCATTGTTCTTGCGGCTTCCTGTAATCATGGGGTTTGATCATTATGTTATTCTTTTTACATTCAGGGTCTTCTAGCTTCTTATTCATTTTCTTCCTAGATGCATCATCTAATTTTCTATCTTCCTCAGTGCACTCAACGCAACTAGGTGTTTGTCTAGGTTTAAGAATCTCATTGCCATCATAGATTACATTATGGGCAGCTCTAGCATTTTTAACAACCTCTGGATTTGGTTCCTCAACAAGAGGAGTACTATGCTTATCACTCAAAACTCTGTGCTTAGTGATTAAGTGAGCAGTCAGAATGGTATTTTCTTGTACGTACAACTTGTTTTCAATCTTGTTTTTCAAGGTTTTTAGATTAGAAAAATCATTCAAAAGTTTTGATTCCTTAGCACTGAATTCTTGCTTAAGCATTTTAACATTTTCTTGAAGTTCTTGTTTTTGCTTAGCAGTTTTAGAAAGCTTTTCTTGTAAGGAGTTTAAATCTTGTTTTAATACTTCTTCTCTAAACCTACTTTGTCTAATAGTTGTACGCATTTGGTCATCCATTTCCTGCTCACGAGTGGTTAACTCAAACTTAGCTCGTTGTTCATAAATAGCAACACGTTCTTTATAGGCATTAAGTTCAGAGATAACAGAATCATCAGGGGCACATGCAGTGTATTCGTCAAAAGCATAGTCATCATTGACTGCATAAGTTACATCACTTGGTACAATCTCACTTTCACTTTGTTTCACATATTGATCATATGGGACAACATTGACATTACCCATATTTTCAATATCTGACTCAATAATTACAGTTGATTGTACTTCATCATGTATCTTTTGCTCATCAACTGCATCGTATAGTTTTAGTACCTCAGAAATGATTTTGTCTTTGGATGGACCAGCTTGTGGTGATGAAGAGACTTTAGAAGGGACCATTGGAGAAATGCTATCCATGAAAATTGTTTGTGCAGTAGGTTCATCATCAACATCAGAGTCGTATGCATCACAATCAGCGACTTGAAAGGCATTCTGATGATTGTGGCCTATCTCCTGAATTGGCTGCTCATCCACATCTGCATCATATGTCTTGGCATTCCCTTCAGCAAGAAACAATAACCCCTCTTCATCCAATGCTGCTCCATTATCCTGAGCTTGAACAAGTAACATCTTATCCCTGAAGTACTCTGCATTCTGAGTGCGCTTTGGCGATGTGCAGTTCCTTGCAATATGTCCCTCACCACCACAGTTGTAACACTTGATCGGCTTTACTTGTCCTTGATTTCCATTCCTTCCCCTATTCTGATTTGCCACATATCCTCTATCAACTCTACCTCTTCCTTGTTCATACTGCCTTTCTTGAACTGGTTGTACCATAACCTTCCCATCTCTGACAGTGGCCTGATTGTGTGGATTAGATGATGTTCTGAGGTTGTTGTTGGTGTGTAGGAGAGAGTTCATGTTTTGACTGATCATGAGAGCCAGTTGATTAATGAAGTTTCCCACGTGTGCATCAGCATCAGCTTGTTTGAACATTGGATCGGGAATGAGTTTGTGATTACCATTACCCATGGGTATAACTTGAGATGCTTTGGTGGTAATTCCAATGTTTGAGTAGAAGGCAGTTGAATCATTTGATGAGCTTATCTATCCCTGGTTGGTTTTGAACTGATTAAGAATCCTTTTTTCAAACATAGCATGTCTCTCATTCTGAAGAAGGAAGGCATAGAGTTGCTCATAGTTTGTATTCTTCAATCCTTTGGTTAGCTTCACAGAGGTGACAAACTTGTGCCATTCGGGATTCATGTTGTTCACAAACTTTGAGTTCAGCTGAATGTTTGGCATAGTCATTCTGATGTTCCTCATATCATTAACAAGCTTGTGGAATCTCACGTAATACTCATAGACACTCTCATCTGGTTTCATCTTGAAGTATTCAAATTCATCATAGAGTTGTGATTCTCTGTCTTCCATAGTTAATTCAGAACTTGAGAGAAGCATCTTAACATTATCCCACACTGCCTTGGCTTCGGTGTTGTGATTGATCAGCTTGTAGATATCTTTTGGAAGACCTTGAAGTACGATGTTGGAGGCCCTGATATCAGCATCGAATCTCTTTTTCTCCTTATCATCGAGCTCATCATATGTCTTTTGGTCTGTCTATTCCATAGATCATTGTTCCATCTGCAGCTGTATCAATTAAGTCTCTTGTAGTCTCAATCTGATAAGGTCCTTCATCAATCGATTTGAGAATGTTGACCCCATTTTCCTTTCCAAGACAGTACAATCTGATTCTTTGAGCCCAAGAGTCGTAGTCAGTTCTGTCAAGCATGGGTGGATGAGTATCTGAACCAGTTGCTTGAACATCCTCGGCAACAGTGGAGATGATTGTAGGTACGTTGGTAGACATGTTTAAAGATTATACGGGATTTTATAACTCAATGATTAAACCGGGAAATAGATTCTTTCACGGGATTTTACTAAATCAAGAGAAAACCGTATTACAAACAAGAGTCAACCAAGTCGCTAAGAATCCTTGAATCAAGTCGCTAAAAACCAAGTTGCTAAGACAAGTCGCTACGTTCCAAATCGCTAAGAATTTTGACATCAAGTCGCTATGCACCAAATCGCTAAGAAATCAAGTCGCTAAATAGCAACTCGCTACTGGTCCAAATCACTAGCACCAAATCGCTAAGAAACCTAAGAACAAGTCGCTATCAAAATTGAAAGCAAGTCGCTACCTTACCAAGTCGCTACCCGTAGTGGAGAATCCACTAACTGTACTGTTTTTCGGCTTGTCTCTAAAGGCAAGTCGCTAGTACCAAATCGCCACCAAGCAACACAACAACTCGCTAATTTTTTTTCGAAGCAAGTCGCTAACAAGAAAATAACACCGAGAGCCAAGTCGCTAACATGAAAAACTTCCAAAACACACTTTTCAATTCAAAACAAGCTCAACCACAGTGATTCAAGCTTACCAAAACAAAACCCAAGCACATACAATGATCCTAAACACAAAAGTACACCCAAAATTCAAACTTTAACACTAGAGATGAACCAAATGATGCAAAAACCACTAAACTTTATCAAACTCAAAAACCATCTAAAAACCACTAGAAATCCAAAGATATGTAAGAGATGATCTAACCATGGCTCTTGATACCATTTGTAACATATTGGATTTCACATACACATCAAACCATAACCAAAGTAGGCGTACAAGATGAGTTCTAGAGAGAGAAAGTTAGAGGTTTATGGAACTTTAGTGAGAGAAAGAAAAATCTTATTATGAGCTCCAACTCTCTACCTTGGAAGGTAGAGCGTATTTATAGTCATTACATAAAACGCCACCTATCGGGCTGTGGATCAGGCATACAGTGGGTAAAGACTCGTCCGTCCTCCACGGTGTTACTTAACTAAATACTACTTAACAGTAAATAACTATGACTACGATCTTTCTAACGGATACATATACTTGAGGTGATCGACACTTTAATACCTGGATTTTCTAAAACCTAACATGGTTGAAAATGTTTGAGGTTGAGGGGTTGAATGTGTAATCGTTGAAAAGTAATTTTAATCAAAACTCCTCTCCAACCTCATTCCTATCAAGATCCAACGATCCTATTTAATTCTGGAAATTCGTTCATCAAAATCAACTATGTTTCGATCATGATTTTAAACTATGGTCTTTGAAAATCTTTTCAATCCAACGGTTAATCTTACAAAATTTGATTTTGAAAGTTACGTGTATGTGTATGAATTGGGGATTTAGCCTAAGTGTGCTTGTGTTGTAATGGGTTGTGTTAAAACCTTTCTAAAACATGTTTTGAACCTATTTCATAATTGGGGGTTTTTCTTATCCTTGTGTTCTGCTATGCTTAGATGTTTATAAATGTGTTAGAATATGCTTATATACACATTATGAGCCTTTAATTTGCCCAGAAACAACAAAATTGTTAGAATTCATGATTTAGGGTTCTTGGGTTCGTGCCACTTGAATCGTTTGATTCGGTGGCTGATTTGTGTTAAAACTTGTTCTATTTCATTCATATGTCATCTAAGATAGTCCAGATACGATTCTTGATTGATTATTTTTGTTGAATCTGTTGAGCGTATAAATAGGATTTAGAGCTTAAAAACACTATACGCCTATGCTATTCTAAGTTTAATCGATTTGGTCTAAGTGCTTGTTTTGTGATCCTGATAGTGCTTGAAATTACCTGTAATCAAGTTTTTCATGTTCATAATTTTCAGTCTGCTTACTCGTAAAATTCAAAAAAGGTGTTCTAAAATTGCTTTGCATAAGGAATACTTTTATGCGTAAAGGATTACGCCTAAGAGAAATCTCACGCATAAGCCCTTTCGCATTAGAAGTCTACAGTGGATTACGCGTATCTTGGAAAGATATGCCTAAACAAGGTTTGTTACGCATAAGGTTTACTCTTATGAGTATATCTTACGAGTAACATTCAGCTTAACCCTACGCGTAAGCTTAAAGCTTTTGAACTTATTTTACGCGTAAGAAATTCTTACGCCTAAGATTTGGTCTTACGCTTTAGCTCACGCTTACGCTTAAGCACCTTCTTTACGCATAAGGCCTCATGATTACGCATAACCTACCGTTCTCTTTGTATTTGGACTGTTACGCCTAAGCATACGTGTTAATTGTTATGAATATGTCTATTGTTACGCATAAGCTTACAAATGTTTATATGTTGTGTGTTTAAGTGAAAATTGGTCTCTAAATCTTCGTTATTAACATGTTCACATAGCTTATCACATCAACTTCAAACAATTGGACTAAAGTAACTAAGGACTTGTAATAATCATAAACATGATAACGTCAAACAAGGAATTGGATAATAAATCAAACTAAGTCTAACACATAGTGTTTCCATATGTTTGTTCTTTTGTCTAATAACTTTCAGATCACAAAATGGCTGTCAATCAAGAAATCATCAATGCCCCTAATGAGCT
Organism: Chrysanthemum seticuspe; assembly: GCA_019973895.1. Lineage (NCBI taxonomy): Eukaryota > Viridiplantae > Streptophyta > Magnoliopsida > Asterales > Asteraceae > Chrysanthemum > Chrysanthemum seticuspe. Next base: position 218,762,290 of record BPTQ01000005.1, read on the forward strand.
CACAATGGCTTATATCTTTCCAACCGGTTATGACAAAACTATTGGGAAGAACAATGGCTCACACAGCCGATGTTCAACATAATGAACTAAGAAATCTTATCCGTTGTTGATTCTCACAAAAAATTTATGGTACTTCACACTGGTTAGACTCATTGGACATACATGGTTTCGCCGTCTCCTTATACATGGTTTCGCTGTCTTCAATTCATCATCAACATACGTGGTGTATGATTCTGATTCATTGAAAACATCGAGGGGAAGACAGTGTAGGTGGTGCTTGTTTCCTTGATGTGTGTGCATTTCTTCCTTGATGTGCTTTTGCTCTTTGAGCGAAAACCCTATCTTTTCTTCAATGTCTTCTATCAGGGGGAAGAAATGAGACGATATGTGGCTCATACGTCTCACTTTGGTGTTATCGTCTCACTATCACAGGGCTATCGTGTGTGAAGTTATCTAATTATGATGTTATGATGCCTCACACTCGGTCATTTTAATCGAGTAATTGCATATTCACAGTTGTTTATTGTTCTGATAGACCTCAACAACTAGGGGAAGTAGTTTCACTTCATCTCTCGTGGTTTGTTTGGTGTGAAGCATCTACATACGTGAGAAGATCTTGCGTGTTCCCTCGAACGGATTTTCCGCATTGTGCATAACTGTGATTACGTAACAAAACAGATTCTCTTGGTGTGGTTTACTTCTCATCTGCAAATTCCGCTACGTACTAAAAATTTCAAAAGTTAGAGGAAATGTTCTCTACATCAAAGTTTCGAATCTGCTGAAAATGGTTGTCAGATTGAGGGGGAGCTGATCTAGTAACATCGTCAATTGGGGAGAGGTTAATTTGTTTCATACTTATTACATCTTTTCCCTATATGGCTTGTGCACACATAACAGTGTACAACCCGTTCTTGTAATGAAAGGACCTTGTGGTACGCTTCAGTGCCATAATCCTTATAAAAGGAGCGAAAGCTTCTTACTTTTGAGTAAAACTAATCAAAACTTTCATTTTCAAAGTTTTGCTCAAAAGAACAAGTACTTCCCCTTATGATTTTCAAAACCTCAAAAGTTAATATCACTTGTTGTGTTCACAAATTGTTCTTCGTGGTAATATTCTCGCAAAACTCGAAATGGTCATATTCGATATCAAAATTTCATCAAAAATAACATATATATGCCATTTTTGAGGGGGAGACAAATTATGTGATAAGAAATATGTTTTGAATTGCAAATGAATCGTCGTGCTAATAAGACTTCAACCCATGAATTGACGAAATCTGAACAGTCATACATCGAAAAGATTTGTCTTCCAAGACTTATCCGAGTAGATCGTACCTTTCGAGAAACTCCTGATAGACATGAAATTTGACGGGTTTGACAACCTTTCGGGGTTGTCCACATCTTCAAGGTAGTTATTAGAGCTAGTTGTCACCTAAAAGCTGACAATGTAACTCTTTAACTATTCAACGTAATCGTGTCTCGCAAGGAATTGTCTATCTTGAGTCGATCAATTCAAAAAGTGCGCGCTCTTCTCCCACCATGTAGATTTCTGTCAAAACTCTCAAGCATGTGCGGAGGGGGAGTAATTTTTCAAAATCTCAAACTCTCAACAGTGGTATTAAATGCTTTTACTCATAACCACTTTGAGAGATTTTCATGAAAATGGTTTTATGGCAACATAGGTTAGTCATGGAGTTATAAGGTGACTAAGGTTAGGAATAACCGTCATATGATCCGCCAGAGCCGGAGGGATCTACCCAAGGACACCACCAATAGTTAGAATTAGAAGTCCTTAGGTATGATTATAAAAAGGAGAAAATGAGAATCGGAGAAAGAAGGAGTTGAAGAATTAAAAAGAAAAGTAAAGAAAAGGGTGAAAAGAAATAGCCCTCCAGATTATTCAACTTAGGGCAGACACCGGGTTCAATTCATATGCTACTGGTGGTCACTTGATGACACCGGTATTGAAGATTAAAGTCGTCATGGACCCAGTGACGCATGCACTAAACCTTCTTAGTCACTCAAGTTTCTCTCAACAGAAGCTTGTTTCATTCTCACAGGGAACCCTACGTAAACTATCGGCTTTCTCTTAGAGATTGCTGGTATTGAAGAAGGAGACCCTCTCCCTAGTCTCCGCTCAGGAAAACCAAAGCGCACTATTGAGTCTAGAGCCACGAGATTCATCAAAAGATATCTTAGGTACACTTGACATTTCATCACTTGTCGTTCAACAATAAGGAAGCAAGTGATACATTATCGAGTCCTACACAGATCTTAGCAATCTGTCGAGAACATTTATGAGAGGTTCACAATTGTGATCTTCAGTGATTGAATGGAAACTCTTGCCAGGGTCAACATCAAACAGCCCTGACAGCAGGTCACTTCGGTAACTCCCCGTGGATTACGCTTAGTATGTCTCAAACGATCTACAGTCGTGGGGTGATGCTTCGATATACCTCAGCGACTCATCTGAACTGTAGGTGTACTTCGGTACATCGCGTTATCTCACTTGTGGGACTCTAGTTCAGGAACAGCCTTTGTGAGAATTAGAGTTGTGTTTTCACACTATGCTGTTAACACTCTCGAAGTTCAAACTTGTAAGCACTGGATTATTTCTAACCCATGTTTTATGTTTTCTTCTCATGGATGCTTGTGGATGGAAAAGATCGTGCAGATTCTCCACATGCTCATACCTACCACATCACTAATGAAAGTTCTCTCAAAAGGCAACACAAAGTCAAAATGATTCTTCGAATCTACAAAGTTTAAAGACTAAGAGAACTACATCAGTACTGAAATCCAACGTTAAAGAGCTTGTGAGCATGTTGGAGAAAGACGTGGAGACACTGGAGCAACGAAGCGGACCTGGTGCAGACAATCACAACATACTATCACTACCATCACAAAGAACAAAGAAAAAGATGACGTCAAAGCAGAATACTTCAAAGGAAACAATTTCTCTACACTGGGGAGATTGTTCGAATCAAGGCACTTCTTCTCACAAGAAAGAAGAATGTCAGAAGACGTCAAAGCTACTATTACATCAGCACCTTCAACGTTTATATCATTAATCACTAACACTTAGGGGGAGATTGTTGGAATCACTCCTAAACTAGAATTCAAGTGTTAGTAATTAATATGTAATAGTTAGCTTAATTATGGCTTTTATGTTAGTTATCATGCCAAGGCTTATGTAGAAAGCCCATGAGCCTTGGCCCAAGCCCATAAGAAGGGAAGGATGCTAGTAGTGTTGTCCTAGCTCCTTGCCCTATAAATAATCCTTGTAAACCCTCACTTGAGGGTTGGTTGTTCAATTACTTTCACTCTCTACGCATAAACCTTCTTTATCTCTATTCGTGTGTGTTTGTATTTGTTCATCCGATCACTATCTTATCTCCTTTCTTATATTGATGCTTGTGTTACGAACATGGTGACCTAACACTTGGATTCTTAGCAGTCCAACTTTCAATGGTATCTTTTTCTTTTTTGAGTTCATCTTGAAGAGCCTGATTTCTTTTGACTAGTTTAGTGTTTTGAATTTGCAAAGTGACAGGTTCAAGCTTAGCTTGTTTTAAAAGAATCAATTCATCCCTACACTTGTTTAATTCAAAACTTAACTTGTTGTACTTAGAAAAAAGATTTAATCGTTGCTCCTCTACAAACTTAAGGTCAAGATTGATATAGTTCATAAAGGACTGCCAATCAGAGTCATCATCCATAGAAAGTAAAATGTTTACCTTCTTCATTGTGATATTGACCCATTCTCCATTCCTGGCATGATTTTTTCCAACAGCTAGCTTGTCCTCTTCTGAGAGGGCCATCAGTGCGCTGACATGCACCATTTCATCATCTGATGAGACTAGCTCTTCATCCCAGTCGAAGGTTTCAGCAACTAGGCCTTTGTTTTTACCCTGCACAGATTTAACATTGTTTGTTGTTTCTGAGGGACTGACCTCAAGTAATGCAAGCTTAGCTTTGACTTTCCTGTACTTAGCTTCAAAGTCAACAGTTTTGTTTTGATCATATTTGTTTTGAAAATTTTGATGAGACTGATAGATTTTTGGTTGAAATTTGCTAAAGCCTGAGGGATGATTTGACCCTGATGGTTTATAAGAGGGTTCAGAAATTGTTTTAGAAAAACAGTCTTTTGCAAAATGACCTCTTTTGTGACACTTAAAGCATTTAGTGTCCTCATTTGCTTTAGCATTTGAAAAACCTTTGTTTCTTTTTATAAACCTCCGAGAGTTAGCAAGGAGTGCCCTTTCCTGAAATTCAATGTTTAGGTCATTTAGGTACTCCTCACTTGATCTCTCATGAGGCTCATCATCTGAATTTTCCTGAAAATCTTGAACCACATTGTTAGAATAAAAAGCAGTTGATATTGGTGTTGAAGTGGTGGTCAGGGACTTCTTGACTTCCTGAGACTTTTTTAAGTCAGGGTATCGTCTGTTGATGAGGTTTTCCTCATAGAAAAATTTCCCATAAATTTCAGGAAGTTCAAGATTCTGGATATGATTAGCATTCCTAAGTCCCTGAGAGAAATTCAGCCACTTCTCAGGAAGACTATTGACAAAACCAACATTTATTTCATGTTTGGACAACTTAACACCATCATTTGATAGTTCATTTAACAAGGTTTTGTATCGGGTGTAAGTTTGAGACAGAGTTTCTGAGTCCTTAGCCCTGAAGGTGTTATACTCAAGTTTCAGGTCCATTATCCTGTTTTCCTTGGTATCAATGGGCCTTCATGACTATGGACTAGGTCATCCCAGGTTTGTTTAGTTGTACTTTAGCTTATAACTGAGTCCATAATATCATCAGGAAGACATGATATGCTGATACTTTTGAGTCTTTGGTCCTGGTTGACCACTCTTCTCTCATCCTGAGTCCAGTGAGCTTCAGGTTTACGCAAACCTTCAGCAGTCTTTGGGACAAATGGACCTTCATTTATACACTTGATATAATAAAGTTCCATCCCAATCAAATAGCAAAGCATACGCTTTTTCCATTTGTTAAATTTACCAACTTCAAGTCTAGGGGAAACAGCTGAATAAGCTCCACCCTTTTTGTCGACTAGTTGGGGTACATCAATTTCAGCCATTAGGATCTTGATTTAAAAACATTTTAGAGCGGCTTAAAAAAGGTTTTATAATCAGCCTCGCTCTGATACCACTTGTTGTTCCCTATTCACTATCGTATAAAACAGTTAAGTATTTAAAAACAGATAATAGTGAATCAATGACTGAAGTAAGATGTAAGCAAAACACACTGATAAATTTTCAACATAATACTCTTTATTAGAAATCAATCAAAAGAATACATTACCCAAGTACTTGCGGAATAGTACTTGGGATTGAAATGACAAAGGGTGTAACTCCTCACGAAGCTCAGGCTAAGTCTAAGCACAACTACACTGGAACCACTGAGCTATCTCAGGGACTGAGTTGTATTTGGAGGAGTGAAAGATGGCTTGTGTGTGTGTGTGTGTTTTACAATTCACGAGCTTAAATCTTTCACTCCATCTCTTATGTTATTTATACAAGTATGAGTATTAACTCTATCCTAAGTGACAAACTGACATTTTACAGAAGACAAAATACTGATGTATTTTGTCTCTGTTTACAAAGACTATATTAAGTAAGAGACAAGGGTGCTTTCCATAAGTCAGTGATGACACTGAGCTTGATAGTTTTCCATCCAGGGAAAGTTGACTTTGGTTGATAAGGACTCGTCTTATCTGATTCAAACTTGTCCCGCCTTATCTCGCTCATTCTTCAGTCTTCATTGAGTTCAGTCTTCTACTTCAGTTTGTCTTCAGTGTAAGTAGTTGGTGAGGAGTTTAGGGATTCAGTGAGTTATTGTCATCACTCACTGAATCCACCATCTTCTTCTTGACTCAGTCTTCACCCCTTAAGTTCCGCCTTACTGAGTGGAGAGACTTCTTCTTCGCCTCTTACTGAGTATCCTGAAGATGGCTCACTGAGAGACTATGCACTCAGTGACCTGTTAGTGTTTAACGGTCTAAACACTTAGGGTATTTCTATTCAAATCCTAGACTTAAGGGGTTTGGGTATTTACTGAACCCAACAGTTTGCTTTAAAAAAATATATGCTATAACATGTTCATCGGTGATTGCAGTTATCATGACGATGATAAAGTGTGAAAAGGATTTTCATAACAATGGAAACAAAAATAGTGTTTTGTAAAAAGAAAAAAAAATGATGAAATTATTAATGAATAATTAGGCCCAAGCCCAGTTTGTGGGTTTTGGGAATTAGGGTTTTACCATTATAAATAATGGTTATCAATAAAGTTATACCTACGGGGTTTTAATGTAGTCTAACATGGTATCAGAGCATGATAAAAGATAAAAGTGTTTCCCTTTTACTGTTACAGTTCATAAAAGATATAGTCTTTTTTGGTTTCTTCCCTTTATAAGAAGCATGATAGTCAACGAAGACAAGCTTTGGTCAATGGTCCTACAAGAAGCTAAAGAGAATGCTACTAAAGATATGGTGTCTGTTGTTGATGTAAAGGGATATGTGCCAATTAAACATCCCATTCGTAAAGTTGCTGGGAAGACGATTGAGTTTGGTGGTGATGTTCTTCTTACATCTTAGGTTTTATGTTTTGTTTTATGTTTTAGATGATTTAAAAAAAAAAAAAAAAAAAAAAAAAAAATCGTTTTTGTTTTGTGTCGAATTAAGGGTATTAATTCCCGAGACGATTTTTGTTGGTGTCGAATCTATGGTTCTTATTCTCGAGACGGCTTTTGTTTGTGTCGAATCTAGGGTTTATTTTCGTTTACCTGCTTGTAGAAACCCTAAAACCAATTTTTATTTTATTTTATTTTTTTCGTTTACCTGTTTGTCGACCAAGAGTTTGGTTTGTTTGTCGACCACGAGTTGTCGACCATTGTTTTATGTTTCTGTTTGTCGACCACGTGTTGTCGATTGGTTATTGTTTTATTTTGCTTTCTTAGTTTACTTCTCCAGTTCGAGCTTTCGCGATTTCGTCGTTCGAACTGCGGGGGAGTAATAGTGGATAATTAGGCCTAAGCCCGGTTGGTGGGTTTTGGGAATTAGGGTTTTTACCATTATAAATAATGGTTATCAATAAAGTTATACATGCGGGGTTTTAATGTAGTCTAAAGTGGTATCAGAACAACAACTCGTCGGTCTACCTACGGGGTTTTAATGATTTTCCCATTTACATTATGTCGGTTGAAAGACTACGTTGGGCCTAATTATCCACTAATAGAAATTTCATTCAAGTACGAATATTTATCGCAAATTTCTTGAAAATCTTGATGAGTTGTTTTCATATTTTTCTTTTACTTTTATATGTTTTTAGCCTTTTTTTATATATTTTTTAGCCTTTTTTTTTACTTGTATTAAGTCTTTTGGACTTTTAGCAACATTTTTCGTAGCAAATGTGAAAACAATATCCAAAAAAAAGGGGGAGTTGCAAATTAAATAATCCTTTGGCTAAAGAGATGTATTCTTGCAAAAAAGTGTAAAATATATCTAGTGTAGCGTTCAATGCAGAACCAATATTATGTACAGAACCCTTTAAAACAAATCTGGGCCATTGGATTAGTTGATCAAAGGTTAAAATTAAAAGTGTTAAAATTGTAATTTAACTAAAGATGGGGTATTATTTGATAAAGGGGAAAAGGGTATTACAGTCATTAAGTAAAAGGTATTAATGGTATTTTTCCTAAATGATTTTTCATTAAACCGTCAACATCCTATATGATTGGATCTGGGATTCATAATCTCCTTCTATCACATGTTATTCACAAACCCTTCACCATGATCCTCTCTTTATAGTTTTCTTCTTAGATCATCTTCCTCCACTACCACCTAGACGCCACCCCTTCATCTACATCCTAAATCGAAATTTATTAGATTTTCCCGACAATTCTTCAATCTAAATTAACATTTCACTTTTCATCTCCTTCTTCCTCACCCGAATCCCTAGCCGCACCATAATTGTTTGTCGTTATCGTCATGTTTTATATTACCAGGCGATATAGAATTTTTGTTACACTACCTATTTTGAATATTGGATCTCAGAGAAAAAAAATAAGCCGACCTCCATCTCTACAAAAGAATTAACAAGGTCGAATAAATTCATGATTTTAAATTTATTTGTTGACCTACAAATCATGTAAGTTGTTTTTAATTGATTTGATTTACGTAATTGGATGAAGACACCATTTTTTGTTCTTATATTATACTTTTTGGAAGTAACTTATAGTTTGGGCATTGTTTGGTTTACATATTTAATATAGTCTGTTGGATTAATTTAACAAGTATTCTTCGTTTCGAATACGGAGTTGAACCAGTGGTTTTTTCTTTTATAATATATATAGTGTAGCGTATAATTTACGGTCATGTATAGCTATTTTTTGTTTGAACCAAGTGGCTTTGATTATATTTTATTGTTTGGTTAAAATGGGTTGTTTGGAACAAGTTGAGTAAACTTCAATTAGTCACCCACCATAATTGACTACTTTATTCAACAAGTCTACCATGTCAGCAAAAAGAAATAATCAACAGGCACAAAAACATTCAACATTATTCCAAATCAATTTCTATCTGTGTGTACGAATCTGTAAATATAAGGTGATGCATATATGTTTAGTTTTGTCGTAAACAGATGTAGATACAATAATCATTACTTTTTAAATGTAATAATCATGTATGTTCTTTTCAATGTTTGGTTAAATCAGGTGATCACAAAAAAGCAGCATGCACACATGTTTTCGGAAGACGGACATATATGTTCTAATGAATTTGACGAGAAAGTGAAGCGTGCATATATGTTTTCGGAAGACGGGCACATATGTTCTAATGAACTTGACGAGAAAGTGAAGCGTGCGCATATGTTTTTGGAAGTCGTGCATATATGTTATCGAAGCGTGCACATATGTTTTTTATATCAAATTTTGTGTATTGTATTTATGTTTTTTCTTTGTTATAAATGTAGAGATTACATGTATATGTTTATGATAAATTGTTAGAGGTTACATGTGTATTTTTATGTATTTGGTCATAAATTTCGATAATCACATTAACGTACACTTGAAACATATATGTACTTACCATTTTAAGCAAATAAGTTTGACGTCTAAATGCAAGAAACACATGTAAATTTACTATATTTAAGGAAAAAAAACACGTATGCACTTGATTTTTTAAAAAAACATGTATGTTGAAAAAAACATATATGCACTTGAGATTTTTTTGAAAACATGCATGCTGTATAAAATAAAAAACTTAAAAAAATAATAATAATAAAAAATAACTTCGAAAATTAAGGGTTAAAAAACGTTTTTAATAAAAAAAAATTCAAAAAGAAAGTAAATATAAGTTTTTACCATTATACCCTTTTTCAATTAAATAAAAATATTTAATAATACTAAATTCTTATTGGTCCAAAATGGTTCTGTACAAAATAATGGTTCTGCATTGAACGTGACCCAATATATCTATTTACAAGAAAAAGGCTGAAAGTGTCTCTAGTAGATCCTCTCAAGTTATTTATAACTTGATTGATCAAGTTAAGCAATTATCAATCATTAGATCAAATATAATGGCTCAAATCAAAAGAACATAAAATGATTTGAGCCATTGGATTTGATCCAATAATTGATAATTGCAACTTGATCAATCAAGTTATATATAACTTGAGAGGGGTTACCCCTCTCATATTAGATTCATGTTAAAAGATATCAGGAAAATATTTGCATCTTTCGTCTTCAAAAATGCATAATATTTAACATTTATTGGCGGAGGAACATATATGCAAAGAGGTAATTACTAATTAGAATGACAAATGTTCCGACTTTTCTGACGATAATATAAAAATTGGCAAACCATAAAGTTGTATTTTAGAATTTACTGCTATAATATTTTAATTATATAATGACAAGACCACAACGAACTGCGGCCACAACTACACTCATCAAAACATAGTGGCTAATAAAATCCTTATTTGAGCATAAATTTGTTTATCTAAAACACGCAACAAATGGACGAACCTATATGGGTGCTGGCTGTGACATAGACTACACTGAATTTTAGGTTACGAAATGCAAAAAAACTTCAAAACCACCCTCTTGAAAATGCTGGGTCCCTTATTGTCAAACAATGTAACAACAATATCATTACAAAAATAATAATAAATAAATAAAATAATAATAATCCTAAAAAACATAATATTTGCGTCCTAAACAAAGGAAATACAAAGAGGACCGAAAAATAAGAAAGAAAGATCCGAAGTTGGAAGACACACTTGTTTCATCAACGTGAAAATGAGGAAGAAAGATAGGTTATTGTTGATGTTGTTATTGATGTTATTGATACAAAATGGTGAATCCATTTGGTTGAATTTACCTAAATCCGGACGAAAATGCGTATCGGAAGAAGTTCATACCAATGTGGTTGTTTTGGCTGATTATGTTGTTATTTCTGATGTTCATATTCATCCCACTCCTTCCATCACCACTAAGGTATATATCTAATTCATTATATATCTCATATGTGTTTTAAGGTGCATGCATGTTTTTGTTACGTATATGTAATTCACATAGATTATGTATTACTTTGTAAATCATGTGATTTTTGAGCTAGATATTTCCCTTGCATGGATTATATATGTAGTTGAACATAAATAAGGTAGGGTTTTAAATTAGAATTCTGATGTATAGATATGATTGATTAATTAGTATAGGTAAAAACTATACAGATAATTAATTAATCAGAATTGTGTTTCATGAATCGAATTGTTGGACTGGATCCCTAATAATTTTTTGAAATCCTATCTTGTTAACAAATGTATGTGATGTAATGTTAAATATTTGGATTGTTGTAACCATTGACTAAACTCGTGTTTGGCTAAACAACATATGTTTTGATAATCAGAATAGATAGTACTATCGTCTTATTTGGGTTGAGAAATGATAAATGACATTAAAAAGTCTACAGAGAAGAGATGGTAGGAAAGTTAAACAAGATTATCGCAATATGCCAATAGGCCTTCTGCCATCACAAACTTAGTAACAGAAGTAGGGCATACTCGATTCTACCTCTCTACCTGTATATCAATCTTACAAATCATGCCATATAATTTCCTTTGAATATATGGTAGCAATTGCCAATACAAGGGTGGTTCAGAAAAGATTATAATTTGTTGATTCCTTTATATCTTTGCTAGCTCCAGGTATCAAACTGAATCTTGTATGGCTGAATATAATGATACTTCCTGCATATCTGACAATATGAACTTCTAGTTGTACTAGTTTGAAGTGCTATTTTTTGTTCTTCTTGATATACCATTCCTTGAGAAGATTTTGAGTTTTCATTAATTCAAAGCTTTTGTGGTTTATTCCTTGAAAAATGGAAGGTATAGGAGTCTGGAATTGTTTTTTCTTTTTCTTTTTTTTGTTGAAAATGTAAAGAATATATTAGCTCAAAAATTTGAAGGCTTACAAAGATTCTTAAGCAGACCACCACAGACAGACCTATAGGCTCAATCATACCAAAACTAACATACAAACTGATTCAACTGCACTAGAAATGGCTACACTTCCCATAACACTACCATCTTATGTCATTCCAACACAGAATTAACACAAGAAGCAGCATTAACAGGCCTTGCCATCACTAAAGCTCTCTTGCAAAGGCTACATTTCCTTTATGAAGATTACTCTATACCAGCCTGTAGCATCCTCCTCACAGAACTACTATAGAGCAAACATCCGTAGAAGGCATCATCCAACTGGAAAAGAGCTTGTTACTTCAAAGAGAGATCGATTACATTTCCCATTGTGAAGACCTACTGTGAGACACGTACAAATGCAGCTCCATCCTCACATAAATGACCCCAGTAACCATCTAGAATAGGCATCATCCTCTACTAAGAAGCCCAGCCATCTTTATATCTCCTACAACTTCAAAACGGTTATGTCTTGAAATTGTAATCTCCATACTAATCTGCAATTCCACCTCCTTTTTAATCCCTTTCAATTCATGCTACTGCAACCTTTTTTTCTCCCCACACTTCCAACAATAGGACACTGCAGCTGACTTTTTTACTTCAAACTTCTTAGAATTCCACCCACATTATCATCCTCTATATTTCTACACAACTCATCCACTGTCCTAGTTTCATTTTGAAACAACCTTTTATTTCTTTCCTGCCATATATAGTATACTGCAGCACTAGTATTAACCTCTGTAGAATACTCCATATATTGTTTTTGAAAGGTTTGACAGCAAGACTTTCCACCACACTTTGCAATGTGTTATTAGTAACAGACAATCTGCCTTTAACTTTCTCTCTGCCCTACACCTTGTGAACCAATAATCTTTATCTTTATGCTTCTTATGTATTTATTATTAGATGAAGGACTAAACATGTCAAGTAGAAACTAAATAACTGAAAAGCAGTTATAGGATGGCGGTTACAAACCGAACCATCATGATGGTTGGATAGCAACGATCAGATTGTATATATACATACACATTTGTAACATTTACAAGTTAATAGACAAAAATACTTATTCAATATACTTTACATTTTGCAATCTACATATTATTGATCTAGAGTTGGGACAACAATTGGCATCAAGAGCATAGGATTACACCTTCGTTTTTTATTACAAAACAATCATACACAAGAAGAAGAAAACCCAAGGACACGCGCAGAAAACTTACTGTTTTCATACGCAGTAAACAAAATTCCATACGCAAGGAATTTTTGTTCTCGACAGGAATTTTGTTCTCTTTACTTCCAAGAGGAACAAACTTGAATAAGGATACGTAGAAGATAGTGCACGATCATTTACGTAGGGGATTGCAAACGTGGTACACCAAACGGATTGGTGGGGAAAAACTGTGTTGGCAACAACATAGGGAAGGAAGAATTCGAACACTACGTTTTGGTAATAGGAACGAGTGGGATAAAACTTTGTGAAACCGGGCTAAACAAGACACAAAGGGAGAAAGACGCGGGAAAGACGCGGGAAACGTTGTTGTGAAAAAGAATACGTACGTGAAAAGAAGAAGGAGCGCTCAAGGAATTGTGTGGAGAAGTGTCAAACGACACAAGGAGTACAACAACGGAAGATAAAGATCAGAAGCAAAGCATTTTTGTTTCGGAGTGTTTGATACCATCTCGGTATCAAAATATTTTGTACGTGGGAAATTGATTTCGGACAATAGACATCAATAACGTACAAGGGAAAGAAGAAAAGAACGTGTAGTGTGGAGGAACAAGAAAGAAAAACAACTTGTTTTCAGGATCGTTGGAGAAGACATATCTCGACATAAGTTTCATTCGAAACTTGGAAATCAAAAGGTCTCAAAGAAAGAAGTCCGAGACTTCTTGGAGGGAAAACAGAAATTCAAATCACGTAAAGACTTTTGGTGTTTGTGTTCGGAGGCAAAAAAAAACACAACGAGGCAAAAACAACATCAAGGGTACGAGGCAAAGAAAGGGGAACCATAGCAACGTTGGTAAACAATTACTACCAACGAAAACAAAAGGAGAATACACTAGTATTCATCGGATATACGAGGTCACAAGTTAAACTCTTTCTGGATTTCATTACTTTTACATAGTATAGAATAACTTATTTCATACTATTAGGAAATCCCGAAAACTATTCATTGATCCCGTACTATTAGGATTCCCGGAAGATTAGAAATGTCCATACTTTATAGAAAAACCACACTAGGAAGAATATATCCCATTGAATTAGAAAGTGAAGATTCTAAACACTTTCGAAATGACAACTGACGATATAGCAACCACTGTAACTGTAACAAAACCCGTAACACCTATTGCACAATATCAATGCCCTAAGTTGAAAACCACAAACTACACAGTTTGGGCTATACAAATTAAGGTTATACTAGAGGCACATGGCTTATGGGAAGCAATAGAACCAAAGTTAGATACACCAGTGGATGATAAGAAAGAAAAGGCAACGACTGCCTTCCTATATCAAGCATTGACGGAAGATGTGATCTTACAAGTAGCGGGTTGTAAGACGGCAAAGGATTTATGGGATTCGTTGAAGAAAAGACACGTTGGAGAAGATAGAGTGCAGAAAGCACGATTACAATCATTGATGATTGGGTTTAACTCACTTCAGATGAAAGAAGATGAGACGGTGGATGCATTTGCGGCTAAACTAAACGGCTATGCCACGAAGGCAGAAGAATTAGGGAAAACTTTGGATGAATCGCTTTTAGTTCGAAAACTATTAGACTCCACACCAGATAGGTTCATTCAGATAGTAGCATCCATAGAACAAACAACTGATCTCGACGAAATCACTTTAGATGAGATCATTGGAAGACTCAAGGTATTTGAGGAAAGGATAAAGCTCCGGAAGGGAGGACATGTAGAAAGCCAGGAAAACCTATTATTCGCACATGGCGAACACTCAGGAAATAGGAAACGTTTTTACAAACGTGGAGGAAAATCGAATTTCTCACGAGGGAACTGGCAGAATAAAAATAGAAACAACCCACAGGAAGGGAACTCTAGTTATAAGGAGAGTTCGGATAAGAATAAAAGAGAGTGGGATGTGAGCAAGATAAAATGCTATAGGTGTCATAAAATGGGACACTTTAAAAGGAACTGTAGAGGGAAACCAGCAACTCAGGAACAATCAAACCTTATCTTAGAAGACGATGAACCATCACTATTAATGACTACGCACGAAACTGAACACAAGGAAGTGTTGTTGAATGAAGAACAAATTCAACCAAAGAAATATGCTACAGCGGATACAAGCATATGGTATTTAGATAATGGTGCAAGTAACCATATGACCGGGATAAAGAGTCATTTTAGGGATATTGATGAAAGCGTAACAGGACGAGTACGTTTTGGAGATGGATCGTATGTACAGATAATGGGTAGAGGGTCTATACTGTTAGGTTGTAAGAACCAGGAATAGAAGGTAGTATCGGAAGTATACTACATACCAAACCTCAAGAGCAACATACTTAGTCTAGGACAACTTACGGAAATAGGTTGTAAAGTCATTATGGACGGAAACAAATTGACTTTGTATGATAAGAATAAGAAGTTGTTGATGAAAGTAGAAAGATCTAAGAATCGACTCTACAAGATACAATTACAGATAGAAGCACCTATATGTCTCTTAGCAAATATAGATAACCAAGCATGGTTATGGCATGCTAGATTAGGTCATCTGAACTTTGACGATATAAACAAGATGACTAGGAAAGGTCTAGTAGAAGGAATTCCAAGGATAAATCATGCAGGGCAAATTTGTGACGCATGTTTATTAGGAAAACACAGTAGAACACCATTTCCAAACCAAACTAAATTCAGATCAAAGAACCCGTTGGACTTAGTATACGGAGACCTTTGCGGTCCTATAAGTCCAGCAACGCACTCAGGCAAGAAACTCATTTTCTTGTTAGTGGACGATTGTACACGTTTTATGTGGGCCTACTTTCTGACATCGAAAGATGAGGCGTTTAGTACATTCAAGGAATTTAGACAGAAGATAGAAATGGAAATGAAGTTGAAAATAAGGATGCTAAGAACGGATAGAGGTGGTGAATTCACATCAAATGAATTCACAAGGTACTGTAAGGAAAATGGAATAGCACGACAATTGACAGCACCGTACTCCCCACAGCAGAATGGAGTAGTGGAGAGAAGGAATAGGACAGTGTTATCAACCACTAGGAGTATGATGAAAGCGATGAAGTTACCTTTAACTTTTTGGGCGGAAGCAGTTAAACATGCTATATACATACTCAATAGGGTACCTACGAGGGCCCTGATAGATAAAACTCCATATGAGGCACTCTACAACAGAAAACCAAACTTGGAAAACCTAAGAATATTTGGATGCACAGCTTATGCAAATATAACGATACCTCACTTAAAGAAGCTGGACGATAGAAGCATACCATTGGTTTACTTAGGAGTAGAGGAAGGATCAAAAGCATGTAGGTTATATGACCCTATAACCAGGAAGAAACATGTTAGTAGGGACGTAAAATTCATGGAAACAAAGCCGTGGGTTTGGAACAAAGATGAAGAAGATACGGACACACAAGACACATTTTGGGCTAGTTTTGTGGTAGACGGAGTTGACAATGAAAACCTTACACCAGTCAACACAGAAAACGATGACAATACGTATCATGAACAAGATCAGATTCTTGATCCAGTTTCACCAAACACACCACCGGCATATCATTACGACCCACACTCAGAAGAGGAAGAAGAAGCTACTGATAGTTCTATAGAGAACTCAAGAGATAAATTTGATGATACACCCGTACGTGAATACAGAAACATGTCAGATATATACAGACATGCTCGAAGAGTTGAACCTCAAAGCTTGTTATTTACGGAAGAAGAACCCCGAAATTACAAGGAAGCATCAACAGATGGGAAATGGATTGAGGCCATGGAGATTGAATTGGATTCAATCAACAAGAATAAAACATGGACTCTTACTACATTGCCAGAAAATCAGAAGGCAATAGGACTCAAATGGGTTTACAAGACCAAGAGGGATGCAAAAGGAAACATCATCAAATATAAAGCACGGCTAGTGGCAAAAGGTTATGTGCAAGAACAAGGGATAGACTTCGATGAAGTATTTGCACCGGTTGCTCGGATAGAGACAGTTCGGTTGATATTAGCATTAACGGCATATCATGGATGGCAAGTACATCATTTAGATGTAAAATCAGCATTTTTACATGGAGATTTAAAGGAAGAAGTCTACGTTACACAACCTGAAGGATTCATACAACAAGGAAATACAGGAAAAGTATATAAGCTTACTAAAGCTTTATATGGCTTAAGGCAAGCACCGAGAGCTTGGAATGTGAAGCTTGATCAAACGTTAAAGTCCTTAGACTTTAAGAAATGTAATCTCGAACAAGCAGTTTATACGAAGCGGAACAAGAATTCTACACTTATAGTTGGAGTCTACGTGGATGATCTGATAATCACAGGCACTCCAAAGAAAGAAATCGAAGAATTCAAATCCCAGATGAAAGAAAAATTTGAAATGAGCGACTTAGGATTGTTAGCTTATTATCTTGGGATAGAAGTCACACAGACAGGAGGAGAGATTACAATCAAGCAAACAGGTTATATTAACAAGATCTTGAAGGAAACAAGTATGGCAGACAGCAATGATACGAAGATACCTATGGATACTGGTACTAAGTTGGTCAAGGCGGAAGAAGGAAACTCAGTTGACGCAACTTACTACAGAAGCTTAATAGGAAGTCTCAGGTACTTACTGCATACAAGACCAGATCTTAGTTACACAGTCGGACTACTCAGTAGATTCATGCAAGACCCGAAGGATCATCACCTGAAGGCGGTAAAGCAAGTAATCCGATATATCAAAGGAACAAAGGAGCATGGCATTATATACAAGCAAGAAGGCGGCTGCAAGATTACAGGTTACAGCGACAGTAGTTATGGAGTCAACACTGATCAAGGAAAAGGAACTACTGGGATCGTATTTTATTTCGGAGAGTCACCAATTACCTGGTGTACTCAGAAGCAACCAACAGTGGCGCTATCATCATGTGAATCAGAATTCATGGCGGCTACTGCAGCAGCATGTCAAGCCTTATGGCTAAAGCGATTGCTTAGTGAACTAACTGGATGGGAAGAGAAAAGGATAACGCTGAAGGTCGATAACATTTCAGCAATAGCACTTGTGAAGAACCCAGTTTTTCATGGAAGAAGCAAGCACATCGATATTCGCTACCATTTCATTCGAGAATGCGTAGAGAATGGGCACATCAATGTGGAACATGTCAGCGGAGAACTACAGAGCAGATATTCTAACAAAGGCTCTACCAAGATTGAAGTTCGTGACTATGCGACAAATGCTTGGAGTTCAAGATTTAGGACGAAGCAACGATCAAGATTAAGGAGGAGAATGTGAACCAATAATCTTTATCTTTATGCTTCTTATGTATTTATTATTAGATGAAGGACTAAACATGTCAAGTAGAAACTAAATAACTGAAAAGCAGTTATAGGATGGCGGTTACAAACCGAACCATCATGATGGTTGGATAGCAACGATCAGATTGTATATATACATACACATTTGTAACATTTACAAGTTAATAGACAAAAATACTTATTCAATATACTTTACATTTTGCAATCTACATATTATTGATCTAGAGTTGGGACAACACACCTGTGTAGCATATCTGCGCTGAAAAAACAAGTGGATGTGTCTATCTTCACAGCTTTTACACAAAGGACATTTGAGATCAGCTCCATGTTGCCATTTCTTTATCCTATCTTGAGTCATCAGTTTACCTGAATGGCCAGCCAAAGAATAAATGCTTGTCTAGGATTAAATTGTGAATACCAAACAACATGATCCCATCCAACTTTAGGCCAATTCTTTCTCAAACTGATCCATACTGTCTTGGTAGAAACTTAACTTCATTATTATCACCATCAACCCAACACACAGTATCCTTCATTTGACTGGAGGTGTTCTATATAGTGAAACTAAAGACTAGGTTATTGTCTCATCCTAATCAATAAGATGCATAGATATCATATGTGGGATTTCCTATATGCTTATGAAACTTTCCTGTTTTTTACATCATTTTTAGACTACTTTTTCTTATTCGTTTAAAAATCTGCCTAGTGTCTACATGTCACATTACTAAAAGAGAAATGCTAGAACCACAAAATTTTTATAAACAAACATCTACACAATGAAACGTCATTTAATTTGTCGCATTCTTTCTCTTCTTTGTGAAAGTTTTGTGCGTCTAGCATTCCTCAAATGTACTGAAGCTTTAAGTGCATTTATGAGAAAAAGTACTTTTTCTTATTCCCTTTGATAAGGACCATTTATTAATTTTGACTTTAAAAACACCTTTGACATTACTAAAATACTTTTTCTTATTCCCTTTGATAACCATTTATTAGTTAGAAAATGTTTTGATTTCCCGGTTAGCATTTATGAGAAAAAGTAGTGTAGACATTCTATAGTAATTTTTTGCTGGTTCACATATGCAGAATGTTTGATCTTGGTGTATTCACAAAGTAGAGGAGTATCAAATACTGCTAGATGAAATGTATGGTTTCGTTAAGTCTTGATTAAATGTCATCTTTAGAAGTAACTTTTTCCCTCTTTTTTCATTAAAAAAATTAAGCTTCGTTACAATCAGGCAGGCTGAAGATGTTATATACATGCATAGATTCATTGTCATATTTCATTGCATATATTTAGTTATGTAAATGATGGTTTGTGCTCCATTTGCAGGTTACATCACCTTATGGAAACATCCTTCACCATAATGAAAATGCAACTCACGGTCAATTTGCATTCACTACAAATGAGTCAGGGCAGTATCTGGTGTGTTTCTGGGCGGATGATCCTAATCAAGGTGGGGCTTTAAGTGTAAACATCGACTGGAGAACGGGGATTGCAGCAAAAGATTGGGAGTCGGTTGCAAAGAAAGAAAAAATTGAGGTTAGAAATAAATAGCTTTTAATTCTTGTAATCTCTTGCTTCACTCTTTTTCCTTCCTCTCTTTCTCAAAGGATGAAAATACAAAAAATTAATAAATCTAGAAATTTTATGTGATCTAGTTACTTATGAATGGGTAGATTATGGGTTGTGCTTTATCTCAAACAGGTAAATAGAAAAAAGTTGGCTGAAAGTGCAGAATGGGGTCAAACATGGTGAAATTTGCTCACGATTTATATCTAATGCATGCAACCTTCTAAACCAATTTTATTCAAAGATTTAAATGCTATTGTAGTGATGTAGCATTTTTTAATCATAACTAACACACAATACATAAAAAAATTCTAATAACTAACAAAAAGTGTTTGTGGGTCAACCCAAACCAAATCCTTTTCGACCCATCGCCAATCTGGCCACTTATAAATTAAATTGCTAAAAACTGGAATATATCATATTTCTTCTTGCCAAAATCTTTATTATGAACTTTCTAGTTATCTTCAGTGTATTATAACAAGCCTGAATTTCTTCATAGGGAGTTGAGCTTGAGTTAAGAAAGCTTGAAGGAGCTGTGGAGGCCATTCACGATAACCTTCTCTACCTCAAAGACAGGTGATGTTCTGTCATTTAAGTGGATATAAAAGTTCTTTAGGGTGTCGTTTTCCTAATAATGGTATCGTTTGATTATGTGCTATACAGAGAGGCGGAGATTAGAGAAGTTAGTGACACTACAAATTCAAGAGTGGCATGGTACAGTATATTGTCATTAGGTATATGCGTTGTGGTTTCTGCTGCACAATTATGGTACTTGACACGTTTCTTCCAAAAGAAGAAACTGATCTAGGATCAGCCCCTGGTAATATTAAGAGAATAGGATTAGTTTGTAGAAACATCCTTTACTTCTTTTTACATTTTTGATAAATTGAAAACTTATTTTACTATCAGAATTCTAACTTACTGTTACGAAGATATGGGAAATAGTCTACTGTGACTAATCTCTGTGTTTTTGTTATGATATTATCATGTTTAGTTCCGTCCGATCCTGTTTTTGCATGTTTTAACATACATATTGTAGACTTATGATATTGCTTTCATTAAACTTGTTGTCCCGAGATGTTCAGATAGATGTAAGCCATGTAAAATCTCTTTAATTGTGTGAAAAGTTAGCCAACTAATCCTACGCTAGACAACTCATTAAAGTACCAACTTTAATTTGAAAGAAAAAAAAAAGTATGCAAAGGTAATCTAATCTGATAACCAGTCAAAATGCTGGTCTGGAACTTGACGTGTCGACGTTTGTTCTAATGCGACACATGAAAACCAGTTAAGTTAGAAGTTACATTGGATCAAAATTTGACTTTGATGGCACCTACATTTAGTTGTTATCCAAACATTAATCAAAGCAAACTTGATTTACAAATTTGTGCAGTTGAAACCTACAAGTGATGATTTGTGTTCACCATTCATGATTGAATATGTACATCTTTTTTATTATAAATGAAAACCATCTACAAGAACATCGAATTGCAGAATAGGATGAGACAAACCAAGGCAAGGTTAGGGTTTTGTTCAAATAATAAACGCAGCCTCTTTCAACAGAAATAAACGAGTGAAACAAACTACATTAGGAACCTTACAACAAGTGCAAGTCAGTGATAACGTTCAGTAAAATTTCATGCAGCAGGCATCAATTATAAGATTGAAGCTATATAATGACATTTGTTACTGTTTGAGTGGATCAATAGTATACACACATAGAATATGACAGCCATGTGCAGATAATGTGGTAAATCGAAGATGGTGATCGAGGAACTGTACTTCGCCATGGGCCAATGAAGCTCCTACTTTATGTTCATGTACTTGGTAAAGTTATAGAACATAAGAATTTGTAATATGGGCCAATGAAAATATAAACAGCATCAAAAGAGCCTGGAACGACCCAAAACCCTTCCAAGAATATACAAAATGGTTAATGATGGTCA
This sequence comes from Chrysanthemum seticuspe, assembly GCA_019973895.1. Classification (NCBI taxonomy): domain Eukaryota; kingdom Viridiplantae; phylum Streptophyta; class Magnoliopsida; order Asterales; family Asteraceae; genus Chrysanthemum; species Chrysanthemum seticuspe. The sequence goes on from BPTQ01000005.1 coordinate 218,783,815, forward strand.
TGAACAGTTGTTGAAATGAGTCACCGAGATATTCGTTTTGTGCCTGTGAGAGAGAATATAGGTGCTCTATCAACGAGTACTCTTCTTCCAAGATGAGGAGATGCTGATTCAAACTTCCATGCTGGACCAATAAGCCACGATGTAGCAATTCCTCCTATTAATCCTCCAAGCTGGATCAATGTTTAAATTTGTTAATTGAAGCATGAGGGAAAACCAAAAAGGTGGTGATGTTCTCCAAATAATAAAATGCCAATTTCAGTGAAAAAAGACTCACATGTCCCCAGTTGTCGATACCTTGTGACAACAGCCCTATAGCCTGCATGAAGATAGATCACAATAGTGAAATGCTTACTGATTAACAAAATAAAACATTATTATAAAGGTGGCAATTTCAACCCATTTATATATAAATGGATCGACTTACATTCAATGGCGGAACTTGAACATTTGTTTTGGGAGGGCCGGATTTATTTTGGAGGGGCCGAATCGGAGATTTGTTTGTATTCTCAAGTAAATTACCCCTAAAACCTATAATATTTACACTAGTTGCCGCACCTTTTTTTTTTGGGGGGGGGACCCCCTAAAGAGTTCCGCCATTGCTTACATTATGTTTTATCTCTAACGGGTCAGACAGGTGAATTTTAGAGAAATTAGCTTTCATGAAAGGGTCGATAGTTTCCCAAAGTGTATATATATCATGAGCATAACCTCCTTAATTATTTCATCAAAACACCCTAGATAGTTATATAAGTTTCAATATTTGGACACAAAGAGCTTCTAACAACCCTACCCATATATGAAGTTACCCTTTTGAATGAATCCTTTAACCCATTATATAGCCACCGACCATTCATTCTCCTACCTCACGATCAGAACAATTGGTTTGGAACTGAAGTAAAAAGGCTAGGGAAAGATTTATACCATATTTAAAGCAATCACACGAGCAACATGTTGCAAGTCTCCTACACCACCCTTGACCATATTGTTGTGTCTCAGCACAAATATGGCAAACGATCCAACCTGATACATAAAACAGTCTCATCAAACAATTTAGTATGAGACAAAATACAATAAAGATATTGGTTGCAAATAAGTTTTAAAGGAAGGCTATCGTCTGTCTATCAAAACTAAATTAGATGAACATACCAATCCGAAAATTGCCCCAGATGCGCCAACTGCCGGTGATTTACTGAGCCAATAACTCATTGTTGAACCTATGTTTGTACAACACCAAATTAGATGGGAGTGCATGTGTGTAAAAAGGAACAATCGTTTCGGGATTTATGTTGCAAATGCAAATAAACAATCACTCTTGCGAAAATGAAAAGTTAAGTAGAGAAACAATTTTGGACAGAAGGCATACAACGTATTCTTTCCTCTATATTTCCACAATTTGTCCAAAACCGCAATTAACAAAATAAGTATTTAGAATAACCGAAAGAATGGTCCTTTGCTTTACAATATTAGAACCAAGATGGTTGGAACACACACGATTACAAAGTAGAGATAGATATAGGAAACACATGTATATTATAGGTTAATTTCATTACTTGCAATTGCAGAGGTCATATAAATTGCAAGGTATCTTTTGGGACCGCTCAGATTCTCCATCGTAGGCCCAATGGAGTTTAATGAATAACAGTTAATCTGAAATGAGTTAGAAGTTATAAGTTTAGTTCATTTACAGGTTTACATTAGTGGAAATGCAATAACTGATGCAGAAAACTCAAACCTGACCATAAGATGTCCGACATTTGCGTGTAAAAAGGCAGACGTGACTAGCCTCCACAATTGTCCTTTGTCAATGAGGCTATTAACCTAACCACAAATTTTGTAGCTACAAGTCATAAAATATTTTACCATCGATGCAGAATGCTACAGTCAGCAATTAAATTTCCTTTGGATGATCATACCTTTGCTCCCCACATTATCAGTTGTCCTTTTGATGCTACTTGTGCAACATATACCCTGAAAAGAAAAGAATATTAGTTTGCGTATTTTTCGGCAACATGGAAAAGAAATTGCAAAATCTACAGCATAAATGAAGCGCTAGAAGTAAAGAAAAACGAAAACTCTTACTATTCGAAAAGAAAATAATATTATGTGAATTCGAATAGGCGAAATCAGATAATCAGTAGGCGAAATCAGATAATCAGTTGTATTAAAACCATCTTGTGGAATATAATGTTTGGATGTGATATGTTGTTTATAGTCATGAATTCTCAAGGAAAACATGGAGAGAAGCTCTTATATTAAAAGAAAAAAAGAAACGGTTTGATAGGTAATTTTAATTTTTCAAGGGAACATCAGTTGACCGATAATAATCAGATAACCAAAACAGAATTTGTTAATCCAAACACCCCTTTATCCACAAATCATAGGGATGTATATGTACTTACAACACATTCATGGCAAGTAATATATTTGTCAATGTCCTTTTATTAACCGGACGTCCAGTAGGAGTCCTTAAGGATTCTTGACCTCCATAATTGATTCTGTTTCCATCTCCACCAAAAAACAGCAAACAGCTAGAAAACGTAGCCGCCAAAGAATCATGAGGCCATTGAGCAAGATCAAAGAATTTAAATTGGTGTGATCCTCCATGAAACAGGCCATTTAACGGGAGAACATGGCCAATATGATGAATCTGTTTGACAAGAAACACCATAGTGCAAATATTAGTGAATTTTTCCGGATCATAAAAAACATGTTTACAAAAAAAAAATTGAGCTTTCATAATGCTAAAAGTCAAAAGAAAGATTATAAGTAGAAGGCTATGATGCAAAAAGTGCCTACAAATGTAACAACTAGCCGCACATGGATAGAAGAGTCAATAATTTAAGTGCCTTATAAACCTCAAGTAATTGTTACTAGTAACTTGCAACGAAAACAACCTCATTGTGCTAAATGAGTAACTCCACACAGATCCTGAATTTGTTTTAGTACCTAACTAGTCACCACATATCCTTACTCACTTGTTACTGAATTTGATTGCAGGTTTAGGATACCAAGCATCATCAACCTAGTACCAAATCTACCATGAGCAAGTTAGCAATACACTACATGTGGATAGTGGATCAAAATCATATAAACTAAGTCTACTGATTAAACAACCACGCCCACTCGTGATTTGTTTCACTCCATAAACAAATAATATTCATCAATGTCATAGATTTTGTTCATCAATGTCCATTTTCAACTATTTGTACGCTAACATTCCTTTCTGCCTGATCCATCCCCTGAAACAGGGGTCGACCTCTTTGAGGGCAGGGGCAGGTTCCGCCAACCCACCCCCCCCCCCCCCCCCCCCCCCTCCCCAAAATTTACGGAAGTGTAATTTAGTTAAGGTTACAAACAAATCTCTGATTCGGCCACCCCAAAATAAATTCGCCCCCCCCAAAATAAATGGTCAAGTTCCGCCACTGCCCTAAAAGACGATTTATGTTCAATCGTGCTATCCACTAATTCTCTATCTTAATCCAGTCCTTTGATTCCTCTTCACAACAGGATCATATTGTTAGGAGTTTCATACATTAATCTAGTAAATAAATAGCATAACTCATATAAGGGATTCTACAAAACATAAAGTTCAATGTCTAATACAAGCAAAAAGATAAAGTAGCTGATTAAGAAAGCGCACTCCACGTAATTTCATCGCTCAATCTGCCATTGACGATCACTAAAGCTTCAAACGGTTATCCTTCTTTTCGATTCCTCTCTTTAAAGTGAAATCAAGATGTATTTATTATTTCTATTTGAGTTGCCCCTTTCCTCTCTTTCCCTTTGATCACCGACCCTGACTTTCAATCTTGGCCTTGTGATCCTTCCCCCTCCCCCCTTCCCGTGGTTCTAATTAGTTTTAACGAATGTTAAGTGATTCCTAGAGGTGCTTATCACAAACATAATATAAGATTATTTTGGGCTTATAAGCTTTATGTGTTTTGGCTTATGTTTTATAACTCATTTTTTTTGGCTTATTTTCAAAGTCAAGAAAGGCTCGTCCTCCCCCGGGCAATCTGAATAGGGAAAACCTCATCCGTTCACCAGTTTAAACATGTGACATATATATGCTCAAGCTATAAAGTAAAAAATGGCAGTAGTAATATATATATAAACCTTTAAAGGTGAGAGGTGGCGATTAGAGGCGAAACTATGGCGGAGGAAGTGACCGAGGCGGAGAGCCGCAGCGTTGGTGATGAGATGGTGTGGTTTGACATGGTGGCCGGAGATTGAGAATTCCGGTGGCTGTGGCGCAAATGAACCTCCGACCATTATGGTTTTTGATACAATTGACTGTACATAAAGTTTGTGGTTGATCATCACTCAACCTCAACTTTTATACCTTGTTCATTCTTTATTTTTTTCTACTCACCTCATTTTTATTTTGAATATGTTAAATGAAATTAAATCATTAATAATATAATTAAAAAACTAAAATACACAGTTGGTCCCTAAACTTGGCAGGCCGCATCGCGATGGGACAAAACTCGCCCTTTTCATCGTCACAGGTCCAAACCTTGGCCATTAAATGCCAGATTCGTCCCTCGACCAATAATGCCGTTGTCAACGTTATGTTGGTGAGGGCAAAACCGTCTTTCACTGTAGCGTACTAAATAAAACCGTTGTACAATGTATGTAGCTAGTATATGTGTGTAACAAGGTTTGGTCTACATTTATCACCCATCCCTAAACTATCCTTCAAAACCCGTCTTCTTCAAAACGATAATTGTATCAAGATGGTACGTTGCTGGTGTGGAAAGCAAGCTACTATTCGCACTTCGTGGACCTCTGCCAACCCAGGGCGTCGATTCTTTGGTTGTCTTGTTCAAGTAAGTGCGTCTTAATATTTCTTGTGTAAGTTTGTAACAATGGTGGTTGTTTAATGGCTTGTCATAATCATCAATAGGGGTCTTCTTATCAGTGGATAAGATGGTATGATCCTGAAATCTGTGCTCGTTCAAGAATGATCATACCAGGACTTTTGAGGGGGAGAAATGAGCTTGAGGCAAGATTAGTAGCTGCTCAAGGTGATGTGTGGAAGTGGAAGATTTACCTGGTGCTAAGTTGGATGTTGTTCTTGATTGTTTATGCATTGGGATAACTTTTTAACCTTTTATGTAATGAGGCTAGTTGGTTAATGTTATGTATCTTGAATTGTAGTAACCTTGTTATGAAGTATTCAGTTTTGTTTGTTTCTGATTTTCTATGCCTTATGGGTATGCAGATGGTTAGCAATTTGTTTAGGGTTGACTTTTAAATGTCAACATTCTTATGAGGTTCTATTTAGCTTTGGTTACTTTTGATGCAAATTATTCAAACATCAAGCTTAGTCAATCTAAAAAAAATACACAATAATGACATGGTTCCATAGTTAATGCAAATGGATATAATTCCAACTGCATAAAATTGCATACTTTTCAAAGCATGAGAGCTACAGTTAGACACACACACACATATGTTTTTAGAGTACATAACTTGTCCATCGGAAATAACCTAGATGAAACATCGTCTAGATAATTAGCATAACAGATTTGACCTATGGTGAGGCCATCATTCTTTCCAGTGCAGCCTGCTGCCTAGTCATTCTTCGTGTAGTAGGCTGGGTGAAGCAGAAACTGCTTGAACATCAGTTGACTGCATCTGAGAATCAGACTGGGATTGATCATGTTGTTGGGATTGACACTGGGCTTGCTCATGCATGCTGGGATCGGCAATTGCTTCAACTTGAGTTGCTGGGATTGTGATAGGGATGCATCATGTATGATGGGATCTTCAGTTGCTGGCTCTTGATTTTTAGATTGAACACCACTTCCTTGAACTGCACTAACTTGGCTTTCAACAACAACACCTGTACCTTCAGCTTCTTTATCTGCTGCTACCTTTTTACCTTTAGGATGTTTCTTTTTTCCTGCAGCTTTAGTAGGCACCTGTTTGACATTTCCCTTATTGGCAGTTCCACTACTTGCAGCTCCAGCATACCCTAGGCATGTTACCTTGTTGTGTCCAGCAATGCCACAAATACTACACCTAACACTCTTCCAAGCCCTTGACAGCTTACCATCCTTCACAATCTCTTCAGTTTCAGGAGCTATCCTAACTCTTTTTCTACCTCTTGCGGTAGGCGGGTTTGTTTCGGATTTCGGTGGAACAATTGTTGTTGGCATAGTTGATTTTTCCCAATGTACACTGCTAGTTATAGGCTGGACATGGTGTTTGTAGGTAGCCTCCCAAGTGAGAAGATAGTAACAAGGATGAGCCCATATTTCTACAGCTCCTACTTGTTGGACATTTAAAGCCATATTCCAATTGGTAGCAACATCATATTTACATGGTAAACCTGTTATCTCCCACCTTCTGCAAGTACAAGTCTTGTGTACAACATTAACTACACATTGGTCACCCCATGGTCCACTAACCTGAAACTTAGATCCCCCATTCCATAAAACATTGTACTTAACAGCCTCTTTCTTAATAGCCTCTAGCATGTGTTGTGCAGTTGGTGTTAGTGGCCCAAGTGAGACTTAAATTCATGAACAGAGTAAGAGGGTACCTTACTCATGTCAGTAATAAAAGTGATGCTTGAAATTGGCCCAAGTGCTATATCATCGGATAAACAATGAAGAAACCAAGTCCATGATCCTATGTTATCTGAATCAACAAAAGCATAAGCGAAAGGGTATATACCATTGTTGCTATCAATTCCCACAGCTGTCATCAGTTGACCATTGAAAGGACCACGAATTGGAAAAGCAGCCAGCCCCAACAACGATCTCCCACAATCTTTAAATCCTTGCTTCAGTGCACCTAAACAAACATACAGTCTCTTGAATTCTCTTGTTGGAAGAGACTCATCCGGAGGTCGTTCCACATTCATCACCACTGTTGTATTAGGGTTTGTCTTCTGCAACTCTTGAACATAATCTCTCAACATGGTAAATTGTAGCTTGAATTGACCCCTGATGGCTGTTATTGCTAGGTTTTTGGCCCTTAAAACCTTCTGCAGGGACACTTGAAGGTCGTATTGGTTGGTAAGTTGATTATGCACAGACCTGACAGGAAGCTCTGGATTTGTTTCAACTTGTGCTGTAATTTTCTGTGAGATATAGCGAAGGTCAAAAGCTCTGACTTCCCTTGATTGCAAACAAGTATGTTGCTCATTATATGTTCTGACTGACCAGATACATGTCTCACCATTCCTGCCGACAAACAATAGCCGTGGGCAGAGTATTTGTGAAAGGTCCTTTTTGCCAGAAAGCAATGCATTTATACCCCTTCTGCTTAATGGACTTCTAGATGGGCCAATATCCAGTCCAGGACCTTCAGTTGGGCCTGAAAGTGGAACACAACCCCTATACCTGACCCTGATTCTTGTTTTGTCATTCTTCACAAAAAACAACTCCCTCCTAGTTTCTATTGAATGCTCTCTTACTAGGTTTTTTACTTCCCCTGCAGTACCAAACTCCTGACCAGCATAGAAAAAAGTGGTATAGACGCCATTAGCAAAGTGTGCGTGTTGGAAACTAACATGGTCACTGCAAAATACATCATCAACCATCACAGGTAAATCATTTACCAACTGTCTGTCATCACTTATATTACTGGTTGTTCCTTCTTCACCTAAATCATTACTCTGACCTACTTGTACCATACCAAGTTGTGCATCATTCTGTTGACAATTGTTCTCTTCATTTGGTTCAACTGCATTGCCAAAGTCACTAGTGTCACTCGCTTGTAACAGAGTAACATCAACAACAGGATCCTCTTCCATGTTATCCTGAGTTAATTGAAACAGAGTTACATCCACATCAGGCTCCTCAAACCTGTTATTCACATCAACTAGTGTTCTGCCTGCTTTGTGTAAATGCTTCTCCTGAGTCAATTGAAACAGATAAACCTCAAAATTTTCAGGCTCCTCAAAGGTGTTATTGACATCAACTAGTGTTGTTCCACCTTTGTCAAAGTGCTTCCCCTGACTCACTCTAAACAGATTAACCTCAACATTATCAGGCTCCTTTATAGCATTGTCCTCATCAATAACTACTAAAGCACGCTCACTGTTTTGAACAGGTTGGCTAGCAAATGAGCAGTCTAAGGTGTAAAAGAGTGGCTCAATGTTTGGCAAATTGCTAGATTCACCAATATCATTGACGTCCATAGGAAATTGTGTAAGTTGGATAAACGGATCTAGGGCAGGTTCATTATCTATATCATCTAACACCAACCATCTACAACAGGATTGAATAGCCGCAGTAGCAACTTTTCTCCTATCTTCATCCATCTCCCAAAACACAGTCTTAATTGATTGTGGGGACATTTCAGAAAGTTCTAATCTAGTCTTCCCTATTTCAACATACACGTCTATCAGCTTATGCTGTATGACAACATCTTTCAACAAGTCTACATTAGCAGGTTCACGCAAAGAAAACAAACCGTTGTCTAATGTACAACCAGGCTTAAGAAAGTAGAAATAATTGGTTTGTCCAGACTCATAACCGATTTGGGTCATGATGTCACACCCCCAATTTACCTGTTTTGCAGCGGAATGGAATTCCTGGGGATAGACTGTCATAGCACCACAATCACAGTTATATTGAACGACCTAAAGTGTCGTTTAAAAACACATCGTTTGATATTTAATAAAAACGTTCAGAGTTACAACATAGGTCCCAAAAGTTTAAAAAGTTTGCGGAAATATAAATATATTACAAGTCCAAACGATGTTTTGAAAGAAAGTGCCATAATGTACAATGATATAAGTCGACGCCGCGACTCAAAAGGTGGTTCCTTAACCATGCCATGATGATAATGCCTTAGTTACCTGAAAATACATTGCTAAAACGGTCAACAATAATGTTGGTGAGAAATCATAGGTTTATGTAAATGTTTTATACGACTACGCAAGTATAAACCAGGTATGACAATCATGTCACAGAAAAATGTTACAATTGCTATAAGTCCATGACACCGAAACTAGACTGTTCATAATGTATGCCCCAACAGAGTGTTTGCCAGACAACTCAATAATGTTATTAAATGAAATGCATCCGTATGACTAGTTGGGATTCACCAACCCGGATGGAGGCGTCACCCTCGATAGATCTATCCACTCACCCTCGCTTCTAAGATTAACGGTTCATGTAATATAATGGGGACTTTCAATTGGCATGTGGTAACTTAAGCAATATAAATGAATTTAACATACTTGGTATCGTAATAAAAATGTTGTGCAATGTATTCTCCCCCGTAGGTTTGAAAATAATTATAAACATGTACGACGGGGCTATGAAAACTCACTTGATAAATTGGTATGATGACAAGAGTGAGTACACCGAGATGTAGCGTGATACTTTAACCTTGACCTATTACGAATGATATGATATGTAATGAGTTATGATGTAATGTTATGCATGCATTTCGTATGTTATTTATACCATTTGTGAGCTTTGAAAATAATACTTATCGTCGAAAAATACTCTTTGGTCGTCTTGACCACTCTTAAATTACTTTACAAGTATTTACGTCAAAATGTCATCCTACAATAGTTTATTAATGATTTATTGTGAAATTTTAACTTTTCGTCGTAAAATAATGTCGTCGGAAATTTCATGAAAGTGACAAAAATGGCTTCGAAAAGCTAGTCGTAAAATGGTGTACGTCGAACGTTAGGAAACGAACTCGACGGTTTTGGAAAGCTTGTATCAAAATCTAGAAGTTTTAGTACATGAGTTTTCGTCATAAAGGTCTCGAACATAAAGATAATAGAGGTTAAATATAGTAATTTTGTCCAAAATGTAGTTAAAAATGAATTTCGGCAAAGTTTAAGCAACCGTAAATAATTTATTACAACTCCGCTATACAAACGGTTGGTCGTTTTGGAAAATATGCTTGGTGATCTCAATTTTATTAAAAGACATCTAGTTACAAAAAGTTCCACGTCAACGTTAAAAATAGCCTTCAATATGGTCGTTTTGTTTACCGTAACACTTGTCTCGTAAAAATAATATAGTTTTTCTTAAATAAGTAAGTTACGGCAATTTTATGAAAACGTGTATATTTTAGTCGTTATAAATCCGTTTTCTACGTATTATACGTCCTTAGCTTCGTATCAAAGTATACTAATATATTTTTGATAAGTCGAAATAATTTATAAAGCTTAAGACTCGTTTTTGACTCGTACAAAACAAAAATAGTGTGCTGAAATTTTCAGGACGTATATATTTCGTCGTCAAACTTGAAAAATTCATAACTTCTTTGTTATAACTCCGTTTTAATCCGTTCAAGCGGCCACGGATTCGTTTTAAAGTATATTTTCTAAATATCTAGGCCAAAAATTCGTGTCTACTGTCAGATTTTCCAGAAATTCAAAACAAGATCAGACCCCTTTTTATACTTGTCGAAAATAGTTTTTCTCGTACTAAACCTATTCCAATCCCTTCAAAACAACTCCAAAGCTATTCTAATCCTACCATACACCTTCTTAGGGTGTCATGGGTTCCTATACATCATCAAGACCAATATATAACAAGGGATAAATTATAGGATGACCTTTATATATATAAAACTCTAAAAACAATGTAAAAATGGTATAAATAACAATAAGTCTTGCATGTTTGCTAAGAAAATGAAGAAATACATATGAAATGAAAATGAAAGATATAAAATGAAAGTGATATGCTTACAAGCTACTATGATGAGGTGATTAGAACAAGGATTAACATAAACACCCTAGGTTCTTATTTCAAAACCTTTAATAAGAGTGTATCCTAGATTGTTATAAACTTGAGCTTGAAAATTTTTGGATGATTTCTTTCTACCCTTGGGAGTGACCGGTTCTAGGAGAGAAAACAAGAGAGAAATATGTTTTGAGTGTGTGAATTATGGAAGTGAATGAATGAGTAAGTAAGTTTTGAGTGCAAATCTAGTCTTGTAAGAGTTTATTCACCCACCTTGACTTTTACCCTCCCCTTGGCCGGATTTTTGGGGGATTTGTTTCCCAATTATATATATATTTTTTTTATAAAATGTATTATGTAAAACTTGTGTAAGTAAATTGTAAGTGTATAGAGATGAATGGTAACTTATACATATATTTGTGAAATTAGAGTAGTTTTAGCATAAAAATAATTTTTAATGGACCAAAATAAAATATATTGAGGTCATAAAAACTGTAAAAATATATTTCTTGCAAAATTTGAGTGATATAATAATTATCGTGTAGTCTTTAAGAAAACCGTCGTAATAATATAGATTAAACAATTTTTATACGAAATAAATTTAAAACATTGGGTAAACTCAAAATATTATTGTTACAAACTAAAAGTGAGTATAAAAATATGTCGGGATCATTTTTGGAAGTATCGGATTAAATGTTCAAAATAATAACTTACGCGATAACGTTTATTTAATATAAAATTTACGCGTTTAATGTGAAATGCAAAATCATGAATGAACTAACATGATGCAAATGATGCTAATGAAATGTAGACTAAACTTAGTCTATATGAAATGTTCGTGATGATATGATCATGAATTCGCCGCTAAACCATTAAGGTTACGCGAATTTGGAACACGCAAACCTAGTTTACGATAAATGTTGAAATTGTGAAACGTGAATTGTTTTGAGAAATGACCTGAAAGTACGGGTTGTCACACATGAGAGCATCCATTTCATCAACAGATACCTCTTTTATTTCCACAAGATCGACAAGGCATTTCTTGCCTCCTTGATATATCCTACCTGGAAAGTATTTGAATGTACCTTCATAATGGAACATCATGCTAAATGATCCAGGTTCACCCGCTGTATAAAAAATGTACAAAAACATTGTTAAGCTAAAGTTACCTAAAAGGGGAATAACTTAATCAGTCGTACTAACATATGATTGTAATAGGCTCTAACCAAAAAAGACTTACAATATCTCTTGATTGCAACTCTTTCCTCCGTTTCACGATCATCATATAAAGGATATTCCCTTACTCGCCACAGAGTAAATCCAAGGTGGTTGTTTGTTATTTTCTTACTCATATTATTTGATTTGATGATAGACATTGCATTAGGGTTTTCTGGGTAGGCTTCCAAAACAAGTTTGGGGATGAGCAATGAGTACACAGTTTTGTTATATTGTACATAATGGTGGGAAATTGGACAAGACATGTGCTACAGTATATAAAACAAAATGACTATTGTACCCTCAACCGTATCATGATTACGGGTTTTTTTGCGTATAACGGAACGTTGACAACGCCGTTATTGGTCAAGGGACGAATCTGGCATTTAATGGCCAAGGTTTGGACCTGTGGCGATGAAAAGGGCGAGTTTTGTCCCATCGCGATGCGTCCTGCCAAGTTTAGGGACCAACGGTGTATTTTAGTCTAATTAAAATACTCTATCACTCAAAAGTACAATTAATATATCAAACGGTACAAAACAATAATGCATAAATCATTTTATCATTTACATCTTTCAAACACCCACTAAATAAATTTTATAATTTATTAATGATATTATTAAAATACCCTTTCACTCAAAAGTATACTTAATATATCACCACAACTTAGCAATATAGACAACACTAGATGGTGCTAAAACCACTATTTTAAAACACCATTTATTTTTAAATGATATATAATATTACACATCCTAAACGACTAGCAATATTATCGTTGCATTGTGATGCATGTCTGCCATTTTTTTAAAGCAATGTTGTGCGGTAAAGTAGTTCCATTAAGTTAACGCCATGTGTTAAGAGCATCATGAAAAACATATAATCGCATAAGCACCTTGCTATAAAAGCTTTTTATTATGTTACAAAACGCGTAAGTGAGAAAACAAACTAATTTCCAATTAATAAGCTCTGTGTTGGAAATTCTTTTTTTCCTTCTTTAAAAGCAATGCATTGAAAAAACCTTGCTATCGCCAAAAAAATATAGTCGCACGGGTACATGCCGCCGCAACGCACAGGTACCCGACTAGTCATTTTTTAATGATCTTTGTGGAAAACTAGAAGGGGGGGTTGAAAAGTTTTACCGATTAAAACTTCGTTTTAAACTATTTAGATCGACTTATGTCAATCTATTTGATATGTGTGTTGGATATTGATAGATAAGCATATAAGTAAGTAATGCAAAGAGTAAGGGGTAAAGGAACACAAAACCACGACAAGAGTATTTATAGTGGTTCGACTGCAAGGACACCTTCCTTGCCCTACTCCACTCCCCGAGTACCCCACTCGAGAGTTCGTAAGCACTACACAACACAAGCTCCTTAATGTAGCGGAGAAGCCTTCACAACGTCTGTAGAAAACTAGAAGGGGGGTTGAATAGTTTACCGATTAAAAACTTTGTTTTGAAACTTATTGAAAGATCAATTGATATTGATCTTGAGTATGTTAATGAAATATGCAAGCAATATGTAATAAGTAAATAAGGAAAGAAATGATCAAACCACAACAAGTTGTTTATAGTGGTTCGGTCTACAAGGACTCTTTCTCGTTGCCCTACTCCACTCCCCGAGTCTCACACTCGAGAGTTTAACTTCACTAGTCAACAAGCTCCTTTCACCGGCGGAGAAAACCTTTACACTTCGCTTACACTATTTCCGACACTAAGCTAGATGTCGAGTTCTTTCCAAGGGTACAACTACTCCCACACACAATGTATTTTGAGGACTAAAATACTAACCACTCACACTCACAAGATTATGATGATTTAATACAACAATGAAGTATGAATCAACACTAGATCATACAACACTAAACAAACAAGACTTCCAACTTCTCGTTGAAGCTTGAATGTGACTTGATCTTCTTTGCTACAAAAGAGATCACTAATATGATATGAAACTGAGTTAGAAAGGTTAGAGAGAAGATATGTATGAGAGTATATTAGAAAGGGATGAAAAACTACTTGGCTTGGCATTGCTATTTATAGCCAAAATGGACAGGAGCGTCCACGGACCGCAGAACCCTTTTAAGGGTTCCGCCCGTGTACCATTTTGGTACCGCCGGGTCTGACAGCCAAGATATCAAATCTTGCCAAAGTCAACTCTATCTAAGTGAGATTGTGCAAGATATGAAGAGTACAAATCCACACAAAATATCGAATGAAATCTTCCAATGATTTCCATGATGCATCTCATGATGTCATATGTTGTATTTCTATTTTTAGAAATATGCAAGTACTTAAGTAGTGTTTGGTTTTAAGAACCTAACACATTCTAAAAACTACTATCATACATAATGATTAGAGTCATATCAAGATGTTACTAATCATAAATGTAAATGCTTGAATGATGAATATATTGTTTGAAAAAGCTTGTTTTAATATCAATTAAACTTGACAAGCTTTAAGCTTTTATACAAATTAAATTTACTTTTGTCGTTAACAAAACTTAGGTAAAGATCAAAAATATAAATAACGTTAAATGACAATATTTGTATTAACAATCTCCCCCTTTTTGTTGAGGATAAAATATAAATTTTATTTTTATAAAAGATACAAAGTTTGTACAAGAGTTATAAAAATATTAGTTTTAGAACTTGAAAAGAGAGTGATAATACAAGTGTATGATGTTTGACTTTTTCAGAAAGTCAAAGTATTCACTAGTTGATACATGATGTTGACTTTTTCAGAAAGTCAAAGTATGCAGTTGACTTTTTAAGAAAAGTCAAGTATTACCAATGAAGTACCATGTTTGACTTTTTCAGAAAGTCAATGTATGCAGTTTGACTTTTTAAGAAAAGTCATATATGACCAAGTTCTATATTTTTCCCCCTTTTGTCTCAACAAAAAGAAGAGGCGATGCGGAATGTAATGAGCCCTAGCCATTATCTCCCCCTTGATCAAAGCTCCCCCTAAATTGGGTACTTAATGGGAAGATACATGGATTGTGAAAATAAAGCTACAAAAAAAATGTTAGTAATAATGATCATTCACAAGCATTTCCAAAAACTATGTAAAAGCACCAACACTATAATAAAAACACCATTCATTTGTTAAAATTTTCATGAATAAAGATCATGAAATGGGAACACAATGATGTGTTTTAGTACAAGAAAAAGAAAATAATTCTAAGAAAAATTAGAAATGCTAATCTATGACAATCCTAGTTAGATGGTGGATGAGAAAGAGCGTTGAGGCGCTCAAGGATATGATTGAGGATGAACCTCATTTCCTCTTGGAAGTCATGAACCATAACCCTTGTCCTTTCCACGGTTTGGGCCGTTTGCTCACAAGTTGAGCAACCATGCCTAGGAGGGTAGAATGTTTGGGGAGGTTATGGTGGTGGAATGGTAGATGTGTTGGTGGTGGTGGGAATGTTTGGGGTGGTCATGATGGAGGCAAGCAAAGCATTTTGCATTTGCATAGTCTCACTTAAGTGAGAATCCACCATGCCTTTGAATTGGTGGAGGTTGTGGAGTTCCGCTTGAATCTCCTCTCTAGTGGGATTGGCATCCCACATGCACTCCTCAATGTCCTCAAGATGAGGGGACATTGATGTTGGGAGTGGATGATCCCCATACAAAGGACCA
This sequence comes from Chrysanthemum seticuspe, assembly GCA_019973895.1. NCBI lineage: Eukaryota > Viridiplantae > Streptophyta > Magnoliopsida > Asterales > Asteraceae > Chrysanthemum > Chrysanthemum seticuspe. The sequence goes on from BPTQ01000005.1 coordinate 218,799,345, forward strand.
TGAATGTCTTTGTAAATGGGGTGGAAGAGAAGAGGTTTTGGCCCTAATGGGGCGTTTGGGTCAAAAGATGACCTTGGTGATTCATGAGCTATTTGCTCAATTGTGCCAAAAGATGGCAACGGTGGTGGATGATTTGGCCTAGGAGGCAAGTCATCCAAGTCCTCCAAGAAAGGATGTGGTGAATTTGGTGGAGTTGAGAATAACTCCATAGGCATGAGAGTAGGAGACCTTGGTGGTGAAGGTGGTGAGGGTGTTTTGGATGTTTGGATGGGTGCCGGTGGAGGTGAAGTTGGTGTTTTTGTAGGTGGTGGAGTTGTGATCACAATGTGTGATTGATTTGGTGTAGCCAAGGTAAGACTTGTATCATCTCGGATGGGAGATGAGATTGTGAGTGGAGAAGACTCGGATGAGGAGCTAAGGTTAACGAAGCAACAAGGCCTTACGCTAATTCTAGCGGTCTTCTTGCAAGGTTTTGGGGATGATTTTGTCATTTTTGACTTGGGTTTTTCTTTGCTAGATGATAGTAAGAATGAAGAAGGTGTGAGGATGATCATGGTAAAACCTCTCAATTTATAGAAGTGAAAAATTATGGAAAAATGTGTTTGATTTGATGTTAAACCATTGAAGAGATGAGGTTCCTAATGATTTGGAAGTGGGTTGAATGCTAGTCATATCACCCAAGTCAATCCATACAAGAGAGATGGAGTGAAGAAGAAAAGATTTGCAATAAATATGTTCTAATGAGTGGAAATTCCTAAGAATCAGATCATCCACGGATTTGAAGGTACCAAAAATTTGGTTCCTTCCTTTATGCCAAAAGGCTCCTTGGGTGGATTTTTCAAATTTTTGAATTTTGGTGGGAAATGGATTTATTATATACCTAAGTGACTTATACTAGTTCTAATAAGAGTATAAACTAGTTAAGATTGATTTATAAGTGATGGATGGTAATTTGGAATCACGAAAGAGTCGAAATTCAGAAAAATACCTGGAGGATCCACGGCACCAAAATTTTACACGGCCGGAACCCTTTTTAGGGTGCCGTCTGGTCCGCCTGTACAGGTACGGCGGTACCAACTTACATAACGGACGGTACCAAATTTATGGTGCCGTCTGATCCGTGAAGTGCAGAAAAGTATACATAGTACGTTTTTAGGTGTCAGGGACTTTTCCGAAACCTGAAATTTTTCTCAAAAGGTGTTATACTAAACATTTCTAGTTAGAAAAAGTAAATAACACATGTATAAACATAGTGGAGTATAGATTTTGAGCAAGGCTTATTGATTTTCACATTATAGTGAAAATGGGTAAAATTTGATAGCATACTTGTGCTATCCCCCTGCATGAGATTGTTAGCATACAACATTGTTTCAAGTTATATTATCATCCTACATAATAAAAACAACTAAATAGTATCAAACATTAACGATAATGCATTGTTCCAAATACTCCTTAAAGTACCCTTATTTGTCCAACTTCTTGTAAATCTTGTTCATCATCCTACCAAGGCACTTGAACATTCCCTTAGTTTGCTTGAATTCTGTTGATTCATTCTAAATCTCGGGAAGAGATGCGTAATACTCATGAGGTGGAAGATGAGAGCTTGGAAGACCATCCTCGGAGCTATTTGATGATGAAGATGATGGAGTTGGTGGTTTTGCTCTCTTGCCTTTTGTCTTAGCAACTCGAGCATCACTCAAAGGTACAAAGATGTGAGGGATGAGTTCATAGTGGAGGTGCATCCCTTTTGGGGTTGGTGGAATTGGTGCGAAGTTTCTATAGAGACGGGTGAGAAGCATCCCGTATGGAAGAGCAACCGATCCTTGAGTTGGAATATCAATCATTCTCCTAGCTATGTAGTAGGCTAAGTTGAATGGTTGTCGGGTGGATAAGTTGTAGAACATGTGACACAGGTAAGCGTTTATGTGATCCCTATTTCCTATGGTGCTAATGACGTTGGCTATAAGTAGTTTCTCCCATTTCTTAAATTCGGGCTTAAGTTCATTTAGCTCCATTCCATATGGATCTCGGTTTACTTCTTTTCCCTTTCGGGTAACTCGGGTTGTATCACTTTTTGGGTTAAAAAGGTGTTCACGGATGACATCCTTATCGGCCAAACAGGTTTGGTAGGGAAGAGAGCGGTCATTGATTGCATCAAGAGCCGTGAGTGACCATTTATCCGTGTAGACACAAGTTCCTCGGTTGGGAATTCCTAGCACTTGAGCAAAGTTTCCTAAGGTGATGGTGTAGTCGTTTTGATTGATTCTAAACCTAAGACAAAATTCATCATCGTCTTCATCACTAAAGCCGGTCACACTAGCATAGAATTCTAACACAAACCTAGGACAAATTGGTTCATCGATGTCAAGAAGACAATCGAATTGAATGGCGGCTAGTTCTTCACGAAGATTGGTGTTTTCAAGGAAGGATGAGTGAATGGTTCTACCCTCATGGAAGTACCTTGATTCTAGACCCTTAAATATTTCTACTTTTTCCTTGGTAAGTCCTTTGGTTTTGTGGTGTTTGGGAATGTAGTTAAGGGTGTCTTTGTGATCATAGAATCTTGCGGCTACCATGGTTATTCCTAAGGACAAGAATTAATATGTTAAAAGTGAGAATGAATTTTAACGTATTTGGTTCTAGTGTGTGTCTATATGAAAACAATTTGGAGTTGCGGTTATCTCGACTCATTTTATGCATAAAATGGTTTTAGTGGGGTGTTTGGCAAATACCATGAGATAACCCAAATGCTCCTAATTCAATGTGGCTTCATTTGAATATACCCGGGAATGCATATTAGTTATGCAATACCTTTAGTATTCAAGAGCATGCAAGTGATGAAAATTTAACGTTTCTATTTGTATTAGCAATGAAAAAATTGTTTTCCTACAAGTGAGAAGCTTTTCTAAACTTTTGACATGGGGTGTTTGGTTGTTTGAATAAGGCCTTATATTCATTATCTATCAATTAGTGGGAAGCATGATTTGTTTATGCAATATGATAATGTAGTACCTAATTTCAATGACTAGTTATGCAATTTGCCAATTGAATTCATATTTGGTATAAAAGCATACATAAAACCTCATGTAATGATTTGTGATAGTTTTGTGCATAAATAAGAATCCTAGACTCAGAATTAAGAGATGAAATGTAGTTAGGATACTTACAATGATGTTATCTTCAGTGATTAGTGAGTGGGAAGGTGACAATAATGATCTTGGTTTAAGTTTTATACGTTTTGGTAAAGTGGGTTGTGAGGAAAAGGATGTTATGTATATTGCAGTTTTGCTTCTGTAGACACCACGGACCAGACGGCACCAAATATTTGGTTCCGTCTGTGTTGTCGTTTGGTGTCGTGGCTACAGTAGCAGATACAAAGCAAAATTGTTTTGGTTTGACTATTCTAATGTCTTAGGCTATCCTACATGTTTGGTTCCATTAACCCTAAACCAAGTCTAAGAAGATTAAAAGGTTCTCGTTTAAGAGGCTTAGTTAAGATGTCGGCAATGTTGTCTTCAGAGGATACTTTCTCAATAGAAATGTTCCCTTTTTGAACATTGTCGCGAAGAAAGTGATGACGGATTTCAATATGCTTTGTACGAGCATGTTGAACGGGATTCTTGCTGAGATCAATGGCTCCTTTGTTGTCGCAAAGTATCACAATGTCGTTGAGATGAATTCTGTAATCTACGAGAGCTTGCTTCATCCAAAGAGCTTGTTGACATGCCTTTCCGGCTGAGACGTACTCGGCTTCAGTAGTTGAGATGGCTAAGGCCGTTTGCTTCTTTGCAAACCATGAGGTGAGACAATGTCCAACAAAAGTGCAAATACCACTTGTACTTTTTCTATCGACATAGTCACCGGCATGATCCGAGTCGGCATACACTATGGTTTCTACACCCGTTCCTTTGGGATACCATAATCCTAAACACGTTGTTCCCTTAATGTATCTAAAAATCCTTTTTAAGGCTTCTAAGTGTGATGCCTTTGGGTTTTCTTGAAAGCGAGCACATAGACAAACACTAAACATAATGTCGGGTCTACTAGCCGTAAGATAGAGTAGGCTACCAATCATTCCTCTATATTTAGTGTTATCTACGGATTCACCTTCTTCGTCCTTGGTGAGTTTAGTGTCCGAAGACATGGGTGTTAAAGTTGGTTTGGAATCTTCAAGACCAAATTTCTTAAGCATGTCTTTTATATATTTAGATTGGTTAAAGAAAATGCCATCTTCTAGTTGTTTAATTTGAAGTCTTAGAAAGAAGTTTAATTTACCCATCATACTCATTTCAAACTCGTCGTGCATGATTTTAGAGAAATCATCACATAGCTCTTGACAAGTTGACCCGAATATAATGTCATCAACGTATATTTGAACAAAGATAATATGTGATTCCTTTTTCTTGGTAAAAAGAGTATTATCTACTAATCCCATAGAGTATTTGTTATTAATAAGAAAAGTCTTAAGTCGGTCGTACCAAGCTTTTGGTGCTTGCTTAAGACCGTACAATGCTTTCTTGAGTTTGAAGACATGATGTGGTTTCTCAAAGTCGGTGAAACCGGGAGGTTGAGCAACATACACTTCTTCGTTAATAAACCCATTAAGAAAAGCACTTTTAACATCCATTTGAAATAATTTAAAGTCATAAGCACATGCATAGGCAAGTAATATTCTAATAGATTCTAGTCTAGCTACCGGAGCATAAGTTTCATCATAATCAATACCTTCTTGTTGATTATAGCCTTGTGCAACAAGCCTAGCTTTGTTTCTAGATACTATACCATTTTCATCCATTTTATTTCGAAAAACCCATTTCGTTCCAATTATGGTTTGATCTTTAGGTTTTGGAACTAATTTCCAAACATCATTTCTAACGAATTTGTTTAATTCTTCTTGCATGGCAATTACCCATGATTCATCTTTTATTGCTTCATTTATGTTTTTCGGTTCTATGGTGGATACAAAACAAAAATAATTACTTTGATTTTGGGCTTGTGACCTTAAGGTTCTTTGATTAAGTTGTCCTATGACTTTTTCTAAAGGATGACTTTTAGATTCTTTGATGTTTATAATTTCCTTATTTAATGGTTCATCTTCCTTGTTATTAATTTGACTTTCAACTTAGTCATCGTCTACCAAAGGTGATGTCTTAGAGGGAGGTGGACTTTCGTCAAATGTTATGTTCAACGATTCCTCGACTATCATTGTTTCTTTGTTAAGGACGATATAAGCTTTGCTAGTTTGAGAATAACCTAGAAATACACCTTCATAAGACTTTGGGTCGAACTTGGTGAGATAGTCTTTAGTATTAAGAATGAAGCATTTACAACCAAAGACTCTAAAATATCCTAAAGTTGGCTTTTTACCTTTGTAAAGCTCATATGGTGTTTTGTTTAAGAAATGACGTATTAAGACTCTATTCAAAATATATGTAGAAGTGTCAACGGCGTTGCACCAAAAATTTTGAGGAATGTTTTGTTCATTAAGCATTGTTCTACTTATTTCTTGAATTGTTCTATTTTTACGTTCTACTACACCATTTGATTGAGGTGTTCTTGGAGCGGAAAAGTTATGTGTTATACCATTTGTATTACAAAAGTTTCCAAATTGAGTTTCGTTGTCAAATTCACGACCATGATCCGTTCGGATCGACACAATTTTAACACCTAGTAGATTTTGAATTTTCTTGCTAAGAATTTCAAATTTATCAAAAGCTTCATTTTTGGTTTTCAAAAACAACGTCCAAGTAAACCTTGAGTAATCATCTACTATGACCAAAGTGTATAAGTTGCCTCCGTAGCTTCTTATAGCGGATGGTCCAAACAAGTCCATATGTAATAATTCTAGACACTTAGACGTGGACACCATATTTTTAGATTTGTGACTACTATGGGTTTGTTTACCAATTTTACAAGCGTCACAAAAGTGTTGGTCATATTTTAGTTTTGGCAAATTCCTAACTAACTCTTTCGAAGATAGATTTTGTATAAGTCTCATATTAGCGTGACCTAAGCGTCTATGCCAAAGAGATGAGCTATCGTCTAATGTTGTTAGGCAAAGTTTGTCATTATATGTTTTATCTATTTTCATGACGTATATGTTATTTTTCCTAACTCCTTTAGCTATGGTGATACCATCTTTTAGTATTTTACTACCATTTTCATCAAATAGTACTTTATACTTTTTATCACATAGTTGGCTAATACTAAGTAGATTAAATCCTAGCATATCCACATGAGCAACATTTTCAATAGTTAGGAAGTTATGAGCGATCGTACCTTTGCCAATGATTTTGCTTTTGAGATTACTACCAAAAGTGACATTACCTCCGTCATACTCTTGGTATGATGAGAAGAGACTTTTGTTGCCCGTCATATGCCGTGAGCATCCACTATCTTTTATCCACTCATCAGGTTCTAATCCAACTTTCAAGCATACCTAAGAAGTAAATAACTCAAGCATTTGGTCCCCAATATCTCATGGGTCCGTTTGGGTTAAACATACCATTTATTTGATTCATGTATGGAAACGATGGGTAAGAGTTCCATGACATGTAATCTGGAGTTTGATATGGTCTAGGGAAGTTTTGATTCCAAACATTGTGTTGGTAGTTGGGTTGTATGTTGTGGTTGCTTTTAGGAAAGGGGCGTTTGGCAAAAGGTGCTTTATATCGTTGTTGAGTGGTTTTTGATCTAAATTCATTTTTAGCAAGTCCTACTCCTGATGTAACAGCTGGTTTTAGTTTAACACTATCCTTGGTTTTCCTTGTTACTTTGACAAATTCAGTACGGTCCGTATTACGAACATTCTGTCCTTCTGAAGTACCCACGGCACCATTTGTTTCCACGGACGGAACCCTTATTTTGGTTCCGTCTGGTCCGTGCTGTACTGCAGCAGTTTTGACAGATTGTTCGTCCTTTTCGGCCGTTTTGTTTTGACTCTTTGGAATTAATACTTCATTAAATCCTAGCCCATTCATGTCTCCTGGTGTTTTATGGATTTTAACTATTTCATCGGCAAGAGCGATGTTTTTGTTAAACCTTTTAAATTTAGAATTATTTTCGATTAAAACATCTTGTGTGAGCTTTAGTTTTTCTATTTCAAGATTAAGCTCTTGACATGATTTACAACCATCGTCATTTGCCTTTCCCTTTTCAAGTCGTTTTGCTTTTTCTTTTAACTCATAAACTTCATTTTCCAAAAATTCCTTTTTGGTTTTTAAAAATTTATTTTTAGTTATGATTTTTAGACTTAGCTCACACAATTGATTATATTGTTTTTGCAAAGTGTCATCATCAATAGAAGAGTAAGAAGAGTCGGAAAGTACCTCATTTGACTCATGTGCCATTAGAGCGATTTCTTCCTTGCTTGATTCTTCATCGTCTTCACTATCACTCCAACCACCACTTACAAAAGCTCGTTGAGTTTTGCTTTTAGGTGGCTTGGGACATTCTCCTATGAGATGATTTACATCACCACATCTAAAACACTTTCTTTCACCTTTTCCCTTTTTGTCATCCCGATCTTTTCGGAATGGCTTCTTTTCTTCTCGAGGTTGTCTTACGAACTTTCCTTTTCTTCTAAAGAACTTCTTAAAATCTCTAACGGACATGGCATATTCCTCATCTTCACTACCGGAGCAAGATTCGTCATCATCACTTGACTCCGCCTTTGCTTTTAGAGCAACGAATTTCATCTTCTCCCTTTTTCCTTTGTTGATCTCCGAATCTTTCTCCATCACCATTTCGTGTACTTTGAGGTTACCGATTAGCTCGTCTAGTGACATTTTTTAGAGATCTTTTGATTCTTCAATAGCGGTCACTTTAGCTCTCCATTTGGGATGGAGTGCTCTAAGAATTTTCTTGACAAAGTTCTTACTACGAAAAGATTCATCAAGTGCTTTAAGTGATGTAATAATAGTATTAAAGCGAGCAAATCCACAATCAATGGTTTCATCTTCAGGGATAACAAATTGTTCATATTGTTGAACAAGAAGATCAATTTTGTTATCCTTGACTTGTGAATTACCTTGATGTGTAATAATCAAAGATTCCCAAATATCTTTGGCGGTTTCACACATAAAAATTCTTTCATATTCTTTTCTAGGTAAAGCATTGTAAAGCATCATTTTAGCTTCATTATTTTTAGCAACTAATTTCTTTTGTTCATCAATAGAAATATCCTTTGTTGTAGAGCTAAAATCCCGTTTAACAATAACAAACCAAAGATCTATATCTTTTGATTTTACATATGTTTCAAAACGGTTTTTCCAATAGATAAATCCATTGGTTTCAAAGAGTGGTGGTCTTTGCATAGATTGCCCTTCTTTAAAGTTTTCAGAATCCATGGATCGTTTCAAGTTTGTAAAATACAAATTATTTTAGAAATTCTTGAGCAACGAGGCTCTGGTACCAATTGTAGAAAACTAGAATGGGGGGTTGAATAGTTTACCGATTAAAAACTTTGTTTTGAAACTTATTGAAAGATCAATTGATATTTATCTTGAGCATGTTAATGAAATATGCAAGCAATATGTAATAAGTAAATAAGGAAATAAATGATCAAACCACAACAAGTTGTTTATAGTGGTTCGGTCTACAAGGACTCTTTCTCGTTGCCCTACTCCACTCCCCGAGTCTCACACTCGAGAGTTTAACTTCACTAGTCAACAAGCTCCTTTCACCGGCGGAGAAAACCTTTACACTTCGCTTACACTATTTCCGACACTAAGCTAGATGTCGAGTTCTTTCCAAGGGTACAACTACTCCCACACACAATGTATTTTGAGGACTAAAATACTAACCACTCACACTCACAAGATTATGATGGTTTAATACAACAATGAAGTATGAATCAACACTAGATCATACAACACTAAACAAACAAGACTTCCAACTTCTCGTTGAAGCTTGAATGTGACTTGATCTTCTTTGCTACAAAAGAGATCACTAATATGATATGAAACTGAGTTAGAAAGGTTAGAGAGAAGATATGTATGAGAGTATAGTAGAAAAGGATGAGAAACTACTTGGCTTGGCATTGCTATTTATAGCCAAAAATGGACAGGAGCGTCCACGGACC
>BPTQ01000005.1:218808526-218945061 GCA_019973895.1 Chrysanthemum seticuspe
TCCAAAAATTCCTTTTTGGTTTTTAAAAATTTATTTTTAGTTATGATTTTTAGACTTAGCTCACACAATTGATTATATTGTTTTTGCAAAGTGTCATCATCAATAGAAGAGTAAGAAGAGTCGGAAAGTACCTCATTTGACTCATGTGCCATTAGAGCGATTTCTTCCTTGCTTGATTCTTCATCGTCTTCACTATCACTCCAACCACCACTTACAAAAGCTCGTTGAGTTTTGCTTTTAGGTGGCTTGGGACATTCTCCTATGAGATGATTTACATCACCACATCTAAAACACTTTCTTTCACCTTTTCCCTTTTTGTCATCCCGATCTTTTCGGAATGGCTTCTTTTCTTCTCGAGGTTGTCTTACGAACTTTCCTTTTCTTCTAAAGAACTTCTTAAAATCTCTAACGGACATGGCATATTCCTCATCTTCACTACCGGAGCAAGATTCGTCATCATCACTTGACTCCGCCTTTGCTTTTAGAGCAACGAATTTCATCTTCTCCCTTTTTCCTTTGTTGATCTCCGAATCTTTCTCCATCACCATTTCGTGTACTTTGAGGTTACCGATTAGCTCGTCTAGTGACATTTTTTAGAGATCTTTTGATTCTTCAATAGCGGTCACTTTAGCTCTCCATTTGGGATGGAGTGCTCTAAGAATTTTCTTGACAAAGTTCTTACTACGAAAAGATTCATCAAGTGCTTTAAGTGATGTAATAATAGTATTAAAGCGAGCAAATCCACAATCAATGGTTTCATCTTCAGGGATAACAAATTGTTCATATTGTTGAACAAGAAGATCAATTTTGTTATCCTTGACTTGTGAATTACCTTGATGTGTAATAATCAAAGATTCCCAAATATCTTTGGCGGTTTCACACATAAAAATTCTTTCATATTCTTTTCTAGGTAAAGCATTGTAAAGCATCATTTTAGCTTCATTATTTTTAGCAACTAATTTCTTTTGTTCATCAATAGAAATATCCTTTGTTGTAGAGCTAAAATCCCGTTTAACAATAACAAACCAAAGATCTATATCTTTTGATTTTACATATGTTTCAAAACGGTTTTTCCAATAGATAAATCCATTGGTTTCAAAGAGTGGTGGTCTTTGCATAGATTGCCCTTCTTTAAAGTTTTCAGAATCCATGGATCGTTTCAAGTTTGTAAAATACAAATTATTTTAGAAATTCTTGAGCAACGAGGCTCTGGTACCAATTGTAGAAAACTAGAATGGGGGGTTGAATAGTTTACCGATTAAAAACTTTGTTTTGAAACTTATTGAAAGATCAATTGATATTTATCTTGAGCATGTTAATGAAATATGCAAGCAATATGTAATAAGTAAATAAGGAAATAAATGATCAAACCACAACAAGTTGTTTATAGTGGTTCGGTCTACAAGGACTCTTTCTCGTTGCCCTACTCCACTCCCCGAGTCTCACACTCGAGAGTTTAACTTCACTAGTCAACAAGCTCCTTTCACCGGCGGAGAAAACCTTTACACTTCGCTTACACTATTTCCGACACTAAGCTAGATGTCGAGTTCTTTCCAAGGGTACAACTACTCCCACACACAATGTATTTTGAGGACTAAAATACTAACCACTCACACTCACAAGATTATGATGGTTTAATACAACAATGAAGTATGAATCAACACTAGATCATACAACACTAAACAAACAAGACTTCCAACTTCTCGTTGAAGCTTGAATGTGACTTGATCTTCTTTGCTACAAAAGAGATCACTAATATGATATGAAACTGAGTTAGAAAGGTTAGAGAGAAGATATGTATGAGAGTATATTAGAAAGGGATGAAAAACTACTTGGCTTGGCATTGCTATTTATAGCCAAAATGGACAGGAGCGTCCACGGACCGCGGAACCCTTTTAAGGGTTCCGCCCGTGTACCATTTTGGTACCGCCGGGTCTGACAGCCAAGATATCAAATCTTGCCAAAGTCAACTCTATCTAAGTGAGATTGTGCAAGATATGAAGAGTACAAATCCACACAAAATATCTAATGAAATCTTCCAATGATTTCCATGATGCATCACATGATGTCATATGTTGTATTTCTATTTTTAGAAATATGCAAGTACTTAAGTAGTGTTTGTTTTAAGAACCTAACACATTCTAAAAACTACTATCATACATAATGATTAGAGTCATATCAAGATGTTACTAATCATAAATGTAAATGCTTGAATGATGAATATATTGTTTGAAAGAGCTTGTTTTAATATCAATTAAACTTGACAAGCTTTAAGCTTTTATACAAATTAAATTTACTTTTGTCGTTAACAAAACTTAGGTAAAGATCAAAAATATAAATAACGTTAAATGACGATATTTGTATTAACAACGTCGTCTACCCTTTATCCGGTACAAGACTAGACACCGGGTTCTTCCACGAGGTAGAACCAAACCTATCACAAAGTCGCCTACACTTTATCCGGTACGAGGCTAGATACCGAGTTCCATTACAAAGGAGGAACTACTACCCAACACTACACCACAACACAACTATCCCAAAGGAGACACACTCCTTGTTACAACACTAAAAGGATATCAATATCCTTAAACCCAAACTATATAACTTGTACATCGATGTACCATATTGAATGTACACCCTTGACAACTTTCACTAATGCCTTTGACATGACTCTTCGGCACCTTTCACTAATGCCTTCAACACAACAATTCTATAGAGGGAGGAAAAAAGTATCAACAAGATACACTTCAGTTGTCTTGATGATGATGAAGCTTAGCAACTCATGACCTTGAGCTTGCACGTCTTCAAGAGGTGGTGATCTCGCCTTAGGGATGAGCACGGTACCGGTCCCGTACCGATCCCGTACCGAATTAGTGGTACCGATTTTTTCCCGAGCATAAATTAGTGGTACCGGTACCGTACTGAACGGGATTCGGATATCGGTACCGGTATCGGTACCGGTACCGGCACCGGGAAATCGGGTTTTTCCCGCTTTTTTCCGGGAATTTCCCGATTTGGTACCGGTCCCGTACCGAATTAGTGGTCCCGATTTTTTTTCACCTTATTTCGTAGTCCCGGTACCGTACCGTATTTCAAGAATCGGTACCGTTTCGGTACGGTTCTGGTTCGGTTCCGGGACTCGGTTCGAAATGCTCATCCCTATCTCGCCTTTAAGAGGAACCTAAAGAATCACACAAACATAAAACTACATAGAATGATCCTTTGGATCAGAGGTTAGAGATGTTAGAATACTGAGAGAAAGTATATGTGAAGTGGTGGTGAGCAAGAGAGAAATGGCTCACTATTTATAGACAAAAACTTGTCTACTGTCCCACGGTTCCCATGGATCTCTCCCCATAGGGATCCAGCTAGTGCAAACCTAGGGATCCGACTACTGGGTCAGTTTAGTCCGAATTTCGGGTTGCAAACCGGGTTATGGGTTATGGGTTATGAACCATGGGTTATGGGTAATGGATTATGGATACCCAACAAGATGCAATGTACCTAGACATTGGGTTATGGATCTTGGGTCATGGGTCATGGACTTTGGATCATGGATCATGGATAATACCCAACATGACTTCATACATAATGTAATGCAATGGGTCATGGGTTATGGATCTTGCTCCGTGGGTATGGGTTATGGACTTTGGTTTTTACCCAACAACATTCATTGTACCTAGTCAATGGATCATGGGTCATGGGTCATGGACTTTGGTTTTTACCCATTACAATATATATACAAAGTATATATGTACATTTCTATATTTTGTAAACACTACTTGTTATACATATGCATTTCTATAAGACGTAAACAATATTACTTGTTTAGTGTTTATATAAAAATGTCTTTGGTTTTAAATAACTTATTTACTAAACATGTTTTGATATAGTTTTATTATGTTTAGTAAAAGTGTGTTAGTGAACTATTGGCTCAAACCTTTTACGTATTTTATTTGTTTGGTTAAAATAATTTTACGTTTGTTATCGACAAAACATTTGAAGATCGTAAAATATAAATAAACGTTTTTAGGGTTTATTTGTATTAACAATCTCCCATTTTTTGTTGGTGACAAAACATAAGATTATTTTAAGAAGAAAATAAAATTCATAAAAATTTGAATTGGAGTTTTTTTACTCTCTTCTCCACCTTTTTGTCGAAACAAAAAGAGCGTCGAAAAGAAACTAACACATTATTTTGAGGAAAAACGTGTGAAAAGTAACAAAATGAGAAAATAAGTAGTAAAATGAGAGAGATACTCTCATCTTAGCTCCTCCTTGATGGATGCTTCTCTTTGTTGAGGGCGTCAAGTAATTGGAAAGCTAAACAAGTGTATTGCAATTATTTTTGCAATGGTTTCGTCTTTGACGAAATGCTCCCCCTTGACGAGTGCTCCTTTTTGAGGAGGACGTCAAGTAGTATAGAAAAACCTAAGTGAATGTATTGCAAGTATTTTTGCAATGCTTTGCTTTGACGAAAAGCTCCCCTTTGTTGAGGATGTTAAAGTCTTCATGTGTATTTTGAAAAACTACAAGACAAAAGTTAGAAAACAAGTATATGTTGCATAATTTTATGGAAATGAGATTCATATTAGTAAGGAAATATGTTTCTGTTGCACGGATCCCACGGATCCTTCCTGTGAGGGATCCATCTAGGCAAAATCGAGGGAACCGTGTACCTACATTCTTTTGACAGTAATGTAGATGTAAAAAGGTGATGTTAACATCCAAATGAGTTATGTATTATAGCACCAAACATATTCTCATATCTATATAGCATACAACATGTAGTTTCATTCAATAAAACAAGAAAAATGATATACATATCTCTAAAACTAAGAGAATGATACAAGCATTTAGTACATTTTCTAACAATTCTAACTTGTGCCTAAGACTAGAGAAGAGCACCTTTGTGCTTGTATTCCTAAGTTCTAAGGACGAGTAGATTTTTTGACCTCATCAAAACGTTCGAGAAGGTGATAGAACATGAAACGTAATTCGTCACGTACTTCATGGACTATTCCTTCGACATGTTGACAATGAAAGCAATCATTGCCATGGATAGGGAATGGTGGTGGTAGGAATGGAGCGGTTTGAGGTGGAAGATTTGATGAGGAGAGTGGATGTTCCACAAAAGATTGAGGGATTTGTGGAGGCACATTTGATGAGGTTGGAGGTGGTTCAACTAAGGGTGAAGGTGATGGAATATGTGTTGATGGTGGCGGTAGAGAAGTGTCTACTTCCATGTTATCGGGTTGTTGATTTTGATGATTCATCATAATCCAAAATGGACCATTTGAGGGTGATGGAGAAAAAGATACGGGTGCTAGTGTTGTGTCAACACCAAAGTTTTGGTGAGGAGGTTGTTGTGGCACCATTTTCTCAGTTGAGGAAAATGTTGGCAATGGTGGTGGATGAGATAGCCTAGGTGGCAAGTCCTCTAAGTTGTAGAGGTGTGGAGATGAGAGTGGAGTGGTGAAAGAGATATCTCTATGTGCTAGAGGTGATGGTTTAGTGGAAGTAGGGGTGTTTGGTTTAGCAGGTATAGTAGTGTTTGGCAAGGGTTGTCTTGTGGGAACAATCCTTTTGGGAATTGGTTTGATTGGTAGAGTTGGTTGTGAGGGAGTTCTAGTGTTTGAGGCTTTCACGGGTGATGATTCGGTAGAAGAGATTTCATGAACAACCCGAGCAATTTTCTTGGGAGGTCCTTTAGTAGATGAGTTAACACTAGGAGCTTTCCTCATGTTGAAATGGTAGAAAGGAAAGGTGTGAAAAGAGAGCTTTAGCTACTGAGAATAATTGTGTGAATGGTGACTTGGAAGTTCTAACACAAAAGGTTTATAAAGAGAAAGATTTGGTAAGTGAATTAAAGCCTAAGCCACTAAAATCCTTCAAATTGCAATGATTTGCATGCATAAGAGTTAACTACAAAGTTGCACTGATCTAGGAAGTCAATTAAGACAATGTGGAGTGTTTAAATCAACAAATAGGGGTTGAAATGATTGTTTTAAGTAGGATTGGCTTAGTCTGTGCAGTCGGTTCCAACGGATCCCTCACATGAGGGATCCGTCTAGGCTAAACCTAAGGATCCGGCTCTCAAGAGCCAAGGAAAAGAAAGATGATGTTTTTGTAAGGTCTAATACCTACATATCTTGAGTGTTTCAGTCTCCTCAGGTGTCTTAAATGATATGAGACTTAAATGATCAAGTGTAATGAGTGAGGGTAGCTAATGATGTCTTTTATGGAAAGAAATAGGGTTTTTATGAACACCAATTGGTGATCAAGGATGACACTAAGAATTTTGAGGGTGTCAATTGGAGTAAAATGATCCTAGAGATCAGATGATCTAAGGAAAATTTAGAAAATTTCTTAAAAATTATAAGAAATGAAAAACTAGTTTTTAGCCTATTTTGAGATAAAGATGAATAAAATTATTTTGCTAAATTTGAGAGAAATATCAAACTAAGTGTTTTAAGATGAGAGGAATAATGTGTGAGCATTGGAGCGGAAATATGGTGAGTTTTGAAGTGATGATAAATCAAAAAGTACCTTGAGTATGATCCTAAGTTATCTATGAGTGAATGTGAGATCAACTTGAGCTTGAGGAAGACTTAAGTGATCCTAATATATCATGTCTTACTGTTCTAATAAGGTCTAGAGGGTTGGATTGATGTGAGGGTGATAAACTAGCTTTTCTGTTTGCCCGGATCCCACGGATCCTTCACTTGAGGGATCCGGCAAGTTATAAGCCTGAGATCCAGCATCTGGGACATATTACTCAACAGTGAACGTGCAATATTTTGTTCTAGGTGTCAAATTATGAAACTTATGATTTCCACAATAACTATACATGTATACAAGCAAGACATTGTAAAAGTGGCATGTAAGAACATCAAATGATCAACAAACGATTTATTTCATAGGTATGATCAAGTTACAAAGGTAGATAAAAGACAAAGCCTAAGGATTGATTCTATTAAAGAGAAATTATTTTGCTCATGCGTTTTCGTTTGATGGATCGTCGAGTGGGTTGTGAGTAGTCGATGATTCAGGAATGAAGAATGAAGTGATGAGAGATGTGTTCAAAGGTTCCATCATTTTGTTCACAAGTATATATTGAGGGCTTTGAAATTGAGGGTGATAGTACATGACATGATGATAAAGGCATGTTAGGAACATCCCATATGGAATTAGTTTTTCCTTGTTGCCTTGGAGGTTTACAATTCGCCTTGCGAAGAAGTAGGCAAGATTGTATGGTTGTTGAGTTACGAGACAGTAAATCATGTGAGCACAACATGCGGGAAGTATCTCACGATTTCCTGTAAGACTCCAAACATTTTCACGTAGAATGACTGCGAGAGGTTTGAGCTAATCTCGGAGATTACATGTATAAATTATGTTTGGATTTGAGTAATTGGATTGAGGAGTGTATAGAAGTTGAGTTATTACTTGAGGAGAAGGTATGTATGAACAATATGGACTGTTTTTTTCATGATAGTTAAAGAGAGAATCAAGTGACCAATCTTCGGTGAAAGCACACTGTCCATAATTTGGAATTCGGAGAATGTGAGCAAATTGCCCAATAGTCAAAACAAACTTTTGGTTTTTGATCCAAAACCATAGTGAGAGAGAACGATCCTCGTTACGAACGAGTTCAACTTGACGGAAGAATTCCAAAACAAATCGCGGACAAATTTTCTCGTTGATCCCGAGAAGACCTTCTAGTCCTATGGTGCGGAATGAAGTGTTGATACCTTCTTGGAAGATTAGAGGTGAGTCAACAACACGTCCTTCATGAAAGTGACGAGTTTCGAGATTGTTGAACCCACGAACATGATTTCCCGGTGTGTTAGGCTCAAGAGATATATTTGGAATGTACACATAAGTAAGTTGATGATCGAAGTCATACTCATGAGACATGATGAAACCTAAAGACATGGAACGAATATTTTACATAAGTATGTTAGTACATAGTAAAACTTCAAGAGCGAGAACGTTTTTGGTCGATGATACTTCTAAGTACTTTTAATCATACTTTGAGTTATACTAATTTGATAGGATCTCCTAATGTTTTTATTATCTATTTTATTTTTATTAACAATGACATTTTAGCTTACCTTTTTAACATTTTAGTAAGTTTTTTCCTTTTGGTAGTAAGTTTTTATGAAATGGTTTTTATGTTGCATGAGTGTCTACCATCAGTTCCACAGTTCTGTCGGTTCCATTTTATAAGGGATCCGGGGATCTGCAGTTTTGACAGAAAAATGGTTTTGAAGTAGAATTGATTTTTGCAATTTTTATGTTATGAAGTGAAATGTTTTTTAGCCAATGTTAATTCTTAAGCATGCATTAATGATTTCAAAACATTTCAAGGTTTGAAATGTGCGAAATAAAAAATATAAGAACACATTATGCGAGAAATGAATGAGATAAACTACGACATTCATTATATTTCATTTCAACGCTTAAAGCAATACAAAGGATCGGATAGATGATACAAATGTAGATCAATAAGACAAAGTACATGTCTCCATGAGAAAATTTGATCATGGGATACACGAGAGCGATGAGTGAGATGATGATGAGCACGAGGGCGATGTAAACCATGATGATGGAGATCTTTCTTGGTTTTGATTTCTCAAGGTGAGATGATGAAGAAGATGAAGTTTGAATGTGAGGTATTTCGAAAGTGGAGGATTTGAAAAATGGGGTTTGTTTGTGAGAGTTGACGATCGGAGGGGATTTATGGGGAAAGAAGAATTTTTGAGATTTGTGTTTTGTTTTATTTGTATTTAGAAAGATTTAGAAATTAGGTTTATACAATACATATTGATATACCTAGTTTTAGACGGATGATAACACGTATGCACAAAGGTTTTCTAATGAAGCCACATATATCACATAAATATATTTTGGATATTTAAATAAATGAAAAAGAAATATAAACATATAAGTTTCCATTTAATGACATGCAAGCATACTCATATTTAGCTAATGTTACTTAGAGATAAGTCTTATTAAAGTCATACCTCTATTGCAATTTGAGTGTCCCTTACTTTTGACAAAGTTTATCAATGGAGAACTCCGGTTTCTTCGAGATCTAGTTGGTAATATGTTTAGACAACTTTTTGAAAATGTTATCTTATTACCAAGGAATCATGATGGCTTGCTTATTATGAGATTAACTAAACAAAATGACAAGAAAGGTTAGCGCATTTTGTAAGACAAAATAAGATGTAAGAAAATTAATGTTGTCATCTAATCAACATCCAACAAGAGTATTCTTAAAACATAGCATTTGTTTTTAGAAAATTTCCTTCTTTGTAGTTTTCAAACATAGACGGATCGTATCAAGTTTTTAAAGTACAATATACTCTAAGAAACTTGGTAACGAAGCTCTGATACCAATTGTGGAAAACTAGAAGGAGGGGGGGTTGAATAGTTTTACAGATTAAAACTTCGTTTTAAACTATTTAGATCGACTTATGTCAATCTATTTGATATGTGTGTTGGATATTGATAGATAAGCATATAAGTAAGTAATGCAAATAGTAAGCGGTAAAGGAACACAAAACCACGACAAGAGTATTTATAGTGGTTCGGCTACAAGGAGACCTTCCTTGCCCTACTCCACTCCCCGAGTACCCCACTCGAGAGTTCGTAAGCACTACACAACACAAGCTCCTTAATGTGGCGGAGAAGCCTTCACAACGTCGCCTGCTCTTTATCTGATACAAGGCTAGACACCAGGTTCTTGCACAAGGTAGAACCAAACCTATCACAACGTCGCCTACACTTTATCCGGTACAAGGCTAGATACCGAGTTCCATTACAAAGGAGGAACTACTACCCAACACTACACCATAACACAATTATCCCAAAGGAGACACACTCCTTGTTACAACACTAAAAAGATATCAATATCCTTTAACTCAAACTATCTAACTTGTACATCAATGTACCATATCGAATGTACACCCTTGGCACCTCTCACTAATGCCTTTGACATGACTCTTCGGCACCTTTCACTAATGCCTTCAACACAACAATTCTATAGAGGGAGGAAAAAAGTATCAACAAGATACACTTCAGTTGTCTTGATGATGATGATGAAGCTTAGCAACTCATGACCTTGAGCTTGCACGTCTTCAAGAGGTGGTGATCTCGCCTTTAAGAGGAACTTAAAGAATCACACAAACATAAAACTACATAGAATGATCCTTTGGATCAGAGGTTAGAGATGTTAGAATACTGAGAGAAAGTATATGTGAAGTGGTGGTGAGCAAGAGAGAAATGACTCACTATTTATAGACAAAAACTTGTCTACTGTCCCACGGTTCCCACGGATCCCTCCCTAGAGGGATCCGACTACTGGGTCAGTTTAGTCCGGATTTCGGGTTGCAAACCAGGTTATGGGTAATGCATTATGGATACCTAACAAGATGCAATGTATCTAGACATTGGATTATGGATCTTGGGTCATGGGTCATGGACTTTGGGTCATGGATCATGGATAATACCCAAAATGACTTCATGCTTGATGTCATGCAATGGGTCATGGGTTATGGATCATGCTCTATGGGTATGGGTTATGGACTTTGGTTTTTACCCAACAACATTCATTGTATCTAGTCAATGAATCATGAGTCATGGGTCATGGACTTTGGTTTTTACCCATTACAATATATATACAAAGTATATATGTACATTTCTATATTATGTAAACACTAGTTGTTATACATATGCATTTCTATAAGATGTAAACAATATTATTTGTTTAGTGTTTATATAAAAATGTCTTTGGTTTTAAATAACTTATTTACTAAACATGTTTTGATATAGTTTTATTATGTTTAGTAAAAGTGTCTTATTGAACTATTGGCTCAAACCTTTTACGTATTTTATTTGTTTCGTTAAAATGATCATACGTTTGTTATCAACAAAACATTAGAAGATCGTAAAATATAAATAGACGTTTTTATGATTTATTTGTATTAACAATCTTTGTAATATTATTCAAAATTACAAATTATTATATATTATAAACAATTATATGAATGTTTCATGAAAATGTTGTCCTAAATTATTAAATTATGAATATGAAATGTTTAACAAGAATCATATGTTGTTTTTTAAATTATATAAAAACGTAAACCATAAATTTGTAGTTTTTTAGTTTGCGGTTCGAGAAAAGTAAGATCGGATTGGAGTAGATCTTAAGATCCTATGGTCAAGTTTGGGATCCTATAAGATCTTAAGCTTGTTAAGATTCTACGTAGGATCAGATCGTTTTTTCTTTGTATAATCGTAAAATCATAAGATCCTAAAATCAGGATCGGGATCTTAACAACCTATGCGTTTTACATTTACCCAAATTAAACACTACTATATATCAATTGAAATTGCTTAAGTGTACTATATTACCTTTAATTAAAATTGTTATTTACAAAACTATATGAAAACATTAAATAATTGTCAAAGGGTAAAACTGATTTTTTGTAACTTTTGCAAAAATCAAAGTTGTAATAAATGCAACTTTCTTAAACCACGTATTTTTTGTCTGATGACAATAATTTTAGCCGTTCAAAAAAAATAAGCACATAACAAAGAACAAAACGCACCTAGACGAAGAATTAACTAGAAAATTTTAGCCGGTCAGACGAGATCAATAGTGAAAAGTAAAACTGTGAAAATAGAATGAAGGGGTTATTTATAGAAGAAGATGGGAAAGGCAAAACGTCGCTTCATGCCAGATAGCGACGTGGCGCAATAACAACCACACGATAAGCGCACCTTGGACACGTGTCACGATCTTGATTCCCCGGTAAATGATTTGTTTTTTAACCAACTAGTAATAATGGCGTTTGTCTGTTTGTTCGCGTCAACCGGCTCAATTAGGGCCAACGGCCATGCCTTTTGGTATACATATTCTGTAAATAGAAAAAAAAGATATGGAAAAGAAAACGAAAGGACATCCTAGAGTATTACATCATCAGTCCTTTATTGATAATGCAATACTGAGAGACATGATGACATATGTGTCTAGACAAAAACTGGACAACACGTGTCCGGACAACAGCTGGACGACATGTGTCCAAAGGACCCCAGATCCGAAAGATGTTAGGATAAATAGCTTCAAACGGCTATATGTCATGACCATTGTCACTTGTTAAAGGTAAGTACCCTTTTATCCAGAGAACTTCTTTTACCAAGGGATCCATACCAAGAATCGAGCGTAAGCCGCAGACTCGAATATTACGGGATATTATCCCACACGTGGACACGATGCTTAGCACCTAGCCTAGACATAGCTCCGCTCATCACTTTTTCATGCTCGAAGGACGTCATTTACAAAATCCAAAGGAACTTACACGTATTCAATCCAAAGAGCAATTATTTACCTTTAGAAACTCCACATTAGTATTGTCGACGATTCTGATTATTCGCATTTTTACAATAATCTAGTAATTACACGGTAGAAAAATTTACTACGTAATATACGTTATACCATATCAATTAAAGTGACATTTTGCAAATCGTCATGTAAAGAAAATGGTACATATCTTAACTACATTATAATGTATTTAGGCAACTTTTAAAAAGAAAGTATTAAAAAATATAAACCTACACACTTACTATAAAAGGAAGACTTAAAATTCAATACATCTCATTATTAAAATTCAAATATATACGTTTTCAATAAATTAAATACAGTTTTTAAAGCATTTACAACCTATTATTAAAAACATATAACTGCTAAAAATCATTATTATCAATAATGATTATTAAAAATATATAACCGCATATAAATTTACATAAACCATTTCACATCTCTTTTACATATATCTAAAACATCACAATAAGATCGAGTGTAATAATAAGAACGAGTGTAGTAAAAACCATTGCGCAAATAACCTGCTAGTCAATTATTTAAAGATTCTTGACTATTAAAATACGAACTGAAACTCATGGTAGATAGATAAACCAACAAGGAGGCATGTCCAACATAAAATCCAACAACAACAGCAGCATTTTATCCCCTCCATCTTCATTTCTTCACCCACCACCTTCCCCCATCTCACACGACCGCGCGTGATGTCCACCTTCCACACCACCCTCCACTACTACCTAGTCAACCACCCAACCATCACCAACTACCAATGGACACCCAACCAAACACCAGGCTCATCACCTCTCTTCCTCACCATAACCATCCTAACTTACCTCACACTCACTTTCACTCTCCCACGCGCCAATCTCCCACCCATCAACCCCACGCGCCTCCGTTTCATCTCCACCGTCCACAACCTAGTACTTCTCATCATGTCCTTAACAATGGCAGTTGGATGCACTCTTGCCACCTTGTCACAAATGTCCGACATGCGTTGGATCTTCTGTTTTCCTAATCCAACGCATGCACGTGGGCCTGTATTTTTCTGGGCTCACGTGTTTTATTTCTCTAAACTCTACGAGTTTATAGATACCCTTTTGATTATTTTAAGTGGGAGTAATCGACGGCTGTCGTTTCTCCACGTGTACCATCATTGTACTGTTGTTTTAATGTGTTATGTTTGGTTGTCTAGTGCACAATCTTTGTTACCTATAGCACTTGTTACTAATGCTAGTGTGCATGTATTAATGTATGCTTATTATTTGTTATGTGCACTTGGGTATAGACCATGGTGGAAGGTACTTGTAACGAACTGTCAGATTGTGCAGTTCGTGTTTAGTTTCGTCGTGTCAGGATTAATGTTGTATTATCATTTTAGTAGTGAGGGTTCGGGTTGTTCGGGCTTTTTGGGTTGGTGTTTTAACGCGGTTTTTAATGCTTCGCTTTTGGTGCTTTTTGTTAATTTTTATTTTAAGAATTATGATAAGAAGAAGAGTATGGAGAAAAGGGTGTGATTGTAGTTTTGGATCGAGAGTTGTACAACACTTGTGTTGGATAATGTAACGAGTTGCTTGTTGTAGCTTTATCAGAAACTAATGAATGAGTTTTGTTGTCGCATTTTGTTATGACATTTTCGATTGTAAGTTGATCAAATGGAGACCTTTTTCTGGTATATTTTGCTTTCACTGAATGCTACCTGCACAAGCGGTACCATCTTTTTCTCAGAATTGCTTTTAGTTTTGGAATAACCTGAAATTATTACATTCTGGCAAGCTGTGGCTGAATGCCTGAATGGTGAACTACCATCTCTACAAGAACATTACAGTGATTACAAGTCACTAATGGCAAATGGTTTTATAAGATCCAAGAGTTTTCTGTTGCTAGCATGCCATGGCAATAATATTTACTTTATTGAGCAACAATAACTTTTGTGCAGATCTTGTATTCAGCAATGAAAAACAATGGAGGATGTAGATATGTTATCACCTATCGGCTATCGCATGGTTGCATCTTTTTAGATTTTTGCTGGTGCATGTCCCTGCGTTAGCTTGGTTGATGCAAAGTTGAAATCGATAACCATATTAAGAGATTCAAATGTAACAAAGATTTGAAGAAGTAAACTGTACATTATTTTTTTTCGAGCGTTCATAAAATGTGTTTCTCTCATTCATTCTGAACTATAGCAGAACAATAATGAGCTAATGAGCATATATATTTCACATGAACTCTGTTTTGAAACTAATCTAAGTACAGCTTCTGCATACCAAAACTTTGTACTGTACAAAATATTCAACTGATATCATAATTAAAATTGCCAAAATTTTACTGTTTTCTCTTGGTTCTTTCTAAATTAATCAAATTGTTTCTTTCCTTCTTTTGAATTACGG
The DNA here is from genome assembly GCA_019973895.1 of Chrysanthemum seticuspe. NCBI lineage: Eukaryota > Viridiplantae > Streptophyta > Magnoliopsida > Asterales > Asteraceae > Chrysanthemum > Chrysanthemum seticuspe. Next base: position 218,823,305 of record BPTQ01000005.1, read on the forward strand.
GATCAGCATCCTTAGACTTGAATGGCAACACAGAAACAGGTGTAGCAGGCACAGTTTCCCAACGATCTCTTAAGAACCGCATGAACTTCTTAACAGTTTCCCTCCTGAACTCGAGTTCTCTTGTGAAAATATCAAATAGAAAGAAAGAAAGAATATACTTAAAAGGGATGGTGAGGAGAACAGCAGAGCCAAACAAAAGCACCATTGCAACCTCCGTTGTTATCTGAGTAGCATGAGAAACAGAATATATAAGGGAAAATGCACACAAAAGAGCAACAGACTTTGCATATATTATTGTGGCTATGGCTAGAAACGGGTCAGACAGTTTGACATGTCGGTATATCGATTTTTGTAGTAAATATGTTTATCAAAGTTACGGAAATGATAATACAGTAATTATGGCGGTTATCTACGTTTTGCAAGAAAATCTTTGAATAAGGTATGCAAGAAGTTATATGCATCAAAATTAGATTTCTGGACGACTTTCAACTCGTCCTCATTTAACATTATTTTCTTATTTGACCCATATAAAACACAACCCAAATTTAAACCATTAATAAGAAAATGGGACAAATATCGTACACCTAGGTTTTAGTACCTAATGTATCTCTTTTTACGCAAAATAGCAACTTAAATTCATCTTTATATTAGCATTTACAGCAACCTCTACCTGTACAATGCTGATATGGCCATGTCATTCGCCAAGTCAGATGCCACACATATAAATGTGATGGCATGGATCTTTCTTTTGTTAACCAATCACATCTGTTCTCTCAAAATAGTCACTCCTCCGTAACAATATCACTTTTGACACATTGCTATAACCAGTAAGAAAGTGGCACTAGGTTGCTATTTTGAATAAAAAGTATTGTGCACAAATAGCAAAGTATGTTGCTATTTCATGCAATTTTCCCAAAAATATTGAACCCAATGTTCTATTATAACCAACGACTACTAGTACCTGTGGTTGGCCTGCAAGAAGAACTGTGCGGATCTTTAACAGGAAAACATTAACCATCTGCATATACTTTTCTAAATCGCGCATGGCTTCTTTTACTGCTATTATCTTCTCAATTGTATTAGATGGTGGCTGATCATGTATGGTAACTTTACCGAAAGATCTTCCAAGGCGGCCCTGTTCCTTTAACCCTTTTACTACTAACATGAAAGTAGCCAATGCCATCAATGTTGTAGGGAACACATAAGATAACAGATTTCTGAAAAAGAAGAGAAGCAACATCATAACTTGATGAGTAATAAAACCAGCTTAACTCACACATAAAGATTAAGCAATTGCTTATTTAGTTAACAACACTCTTCACCAATACTGCCTTCTTTCCCTTTAGTAATCATACTTAATTATTGATAGTAATACAATTGATTTTCAATAACAATATTATGCTAGTTTGCTGTTCCTAGGGGGTTTTAGATGTTTAACTACATAAACAGAGAGAGTTTATAGTAATTTACCTGAAGATGAGTGCATATATAAATGCAAGAAAAGATGCGGTCAAGAGTGGTTCTTCCCATCTTCTAAGTTTGTCAAAGCTTTTGGCAGCCATTGTCAAAGGAAGCAAAAGCTCCTGAAAACAATATGATGGACCAATATAAACTCAGGGAACTTAGCTTAAAAATAATCTTTGCTTATGAATGGGTCGAAATGGGCTACTTGGGGTCAAAAGAGTGCATAAAACCTTCCAAATCATTTTAGTAAAAAAGATTAGATTGGTTTTTACATAATTTATTATTATCGTTTATAACACTCCGATTATACAATAGAATCTAAAATTTTATAACAAAGTGTTTAGCGTAAGGTAAACGCAACTTGACCAAACCTACGAGTAACAATATTACTCAATTCGACTTGTTACCCAACCCACCACTTTGACACCTCTATCTAATTATCCACGACTACTTACAGATACAAAAATCTACCATATGAGATAAAACTGAGTGTGTGAAATCTTTAAAACAAGATATAATCAGATGAAATCAGATGAAATTTAACCTTGAAAAGATCGATATTACTAGGAATCCCTTCAATCATGGCCGCATCAATTGTAGCTTGGGTACTTTCAACCACTTGGTATTTATCCCTACATGTGATCGCCGCCTTTTCTACCAGATTTTTATCTCCAACAACATGATTTTTACTCAACACAAGCTCTTGTCTCACCGAACAATTCTTCCAAAAGGCAATAGAATCATTCAAACTCCATGACGAATGTTTCATCCACTTCCTTAGATAAACACTTCTATCAACATCATATACATGATTGCTGTAAACTCTGGATACTTCACCATTAGCCGCAGAGTTGATTTCCTCCAATCTTGTGGTCAATGGTCCACCCCAAAAGTTGACCGCCAGTGTTTGGTGCACAATATCACCATAGGGTGCATTTTGTAAATATGAGAATGGAACAAGTTTAGTAGGCTCTTCCAAAAGTTTTTTAATAGATTGTAGAGCTTGAAGTCTTGCAATGCTATTAATAGCGCAATTTGTTGCCCTTTGTTTACCCTTTTTAGCACCATAAACATTTTGTACTGATTGGTCATTTTCCTTGGGTCCAAAGTCTTGTATGAATTGGTGTACAGATATGACTTCTTTTATAAAAGCGTACCAGACGTCTCGCCTCATCTCACCTCCAAAATCAACAAACTCAAGTTTCCATGCTTCAGAGCTGAGAAGATGCCAATATGTGAGCTTTGATATATATGTACACAAAATATGTAAGAAGGAAAAATATGAATTTGATAGGTCTAGAAGATGGAATGTTGAAGCTTACTCACTCGGGACCAGAAGTAATGGACACAGCTGAATCAAAAAGATCAGAATCCAATGGTCCCACCCTGGTTTTCTCTACCCGTGAACCATGCCTAGTAAGATCCACTCTGATAGCATCTCTTTGGCCCCTCAAGCCAATTTCCTGCAAGTTAAAGTGTGAAAAGGTGAAATTGGACATCTTTTCTCGAATCTCCTTTAACGGAAGAAATAGAAGCTCAAGAAGGAATACCAAAACCTAGTTCACTCGCTGAGTCTCTTTGCATCCATGGCTGAATGGTTAAAGCGCCCAACCGGGTTAAGTTGGGGTTTTTTTATTAATAACAAGACAACAAGGAAACGGTTTGAATAGTTTAAAGCTACCTAGAGCATATTCAAGTACTTACAACTTCCTTAACTGCTTTTATTGCTAAAATCAGATAATTTTCTTCGAAAAATTCAATTGCATGGATATAAATTAACAGTCTTGATTACATGACATTCTAAAGTCCACTTAGTGTAATGCTATCACAAAAAAAAAATAATCATAATTTGACATCTATGAATAAGATAAAAGTTGAAGCATGGTTCAGTGTGCAGCTTAAGGGATGGAAAATTACATAATCGGGTACTTACCTCAAAGTAAAGTGCTTTATCGGTCAGTGTTAATTTTCCGGGCCATGCCATATTATTCTCCCATTTGAGAACAGGTCTTTTTCTGCCAGAACCAAGGCATAAGATTCTCTCACCAGAAATAGGAGGACTTTCCTCAAAAATGTATGATTTTCTTCCTTCATACACTCTGCAGCATGGAGAAGACTGACATCAGAAAATGAACATTACTTGATTGTAAATTATGGAGTGTTTTCTTAGTGGTGGCAAGATTTGAGGATTGGATAAGGTGTTAACGCAGGTTGTTTTTTAGTACTGGTCAAAAGGTGTTAACGATTTTTTGTACTGGTCAAAAGTTGTTTAACGCTTTTTTGTCCTCCTTTCTAAAAACTCAGTACAACTGTGTGTTATGATTACAATAATAATCCGTATATACGAATATACAGATTTAGGAAGTATACAACAGAATTTTGAGGGACTTACAACCCATTTGAGCCATTCCCCTTATGTATAAATACTTAGATTTGACCCAATGGAATAGAACACACTGAAATCAACCCATTCATAAGGAAATGGGTTTGAATGCTACTCTAATTTATTTGTTAAGAATGTTTATAGAGGCATTGAAAACATGAAAGAACAATGAGTGTAAAAGACAATGGTAGCATGAAACTCACTTTAGAAGTTCATCAATATATGTTGACCACACTTGAAATGAGATCCCTTCCTGAGCGCCAGCAAGAGCTTTGAAAAGATTATGAGCTGTCGGGTAATCAGCTAAACCAGAAACAGCTGGAGCAATGCGAACAAATGCCTCTTTTCTTACAAGCTTCCTCTTCGAGATTAAAAAAATTAAAAATTTAGGTTCTATTCATAATACCTTTAACGGTGCACGAACTATTAGGATGCAAAAGTTTCTTACTAATCCTAACTCTTCAATTCCCTTCCTAAAACTAAGGGTATGTTTGGATGTGTGTTGCAAATGATTAGGTGATATTGAACAATCAGAATCACATAACGGTATGCAGAAAAAGGTGTTTTGGTTCGTTTTTCTTTTAGTTTGAAGTTGTCATAATCAGACAATAAGCTTTTAAAGTGTTTGACAATTTTGTTATTAACTACAGTAAGAAACTAAATAGAATGACCAAACAAGACATTTTTGGGAATGTAACAGGAGACATCTTACCGATTGGGAGCAGAAGTCTCTCAGATTTGGTTATAAGAAACTGATAAATTGACCCTTAAATATTTAGATAATTAGAAGCAGGCTATGTTTATTGAAATATCAAAATATAAACACTGATTATTGCGACTTCAAGTTGCAGAAGTAGCAGTAAGCAGATAATCGGTTTGAAAACACATATAAACACCCGTAAACTGGCATGGTCTTTTTAGGACATACAAAACCAAATGTTACTTATGTACGATTCACAAACTGCCTCATTGATATATATTAAATAAGAAAATGAACCTGAAATGGAACTTTCTCTGTGGAATCTTTCGGGTTGCTGTAAGGATGCTCCCACGCAAGCATGGTTACAAATATTAGTCTTTGAAAGGCTCGATCCTATCATCCGAAATTTATAATCATAAGAATATTAACAAGTAAATAAACAACTACCTCTAATTTTTCTATCAAATTGCAAATTTTGTTTTCTTAAAATAATATCTTACCTTTTAGATAATATACCCTTTGTTAAAATAAGAAAGACGTGTGTTTAAACTTTTGAGATCAATTTTCATATCACAAATCCAAGAGTGGTAGGGACTTCTTCACATATTGAACTCTAGGTTTTTTCCTTTTTTGTAATCCATATGATAAAGACTGATATCACTATCATTATTTCCTAAATGTTAAAACAAATCTATATCAATCATGAGTTGAAATCAGAAGTAACTAAAGTAACAAAACAAGAGATTTTTAAGCTCAAATTTAACAACATTATTGTTAAATTAAACTTGTAAACCTTAAGGCAAGGATGGATTTCAGAATCATCTCTGCACAAGAATCTAAAGCAGCAATACTCCACCAAATTACGGGCATTACTAGAAACATTTTCAGGTACAAGCGCTTGAAATAACATCTGCATTTTCTTCCCTGTCAATCCATTCATCCTGCATTTTCACGAGTCTAAATAGTTAAGGTTATCTCATTCTTCAACAAATTCCATATATGACTTCTTTAATCAATTTTACTTGACACATATATGGGTTTGATAAATGTTGTGAACTAATATACATTTTTAACCATTTAGTTTTCTAAAGTCATTGAAGCACTAGCGTATGCCAACCTGCCAAACTGCTCAATGGAAAGAACAGCAGCTAAGGAAAGATTCCCCGTTGGCGTTTTTATGTCAATAGTGTGTTCTGACATGAACAGTTCCTCCTTGTCATCAGTCTCATATGAATTTCCAAGTGGGGGATTTTTATCTTGAACATTCTTTACTAATGGAGAAGTCAATTCATTCAGATAGTTTGTCGTTTTTGATACCCAAATGTTTATTTTGTCTTGCATCAAACCTGTCACGAAACAGAACCCCATTTAACTTATGTATTCAAGACAAAACAACGGTACATATGACAACTGACCACAGACAAAATTTACTGAAATAGATCGTTAAAAAGTATATCTGAAGCTCCTAGCATATTGGCATTCTAAAAAGCTGACTAAACGCAAAATTTGAACCATTTTTTGAGGGCTAATGGCCTCTTTTCTGAATATATAACCATCATCTGGGAAAATGCAAAAACATAACTAATAAATTACAAACGTTATTTGTAGGTTTTATTTGTAGAAATGATGATTTATTAGAAACAATAAATAAGAAAAATGTGATTCAATATACATTTTCACAAGTGATTATATGATATTTAATCATCATGATCAGGTTGATTTGCAACAAAACGAATTGTAGAACATACTGTTTGATATGCTGCTTGATGTTTAATTTTGTGTCGGTTCATAAATGATCAACAAGGAAATGTTTAAAAAAACGGAGATGTTAGTATGTAACTATATTACAAGGAAAATGCCTCCTACTTCTTGTGCCTAACGCATGGAGAAATCAAAGGCATAGATGAAGAGTGAGAATTAGTGGATAACAAATGTCCTATTTGTGTGGCTAGAAGTTAGGACTCACGAGGATGAATTAGGATGAATAATTAGCACGATATATCATTACTCATAATACAAAATTGATCATTGAAATAATAAGTATCACAAGTTATTTATCTAAACCATCCCCAAGGTGGCCAAATAGTAACCCAAAGGTCTACGAAGAGACCCGCGTTCAAATCTCGCTACGTAAACATCTTCGGAAGGCCGGGAAAGAGTCCAGAATTGACATCGAATACCAGTTAGGCCGCATACATCATAGCCAATAACGCTCAACTATGCAAAGCCAAACTACCTATATGATGATTCCAAAAGTTAACACTAGCTAAAACTAACTTAACATAAGAATCAAATTTTGTCACCATGGTATTGCACTATTGCTAAATGAGTAAATTCTCTACTCTAGTGCACAGAGACACTCAATCTTGAAGCTTATAACTTTTTTATAAGTTACTGAAATATACAATCTATTGCACAAACTAATATGATGAAGCTCAAAGTTTTCACTGACCCACTACTCAAATTCAATACATAATCAAATATAAACAAAACCCACAAGCAAGAAACATAATTTAAGCAAATGAACTCAATAAATAAAACCAGATACTCACTTTTATCCAAGTCACTAAGTCTGGTTCTATAATCACCCAAAGTTTTACCCAAATTCTTGAATCCATTTTTATTCTCTGAAGATGAGTTGTTAGCACATGCCACAACATTAAAGTAAGCTTTACGGTGGTGCTGATAGATTAATGGGAATTGTGGAGTGGCTTTTATAAATTTTGATTGCATTTTTTTGGGTTTTATAAAAGAACAAGAATCTAGTTATCAAGATTCATTTATATATGATTATGTTTGAGATGAAGAAAGTGTGTTGTGTTTGGTTTTTATGAAATTATGAGTGTGAGTGTGCGTTTCTTGGGAGTATGGTCACATTTTTTGTTAAATGGATCGGGTATTAATCCATGACAATTATAGAAAAGTGATGATATTTTGACTTAATTTTTGGTTATACTGAGTCATTTAGGCCCGTGCGTTGCACACGGGTTGTATGTAAGTGTTTATAGCGTAATGTTCGGCACTAATTTTTGTCATGTTTGAAACTTTTACTTTTTGGTTATGAATGGATTTCGTTGTTCAATAAGTTTCTAAGTTGTGATGTTATCACAACTTTTGTAATCATGGCATGAACATTATCGAGGGCATACACACGATTTCGTGACATAAAGGGTATTCCATTATTTTAAAAGAGTTTATTCACATTAAAAGAGTATACTTGAAACTTTTTTCTAAGACGTTACATTTAAAAGAGTCTCTTCACATGTACCCTTTTAATATTAACAGTAAAATACAATGTTGGTCCCTAATCATGTACAATTTCATCACGTTGAACCAAAATTTGGCATTTCCATCGTCGGTAGTCCAAAACAGTGTTTTTATAGTCTAAACAAGTCCCTTGACCAGGATTGTCAAAGTCAACGTAACTTTTCTGGTTGTACATCGAGGGTATAATAGACCATTCACATTTATAACATGTCTTAGTTAAATCTAACCCAACCCTCATGCTGTAACTTGTTGTATCATATCGTTTGACAATTATTAACCAGGTCTGATTTCATGTTTATGTCTTTCTTGTTTGTCGTCTCAATATACATATGCTCATCTGCCAAATATTCACCTAAAATCATGAGTGCATCAGCCACTGCAGCAGGAAAAAAGTAGAAGTAAATATAAACCCTATTGAAATGTAGTGGAACTGTGAAAGTCGTCAATGAAAGGCAAACGTAGAAAAGAGCCATCATGTTTTATAATATAGGGATTGTAATTTACTACAAAAAGAGAACGTCTTCGATGTACACATGTGTTCTTTAAAATGATGACATGATGAGTCTGGTTGTAACTTTTGATGGCTATGGATTTATTCATATGTTTTCACTAGGCCTATACCATAACTTTAAATGGAATATACAAAGTAGGATAGTACTATTAGATCAATGAGCTCACTATGAAAAGTACGTACTGATAAGGATGAAAAGAACCAAATTAAGTGCTTTGCATTGGCGAAAAAAGTCCAGATATATATACACATTTGGTATCACACTGAAAGAATGTTATGTGTATAATGTGTCACTCATATAGGGATGTTTTTTGTTTATCTTGTATCATAGAATGAAATTCTATCTTGTAGAGTGTATATATGCATGAAAATTTTGATAAATACATATGTAGACCGCATGATCTTAGAACTTGATCACTTACAGAAATTCCAAATTGTTAGTATATTTTTGCAAATTTGAGATCAAAAGACCCAAAGAAGCTCATGTACTTTCTAGGAACACAAATAGCTAGATCACACAAAGATATAAAGGTAAACAACAATTGATACATCAGAAGTATATATCACGTTCTTGAATGAAATATATATGTGGGGTGTCAGCTGGCCATAATAGCTGAAGGAAAGCACTGAATGGCAGCCTAACTGACATAAGATTCGGACTAAGTCTGGCACATGAATCAATTAGCATCAGATATATGCACTAAATGATACCAAGAAAAACTGTTTTCTTGTAAATGAAGTCAGCTAAGAACAGGTTGTCAACAAAAATATACTGCAGTATTTAGAAATGATAGTGTTAATTTTTAGTGATGGGTTTGTGTATCACTTTCTGTCTAAGGTATTTCAATCATTGTTATGATGCTAACAATTCCACAGAACTTAAGCAGAAAACAGCATTACAGTAACAGCCAAATTAACTATTCTGGAAAAGCAAGATAAGTTAGTTTATTTAACAAACCATACAGGTGTCTTTTTGATTTTGAGCAGCATAATTCTTATCCAAGCTGAGAAAACTGCTTCAGTTGTTGTACCTAAGAAATGTAAAATGCCCTCTCATCAGTAATCACATAATTAAACATCAGGTTCTAAATATGCAAATATATACACACATGGATAAATGCATACAAACATTTGCATCAAATATATGCACTATATGGTACCAAGAAAAACTGTTTCATCTTGTAAATAAAGTCTGACAACGACAGGTTGTCACCCGAAAACATAATATTAGTGTTATTTACATTTTGAATCCCATACCAAGAAAATATACATTTACAGTCGTTAAATAAGGTTATGGGCAAACCCACTTGTCATTTGGTTTTGGTTAGAGACCCCATTTATCATATATAATAATATATCAAGAAAAAGAAAAATCCACATGTTTTCTCGAACGAACAGATTTACACCGTCAATGAAAATGCCATCTCAACAAGGCAACTATAGCCAGCCTTCTGTTGCATTGTGTGTCTGTGTGGTTCAGTCGCTAAATATCTATACTTTTTTTCCATTTATTAACAGATAAAGGTTCCACTTACTTTCTAACCCATTCAAGGTTCAAAGATAGATAAAGTCATGGAAAAAATTGTGTTTTGTTAATATGTAAAAATTCCTAGTTATGTTTGATTAGTAGTGATGGTTTGTGTGGACCATCAAATGTTTGCTTTGTAAAAGTAAAAGTTGGCGCAAGATTTGCCTCTTTACTTTTTACTCGGGTTGGTTAGTGTATTTGGGTCCAGTACTTGATTAAGAAGGTATGTTTGTGTGTAACAGAGTGTTATTGGGACACTATGGAGTTTACTTTAAGCCACTACAAAAGAGGAAGTTGATGATATATGAAAAGTAGATCAACTATGGAGTTCCTAACAAAAGAGGAAACATAATAATGTTTATGGGTTAGATTTAACTAAGGCATGTTATAATTGTGAATGGTCTATTATACCCTCGATGTACAACCAGAAAAGTTACGTTGACTTTGACAATCCTGGTCAAGGGACTTGTTTAGACTATAAAAACACTGTTTTGGACTACTGGCGATGAAAATGCCAAGTTTTGGTTCAACGTGATGAAAGTGTACAAGATTAGGGACCAACAGTTTATTTTACTCTAATATTAATAAGTTACATAAAATATTATTTGGCTATTTATTTGGTACTTTTGTCATAGCGAGTTATAAAACAATTTCAACTTTGATATATATTTTTTAATGGCACAATTCTAGATGTTAGAGAACTTAATGAACGTTATTGGTTCTTCTAGATTGCATGATTGTATGCGTTTGTGGTTTGTGCAACAGGCAGGTGAAGATGATGTGTTTTCCAAGTTGCTTATCACTTGTTGTGAGCATTTGAGGCGGGTAATGGCAAAAAACCGAAGCATGATGGCGAACATGGAAGCATTAGGTCCTCGTGGAGTTGCTTTGGACTCGCTATAAGCTTTGAGAAAAATTCAAGAGAGGCATCGAGTATTGCTTGAAAAGTTAGCAGATTTGTTTTTTCAAGTGAAAGCTGGTGTCCGTGAGGAAAAAGCTAATGTTATTAAGATGAATGAGTTTAATTAGTTGTTTGGTGACTTTTATGTCTAGACATTGAGTTTAAATAAAGTATAAACATTGAGTTTAAATAAATTAATAAAGTATAAATCGAAGTACTTGTACATGTTAATGTGGCTTGCAAAATGCTATGCATTGTCTTATTGAAAGGCCTTTTATGTCAAAATGTTAAATATGAAGGGTTTTATGTTATCTTATCAATTTTTATGTTAAATGCTGAAATGATAGTTCTGCACTGGGAAGAAGAAGAGACTTTCAATTAAATGGGTGTTATTATGTGTAATGATGCCTTCTCGGTGTCCTATTTGTTATACTTATTTGTAACAGCCTATATGTTAATCCTATTTATACCACTTAATCATAAGTCTTTAAGTCATTCTTATCCATACATTTTGATGGATCTAAACACACTCCTTGTGTTGATGATACTTTGAGTTATATTAATAAGCACGCGGAATATACTTAGTAATACTTAGAAGATGGTTAATAAGATGTAATGTAAGTGAGAACAGAATAACACAAAGCTCCAATATTATTAAGAAATAATACGAGTGATCTTACTTATCACTAGGGTTACACCTTGAAGCTTATATGAATAATTTGTACTCTAAGCAATGACCTAGGATCTCCTTTTATAGCACAAGGAGTCCTTTACAAGATAAGTATAAACCTAACAATATAGAATATACACAAGATCTTTTCTATACTTATCAATACACGGATACATAACAATTATCCTAATAGCAGTGGTAATAATGTACTGGCAGTGGTAATGAGTTTCCACAGCTAGTGTAATCTTTAGCAGTGCTAACCACAAGCGTATCAGTGGTAACTGTTAGCTTTATTCCCAACAATCCTCCCCTAAACTTATGATTTCTCTACAAATCAATAAGTTTCTTCAATCTGCATCTTTTGTAAGGATTTGGGGAATTCTTTCAAATACTTCTCTTTCTCCTTATTTCCTGAATAGCTCTTGAACATTGATCTTGAAGCCTAAGTAACAATGCTCTGACCTTCTCATTATCCTCATGAACTCTTATTGTTGTACACAGCATCACAGTGAGAGTTCCAGCTCTGAGTGGGTATTCTTTCTCAGCAAACATGAATGCATCCACTCCATCTGATGTCGAAACATGATAAACTTCACATGAATCATAATAAAACCATTTAGTACCAGGACATGAACATGAGAATTTCCAGAAATCATCATTAGTATCTAGTTCATAGAGCCTTCTTAGATTAATCCATAACTGCATTTCCTTCCTATCCTTAAGATCTTCAGCATCAAACCTTTCTTGAACCAATCTCCACAAAGTATCCAGATCATGTCTGTCACATGCTTTGATGAGTTCTTCAAATTGAATGAATGATGAAGTTTCACCACCTAGCCTTGTAATCTTCCATGTTGGAGTAAAATTGCTAGCAGTAAACACTTCCCAATCAATGATAGGATGTCTGACTTGCAGTGGTTCAGGATAAAAATCTTCTTCTTCTATCACAATCATTTCAGTCTGTTAATATAAATAAGCCGTAAAAACGTTTATTTATATTTTACGATCTTCTAATGTTTTGTCGATAACAAACGTAAAATCATTTTAACGAAACAAATAAAGTACGTAAATAGTTTGAGTTAATAGTTTTCTAACACGCTTACGTTTTTACATAAAACACTAAAACTAGCTTAAGTGATTTTATGTTTTATATATATATATATATATATATATATATATATATATATATATATATATATATATATATATATATATATATATATATATATGTACAACAACTAATGTTTACATATTGGGTTAGCACATACTTAAACTAAGTATACTAAAATGGGTAAAAACATGTATATACTAAAATGGGTAAAAACAAGTATATACTAAATGGGTAAAAACTTGCAAATGGTATTGACCCATAACCCATGGTTTTATATATACCACTTAACCAAGTTCATTGTATCTAGAAAGAAAACCATGGATCAACCCATAACCCATGACCCATAACCAAAAATACCCATGGGCAAAGAGGAGCGTTCCACGGATCCCTGGCTTTGTGCTATCCGGATCCCAAGTGGAAGGGATCCGTGGGATCCGGGGAACAGTAGAGAATTTTCTCTATAAATAGAGAGCCATTTCTTCCTTTCAATGCATCCTTTTACACACATATTTCCCCCAAGTATTCTAACCCTCTAACCTCAGATCCAAGTGATCTATGTAGTTTGTCTTTTGCTTTTGTGCGATCTTCTAGGTTCCTCTTAAAGGAAAGATCACCACTTCTTGAAGACGTGCAAGCTCAAGTCCATGAGTTGCCATGCTTCGTCATCATCAAGACAACGAAGGTTCTCTTGTTGATAGTTCTTCCTTTCTCCATAGATGTTGGGTTGAAGGCATTAGTAAAGAATGCTGAAAGTGTCAAGATGAAAGCATTAGTGAAAGGTGCTCATCATCCGTGTCAAAGCATTAGTGAAGAATGCTAAAGGTGTCAAGACGAAGGCATTAGTGAAGGGTGCCAAGCGTTGTGTCAAAAGCATTAGTGAAGGATGCCGATGAATCAAATCAAGTAGCATTTGGGAAGAATGCTTAGGTCGTATAATCGATGAGGTGCATCGTTATACATATAAGTATTTGTTTATTTACAAGGATGGTGATATCCATGATGGTGTTGAAACAAGGAGTAGATCTCCTTGATAATAGGTGTTGTGTCGTGAAGGGTAGTAGTTCCTCCATAGTAATGGAACTAGGTGCTTAGCCTAGTACCTAATAAAGGGTAGGCGACGTTGTGATAGGATTAGTTCTCCTAAGGTGTGAAAGAACTCGGTGGTTAGCCTAGCACCGTATAAAGGGTAGGCGACGTTGTGTTAGGTGTGGTTTGCCTTGGTGTGAAAGAACTCGGTATTTAGCTTTGTACCGGAAAAAGGTTAAGCGACGTTGTGAAGGCTTCTCCGCCATAAGAAGTTGGTGTAGTGCTTACGAACTCTCGAGTAGGTGACTCGGGGAGTGGAGTAGGGCAAGGAAGGTGTCCTTGTAGCTGAACCACTATAAATAACTTGTGTCGTGGTGATGTGCTTCTTACTCTTTATCTTTCATTACACGTTTATATATCTATCTATCAACGTCCAACGTAAACAACCAAATAGATTGACATAAGTCGATCTAAATATTTAAAAAGAAGTTTTAAATTGGTAAAACTATTCAACCCCCCCTTCTAGTTTTCCACAATTTGCATCAGAGCTTCGTTACCAAGTTTCTTAAAGTATGTTGTACTTTAAAGACTTGATACGATCCGTGTATGTTTGAAAACTACAAAGAATGATTTTTTTTCTTAAGGTCATATTTTCTTTTAAATCATTTTGTTGGACATTGATAGATGATTCTAACAACTTTTTCTTTCAAGAAATCTTCATGCTAGAATCTCTCCAAAATCTTCATTCAAAGAATAATGAAGTCAACATTCAAGGAAGGATCTAAAAAGTAATCACAACTTACGTACACCAAGTACAAAAGATTACTTTAAAAGCTCATGAAGTATCTTTGGTATTATGTCAAACCAAGAAGCATAGAGGTATGTTTTACTTTTCATTAGATAGGTTACATGAGTTCAATTTATTTTCATAAGTTCTCTTTGTTTATTAATTACTAACATAGTTAGAAGTCTCCTTCGTCACTTTTCCGTCTTTTTCATCATCGGGAATAATATTCCTTTTGATTCGTCAAACTAACGCCGTCATCACATATGAACCCTCGATATGAGATTCATCAAAAGCCGTCATCCAAAAACAATTTTCATCTAATACCTCCGAACTATTTTTTGGTAAGCTAATTTATAAGCCTACTACAAAAATAATGCCAAACAACTCTTTTTCTGTTCACAGTAGCCGGATCCCTCTAGTTGTACTAGCCGGATCCTAAATACAAAGGATCCGGGGGAACCGTGGAACAGAACCCAGTTATACGCTTTCAAAAATTAACCATTGATCTTTTCCCTCTACTCACATAACACAAAAACGAATACACCACTGATTTCATCCTCATTAGATTCCATTATCTCAAGTATTCCTTCCTAGAACACCATTGTAAGTAGTTACATTAACTTGTTCTAATTCTCATCATCCTAATTCTAGGGTTTATGGTTTCACAAATCTCTAATCAATTATTTTAATTAGGGTTTTTAAAATTAATCATGAAAAGGGGCTTTTAACATAACTAAGATCACATTGTGTTCACAACATTGTTAATACAAATCAAAACCATAAACCCACCACAACTAATTTTACCTAATTGAAAAAAAAATTGTGTTTTTAGGACCAACCATGCCCAAAGCTACTCAACAAGATCATCATGATACCGTTCACTACCTTACTCATTATTATCGTAATGAGGAACTCTCAAAAATCGACCGCAAGGTCTTCAAAAAGCTCAAAAAACGACTTATCCATGAAGGTCGTGTAATCAAGGAATGTTTCCTTGAAGATACCGACATTCGTCAAGTCTTCTCAGCAATCAATTTTGATTGTCTTCTTGACTTTGATGAACAAATTTGTCCGGTCTTTATTTTTGAATTTTACAAAAGCTTTAGGATCATTAGAAACACCGACAATAGCATCTCAATCGCCTTCATCATCAACAAACAAAACTTTATCCTTCCTCTCGACACCTTTGCTCAAATTCTTCGCATTCCTTGTGAAGGAATTTGCATGTAATCTCAAGATTGGGCAATTCACGCTCAAAACCTTTCACTTGATCCTAAGCCTCTCTATAACACTCCTCTCGACGATCCCGAAACCATTAGAGATACTATCTTCAAAGTTAGGACCAACCAATCTCGTTACGACCGTAACAAAAAGCTCATTCACCGTGATCCCTTTCAAATGGAACTTTTCGAAATGCATCCCATGTTTAGAAAATGGGAAGAAATCCTTAGGGAAAATGTCATTAGCCTAGTTGGAAACAAAGATCATCCAAACGCATGTCTTGTGCAAATGATCTATTGTCTTGCCCACCAAAGGACATTTAATCTTGCCTATTACATGGTAAGGAGAATGGCTGGGGTATTCAAAGCTTCCAACATGGTACTTCCGTATGGTATGCTCCTAACACGACTTTGTAAGTATGTTAGTGCATTGAAACCATCCCCTATCAACAATGATCATTTCCTTGCCAATCATGTAATGGTACCTCTTACCAAAATACCCTCTAAACGCTTCAAGGTCAATGGAAAGAAACCTAAAGCTCTCTCGGACTCCTCGGCCGGTGAAGAAGAAGATGAAGATGAGGAAGATGTCGACCCCATAGCCAACATCAAATTGGAAATCTTTGATTACCACAAACAACTTCCACCCATTCCAAATGAGACCGCGGAATTCAAACAAATAAGGGGCATGATTCAAAACCTCGCCTACAACCTCACTAAGCCGTCAAAAAGGAAAAGAAATGATTGACGAAAGAGACAATAGGAATATGCTTATTTTCTTTTATGTTTGGATAATTACATTTTAGCACTTTTTGGTCTATGGTAATTTGGATATTGTTAATTTATCATGCTTTTATAAGTGATGTTTTTGTGATAACATGCTTGTCTTATTGCTTTGTTTATAGATTTACTAGTGTGCACAATCTGCACATCTATTCTGTGAGGATTCTGATCTGCAAATTCCGGATCCCTAGGATTAGCCTAGCCGGATCCCTACCTTGAGGGAACCGTGGGATCCGTGACATCAGATCAGCAATACAACATTCCCTACTTCAAGATGGATTTTTAGATATCTTTACATTAGCTAAGCATATGATTTTAGAATCCAACTAAGTCCACCTCAAGGATAAACAAAGACTTAGACTCACTAAAGACTTACCTAATATCCTAGTCAAAATACCTCTTGAGTTATTAACACATCAAAAACCACCATAATTCCGCTCCAATACTCACAAACTAATTCTCATCTTTCAAAATTTTAACTGGACAAATTGAACAATTTTAGGAAATTGTTTCTAGTCATCTTTTTCTCAAAGTAAGTCAAAAATTGGTTTTCCAATTCTTATGATTTTTAAAGTTTTTTTTTTTCAAATTTCACTTCAAGCTTAAATCTGATCACTAGGATCATTTATTATGACTTAACACCACTAAAACTCTTAGTGTGATCCTTAGACATCCATTGGTAGTCATCTTGTCCCATCTCCTTTCCATAAGAAGCAATCATTTGCTATAAACACTTATTACCCATGATCATTCAAGTACCTTCTCATCTTAAAACACTTAGGAGAACTGAAACACTTAAAATAAGATAGGCCTTAGCTCCTAGAAACCTCATTTCGAACCTGTCATAATTGCTGAGAACCGGATCCCTAGGAATAGCCTAGCCGGATCCCTCCAAGGAGGGAACCGTGGGATCCGGGTGACAGTTTATGTCAAACATTGCTAAAACAATCATTTCAACTCATCTTCCTAACTCAAACACTCCATCTCATCTTAAATGAGTTCCTAGATCAGTGAAACTCTGAATCTCAACCTTGTGCATGTTAATCATCACATTTCCAAGAACATTAGTAGATTAAGTCTTAAATGCAATTGCCAAGTTCTTCCCTTTATAAGCCATGTTGCTAAGAACATCTTAGTCATCAAACACAAACACAATTATCAGCAATTACAACCATCTCCCTTAGTCACTTCATCATGAGAAAGGCTCCTAGTGCTAACTCATCCACTCAAGAACCACACAAGAAACTTGCTAAAATCATACACAAAGTTTCCTCAATCGAATCATCTCCGGTTAAGTCCACCAATGCTAGAATTTCCCCTACACCTAGGAAACCAATCAAACTAATCCCCAAGAAGAGTGTTCCCACTAGGATTCCACCACCAAACTCTAATATACCAAACATACCCTCCACAACTCAACCAACATCATTAGTGCCTAGAGCCACCTCACAATCATCTCCACATTCTCATAATGTAGAAGATTTACCCCATTGGCCATCTCATCTTTCACCATTATCAACTAATTCACTTGAAAAGATTGAGCAATAAAATCATAGTATTGAATCAACACTTGCTCCAAAAGCAAATTCTATCATTCCTCCCAATAGTCCATTTTGGATTATGAGAAGACATCAAAGGCAACCACCTAACCAAATGGAAGTTGATGCTTCTTTACTTCTACCCTCAAACATTGTAGAGCCACCACTTAATGAGCCTCCACCAAATCCTTCTTCATTTAAAAATCTTCAACCCACTTCACTTGAACTTTCACTTCAAGAAACTCAAAACCATGACAAGGATTGCTATCATTATAAACATGTTGAAAAATTGATACATGAACTACGTGAAGAGCAACGTTTCATGTTTCATCACCTCCTCGAACGTTTCGAAGAGGTCAACAAGCCTAAACTACAATGAGCATCATAGTCACAAGCTCAAACTTAGAATGTTTAGGAAACTTTTCTCATCCTTGATCATCATTAAACTTTTAGTTGAATCTTAAGTTTGGGGTAACTCATTAGCATTAGTAGCACTTATATGGCTAAGATCATTCTCTTAGTTTTAGAGATTTGGTTGTGTATCTCTTGTTTTATTGAATGAATACTTATATGCTATGATTTTTTTTTTGTGTGTTGTGTTATTGTACATCTCATTTCTTCAATAGCATTGCTTGACATTTCTTCACTGCTGAAGAAACTGTCATCAGATAGCCGGATCCCTCTAAAACACCTAGACGGATCCCTCCTTGAAGGGAACCGTGGGATCCGTGGTACAGAAACACAAATGTCTACTAACTTGAGTTTTATTTGCAGAAAAAATTTTGTACTATACTCTTGTTGTCTAACCTTTACTTTATAGATTTTCAAAATACATATGAAGATTTTGACACCACAAAAGCTAGGGGGAGCTTTGTGTCAAACGATATTGCAAAACATTTGCAACATTAATCCGTTTTTGGATTATACTTCATGATACCCCATTGTATCTTTGCAATATTCAAGGGGGAGCACGTTTTCGTCACTTAGACGAACCATTTGCAACATTAATTAGTTTATTTTACGTTATGTCCTTGACGCCCTTTCAAAGGGATGGACTCGTCAAGGGGGATTTAAGACGAGTACCATTCCCGTCACTTGCTCTCTTTACATATTTACATAACTTTTCTTATAAAAATTGTGTTAGTTTCTTTTAACACTTTTTGTTTCGACAAAAAGGGGGAGAAGAAAGTAAAAACTACAAATTCAAACTTTTACGAATTTTAGCTTTTCCTTAAAATAATTTTATGTTTTGTCATCAACAAAAAGGGGGAGATTGTTAATACAAATAAGCCGTAAAAACGTTTATTTATATTTTACGATCTTCTAATGTTTTGTCGATAACAAACGTAAAATCATTTTAACGAAACAAATAAAGTACGTAAATAGTTTGAGTTAATAGTTTTCTAACACACTTACGTTTTTACATAAAACACTAAAACTAGCTTAAGTGATTTTATGTTTTAGATATATATATATATATATATATATATATATATATATATATATATATATATATATATATATATATATATATATATATATATATGTACAACAACTAATGTTTACATATTGGGTTAGCACATACTTAAACTAAGTATACTAAAATGGGTAAAAATATGTATAAACTAAAATGGGTAAAAACAAGTATATACTAAATGGGTAAAAACTTGCAAATGGTATTGACCCATAACCCATGGTTTTATATATACCACTTAACCAAGTTCATTGTATCTAGAAAGAAAACCATGGATCAACCCATAACCCATGACCCATGATCCATAACCAAAAATACCCATGGGCAAAGAGGAGCATTCCACGGATCCCTGGCTTTGTGCTAGCCGGATCCCAAGTGGAAGGGATCCGTGGGATCCGGGGAACAGTAGAGAATTTTCTCTATAAATAGAGAGCCATTTCTTCCTTTCAATGCATCCTTTTACACACATATTTCCCCCAAGTATTCTAACTCTCTAACCTCATATCCAAGTGATCTATGTAGTTTGTCTTTTGCTTTTGTGTGATCTTCTAGGTTCCTCTTAAAGGAAAGATCACCACTTCTTGAAGACGTGCAAGATCAAGTCCATGAGTTGCCATGCTTCGTCATCATCAAGACAACGAAGGTTCTCTTGTTGATAGTTCTTCCTTTCTCCATAGATGTTGGGTTGAAGGCATTAGTGAAGAATGCCGAAAGTGTCAAGATGAAAGCATTAGTGAAAGGTGCTCATCATCCGTGTCAAAGCATTAGTGAAGAATGATAAAGGTGTCAAGACGAAGGCATTAGTGAAGGGTGCCAAGCGTTGTGTCAAAAGCATTTGTGAAGGATGCCGATGAATCAAATCAAGTACCATTTGGGAAGAATGCTTAGGTCGAATAATCGATGAGGTGCATCGTTATACATATAAGTATTTGTTTATTTACAAGGATGGTGATATCCTTGATGGTGTTGTAACAAGGAGTAGATCTCCTTGATAATAGGTGTTGTGTCGTGAAGGGTAGTAGTTCCTCCATAGTAATGGAACTAGGTGCTTAGCCTAGTACCTAATAAAGGGTAGGCGACGTTGTGATAGGATTAGTTATCCTAAGGTGTGAAAGAACTCGGTGGTTAGCCTAGCACCGTATAAATGGTAGGCGACGTTGTGTTAGGTGTGGTTCGCCTTGGTGTGAAAGAACTCGGTATTTAGCTTTGTACCGGAAAAAGGTTAAGCGATGTTGTGAAGGCTTCTCCGCCATAAGGAGTTGGTGTAGTGCTTACGAACTCTCGAGTAGGTGACTCGGGGAGTGGAGTAGGGCAAGGAAGGTGTCCTTGTAGCCGAACCACTATATATAACTTGTGTCGTGGTGATGTGCTTCTTACTCTTTATCTTTCATTACACGTTTATATATCTATCTATCAACGTCCAACGTAAACAACCAAATAGATTGACATAAGTCGATCTAAATATTTAAAAGGAAGTTTTAAATTGGTAAAACTATTCAACCCCCCCTTCTAGTTTTCCACACAGTCAATTGTTCTTCAGTGAATTTCTCAGTTGGAACTTCTTGTTCTTCAGCAAACTTTGTCTTCTTATGTGTCTGAGGTTCACTTTCTTTGGCTTTTCTCTTCAGATGAAGATATCTTCTTTCTTCTTCTTCAGTGTTCATAGGAATAAAATCTTTATCTTGTCTTTGAACTCTGTAGTAAATACCTTCAACTTTATCATCACTCATCCCTTTGAATTGATGCCTTTTCCATCCACCAACTTTGCAACAATAATCTTTCATCACTGAAATCACATGTGCCTTGGTTGGTTATCTTGGTTTCTTTTGACCCTTCTTGACTGAAACAATAGCATCTTGAAGTGCTTGATTATTCTTCATTAGAATGAAGTCCTTTAAATGTGCAGTTCTTTGTTCTTCAGTTAAAGACTTATCTGCTATAAGGTCAATTGCTTTCTTCTTGATAACTGGATCATTAGCAATCAAGAAATCAATCTCTTGGTCTGTAGGTACATAGCTGAATTCTAGAGTCTTTTCTCTAAGTATTGTAGGTGGAAACTGGATCTTCAGTGGTTTCCATTCTGTCCAGCCTTTTAGCCTCCATAAAGCTAGCAATCTCCAATTCATCAAGCTTTTTCTTTGCTGCAACTTCATCTTCATTAATCTTTCTAGCAACTTCAGCATCATGAGCAATCTGAGCTTGTTCTTTCTTTGAAATCTTTCTTCTTGTTTGCTCCTTGATCTGCATAATAGCTTTACCTTTCTCTTTCTTTTGCTTTTCAATTTCTTCACTTGCAGTGGTAGTATCTTGTCCAGCAGTGGGAACTATTGGCTCTGCAGTGGAAATTGTATCAGTGGTAAAATCTGCAGTTGCAGTTGCATCAGTGAAAATGGTTGCTTGATCTGATTGCTGTTGAGGATCTTCTTGAGTGTCAACTTCCTCAGTACCTTTACTAGAAACACCTTCATCTCCAAAATCAATTCTCTTCCCCTTGGTTTCAGCATCTGTTTTCCTCCCCTGTTTGGGAGAATTTCCCAAATCTTTATTGAAGGCTTCTGAATCACCATTATTAGATGAGGATGGAGATGATATCACTAGCTTTGCAGTTTTCCTTTGCTTCAACCCCTGCAACTCTTTCTTCAATGTCTGAATCTCTTCTTTCAAATGTGTAACATCCTTGGCATGTTGCTCCTTTAGTTGTGCCAAGTTTTTCTCCAGATATTCAACCTGCTTTGCTAATTTGGTACAAAGTTCCATCAAGTCCATTTGTTGCCCACTGCCCTCAACACTTCCAACTGTGTGACCTGTTGGGAGAGGTGAATCATAGGACATTGGTTCAGATTCCTCCCTAGTTGGACTAGGTTGAAGCCTGGAACCACCACTACTTGTTCATAAACCAAAAGGATCAAGGACATGCTGTGTTGTAATGAGAGGAGTTGCTGTTTATGCCTCCTCTCATAGGTGTGAGAAACTGGTGGAGTGTAATCAATGTTTGGAACAGTGATTATGGGTGAGTTTTGTACCTGTGAAATCTTTGCAAGCATTTGAGGAAAAAGAGGTGTAATAATCCTATTGCTATATTTGTTCATGTTTTGAAAAACTTTAGGCTTAAGGCAACGGATTTTATAAACTCTTGTATGGGGTTGCAGTTAAAATTCATTTAACACTGCTTGCACAAACCTTGGATACATCAAAAATTTTGTTGAACTCTTTACATTGCCTTGCATACTTGTAAAAATATAGTTTGACCAATTAAAAATCCTATCAGTGGCTAGACAAACCAAAGGGTAAGCCGTTGTTGAACTGAATTGTTCATAAGATGTTTTCTTAGGACTTAGGCAATGTAAAAGAGTATGTATCAAAAATCTCCAATGAGGACAGAACCCACTCTTTTTGAAAGTAGCCTTTTTGTCAGTGGTATCATACCCCATGGAAGAGAGATGTGCATGAATTTCTGGCATAGGTAATGTGATGATACCATTGAGATCATCCAATTGGGGAATTCTCCTCAAGGATGCCTCAGTAACATCAATAGTTACCCCATCCACAGTGGCTCTAAGAGCATCTACTGTTTTATGTGTATCTCTATTTTCAATGGTTATGGACTGAACAGAAGTCCAAAACTGTTTGATTTGAGAGATATAAATTGTGGGAATCAAGAAGTAAAGCATACCTTATATGGGTAGTATTTAGAAAGTCCACAATCTGATGAAAAACAGGGCCACTCTTCTCGTTTGACTTTTCCAAGTAGGCCACTTGGTTGTGCTCATCTGCAAAAGTGATAGGTGTCATAGAATCTTTTGATGAAAAATATATTGTGTCAGTATGAATTGTATAAAGAACTCGCCAATTGAGAGAAAGATATATAGTGGTTGCGTTTAAGAGTTTTGCGCAAGAAAGATTATCTTTGAAAAAGATTTATCTTTAGAGGATAAATATCAATTAGGAAAGTAGATAATCTTCTAAAAAATTTACCCTATATATGGAAAGCAATTTCTCTTCAACGGCTAGTAAAAAATTAGTTACTGACACAACAGTTGTAACGGCTAGATCAACAGTGGTAAAAATAACACTGTCAGTGGAAACTGTGAACTAGCAGTGGTAATTTTTCACAAAGATTTTCAAAGAGCAGTGGTAAAGAAAAACATATGAAAATTGGACTGCTCTTTATCATAGTTTTTAGCAAACTACCAGCTATCAACGGATTTGATATGTCTTTACCATGAGCCGTTTGCTATGGACTAGCCAACTCTTAATCATAAGAATATGGTGAGTTGATAACCATATAGTTTTTGGTAAACTATCAACCATAAACGGATTTGTTAAGTCTTTACCAGTAGCCGTTTGCTCTGGACTAGTTGATTCTTATGTGGATTAGATATGGTGAACCAATAACCATTTGTTGTGTGTCTCAGATACACACCTTTTAAGATCAACTCCCATATTTGCTTGGTTATGAACCAATAACTCACAAGCCACTCATATCACACATACTCCAAAAACATTTCTCTCTCAAAAACTTACTTCTCCCCAAAATTCACCATGAGTCATTCAAACCCTATCAATGTCTCATCTGACATTTCTTCTACTGATAGTGTTTGGGATGAAAGTGTTTGGCATTATATTCTGAACAATCCAGGTAGAACAAAGAGAGAGGTGTTTGAAGAGGTTGCTTCAAGAAAGAGAACTCATTCAGGTGCTACTGTGAAGACAAACCATTTTGCTGTTGGTCCTTCATCAATCCAACCTATGCCTCAGGATGCTATCATCAAATAGGACAACTCAGACATAAGTTCCTATGTGTCTACTTATGAAGAGACTGATGATGAAACAGCTGAAAGAGTCCTTGTGGTTCCTCCCCTTGCTACAATCCTTCCATCAGGAGAGCTGCAGACACCACCTTCTCAACCATTGTTGACAGCACCACCACCAGTGGGTCCTTCATCATCCTCACCACCTGTTGGAGGAAGGGTGATTGGACTAGCATCCCCTAAGGTGTATAGGGTGATTGATAGGCGAATGGCGCCTAAGGTGATGCCAGAGTGGGCCTTCCCTAAGAAGCCTTAGGTGGTAGTTGGTGGTTAGGTTGGGGTAGGAGTGGGGTAGGATGTGAAGCTTGTGTCTGTAGAAGGTTTTTGTATGTTGTAACGCCCCGACCCGCCAAGGGTAAAGGAATCACAAGTAATGGTGTCATATCAAAGCAAAACATTCATAACCAAAAGAAAGTCTTAACATAAAAGCGGAAAATAATCCAAGTCAAAAGACTTCAATACATAGGTCCCAGCGGAAGCATAATAAACTTCAACATAATATCCGAAATAAATAAGTCTAAATGGCATCATAAGAAATCAAAGCTAAAATCTCTAAGGTAAGTCCACTCAAGCACTCATCCCAAAGCAACCCAGCTTCCAATGCTTAGATACCTGCCGCGGAAGAAAAGAAAAGTGCGGCTGAGCTTCAAAAGCCCAGTGAACAGATATGAAAGCAAAAGCTAATACTAAACGATAACGGATATGAAATAAAGTGAATGAGCAATAACAAAATCTTTATCATTTTCAAAACATAAATCATAATTTCAAAAGATATTTATAGTCAACTACCACGAGCCCAGAACTTATATCAGATCACATTCATATTCACACAAGGCAACATTTTTGTAGGGGAGACCTACCAGAGTTATGAAGGACGTGCACGCACGCAGCATCAATCATCAGATAACATATAACATATAACAGATAACAGATCTAGGATGCATCCATACGCCCCTTCCTACATATTCACAAATATGCTTCACCATCCAGAGACGTGGCAGAACATCACTCTACTGCCCTAGAGTCATATCAGAGGTGCATCACTGATACGGACATGGAACCCCCATGACTAGTTAAATATTTGGCTCGGGTGTCAAACTATCTTAGGTCAAATCAGAATGTCATAACTGACACAGATCATATTTATCAGAAAATCATTCATATTTCCAAAATCATAGTTTTCATATCAGATAGTTCAAAAATCAGATGTTTCATAATTCAGAAATCAGAGTTCAGATAAGCAATAGCTCAAACAAATCAGATTTGGGATTCATAGCAAAGGCTTAGGAAAACCTAATACGAAAGAAAACATTAAGAGAAACCTTTACTGAAAAGGTCAGAATATCTGTACCTTATTCCAACGCAAAGATCGAAAAGCAGAAAGACGAAAACAAAGGATTACTCCCTCTTCACAGAACCTATAGACATTAACGGTCGTCCAAGTTATTAATGATTCCATAATCGTCAAAATGGTCTTTTAATATTTAGTATCCATAATTAGTAATCTTTACTTTAGGATTTTATTAGTGAGTCTTAAGTATTTTATAATCAATATTGTAGATTAGGGTTCGTTATATCATTTATTAAAGTCTAAGTTAAATGAGAAAATAGTTTTATAAATTATAACTCACACATGAAATAACACTTACTATATTTAGCTCAAACCCTAATATACTCTCATTTACGTTCTAGGGTTTCTTACTCTTTAATAACTCATTAATATGCATTCACTTTACATGTTACGTCTTAATGACTCTCCACTTAACCTAATACGTAATTAATAACCTTCTTTACTTTTACACTTTATCATACACGTTTATGATTTCATGTGACCGAGTTCTAGTTATTATAACTATATAAAAACGTATCTCATTTTTAAGTTATTAGGGTTTAGTATACTTCATACGCTTTACATATTAAACTAGGGTTTATATTTACGTACCCTTACTTATTTATTACACTTCTAAATCTCATGTACATATGTACTCGGTTCACCTAGGGTTTCGGCTAGCATGTTTTACACAAGACCTAGCTCATCTAAACATGTTTCGTATACAAGTTAATATGTTTTAAACCCCATTCGAAACTCATGCATGCCTCGTCCAACTCATGCATGTCTCGGCTTACATCAACTCAACATATACATGACCCGATTCAATATTACTTATCACTTACACGTTCCTTTATTAATTACAAGGTTAAAATAAATTAGGGTTTCCTTGTTCCTTGGTTACCACCTCTCGGCCAAAACAAAAAGAAAAGAAACGCGGCTAAACAAAGTATATCTCGACATATACATGCATAATACGTTAAAAGGAAGATGAATAAACGTTATACCTTCACTTGAATAAGAAAAATCGACACCAAGGGTGTGTGTGAGACTCTCGGCCGAGCAAAAGGAAAAGAAAAGGCAAAGCAAAACTAGGGTTTTAATTTAATGATTATGTGTTGTATTTATAGTTGTAGTATTTGAGTTAGATTAGGAAAGTGATTGGGTTTGGGTTGGCTTGGGTCCAACCGAACACACACACAAACAAAATGGGCTTCGGCCCCCCCTCCTTGGCTCACACGAACACAAACAATCACCCTCTTGGGCTTAGGCTTGGCGCAAAACAAAAACAAAAGACACGAGTCCAATAAACAAACAAACGGCCCAACTTATTAGCGAAACATATACGTCCTTCGTCGTACCAAAGTCATCCACGAAATTATATTCGTTAAGTTTTTATTTATTAGGTTTTTAATTTCCGTACTTTATTATAAACGTGTTTTACGTATTTTATTATTCTTGGTTCCAAGGGTATTTTAGTCTTTTTATAAGTTTTAGATTTTCGGGTTTTACAACTCTTCCCCTCTAAAAAAAAAATTTTTCGTCCTCGAAAATTGAAATGAAACGAAACGAAAACGATAACGAAATGAGAACATACCGAACTATTCAAAGAAATGAGGATAACTAGCTCGCATCGACTCTTCGGTCTCCCAAGTAGCCTCACGCTCCGGGTGATTTTTCCAAAGAATCTTAACGAACGGAATAACTTTACTTCTCATAACTCTTTCTTGTCTTTCCAAAATAGCTTCTGGTTCTTCAGGCAAAGACATATCGGATCGAATCTGATCAAACGGATACGAAGCAACGTGTAATGGATGATAATTGTATCCTCTTAGGAGAGATACATGGAACACATCATGAACATGCGATAACTGAGGCGGAAGTGCCAAACGATACGAAACTTCTCCTATACGTTCCAGAATTTCAAACGGACCAATGAATCGAGGACTAAGCTTGCCCTTGATTCCAAAACGTTTCACACCTCTAAACGGCGAGACTTTCAAAAATACCCGATCACCAACACGAAATTCTAAATCACGACGATGCTTGTCGGCATAACTTTTCTGACGAGACCTAGCCTCCTTTAACTTTTCTCTAGCAACAGCTACTTTCTCATTAGTGATCTCAATCATTTCCGGTCCTTCAATTAGACGTTCACCTACTTCATCCCAACAAGTAGGTGATCTACATTTCCTTCCATAAAGAAGTTCAAACGGTGCTGCCTTAATACTAGCATGCCAACTGTTATTATATGCAAACTCTACCAAACACAAATATTCATCCCAGCTGCCAGTCCATTCCAAAGCACAAGCCCTTAGCATGTCTTCTAAGGTCTGAATAGTCCTCTCTGACTGACCATCTGTTTGAGGATGAAAAGCCGTACTAAAATTAAGTCGAGTACCCCAAGCTTTTTGCAAACCCTTCCAGAAACGAGAAGTAAAACGCGGATCCCTATCTGACACAATAGCCGTCGGAGTACCATGAAGTCTAACTATCTCTTGCTGAAAAATCTCTGACAATCTGCCAATACCATAATCCTTCCTGATTGGTAAGAAATGAGCTGATTTGGTTAGTCGATCAACAACCACCCAAATCGCATCATGCTTCTTCTTAGTAAGAGGTAGTCCAGTCACAAAATCCATAGATATCTTATCCCACTTCCATGTCGGAATATCCAATGGTTGTAACAGTCCACTAGCTCTTTGATGTTCGATCTTCACTTGCTGACAAATCATACACTTCGACACAAACGTTGCTACATCTTGCTTCATGCCGTTCCACCAGAAATACTGTTTCAAATCCCTATACATCTTGGTAGAACCAGGATGAATAGTGAAAGGAGAACTATGAGCTTCAGTCATAACTTTCTCACGAAGTACCTGATCATTTGGAACGCAAAGCCTATCTTCATACCATACAATCCCATCGTTATCAACCTTAAACTCCGTCTGTTTACCTTCTTCAACATTCTGAGCTACGGCCCATAACTCGCCGTCATCTTTCTGAGCTTCCTTAATTTGCAGTATAAGGTTCGACTCCACCTTCATACTAGCCCAGTATCCATCAGAACCTCGTACGCACAACTCAACATCCAAACGTTCTAAGTCACGAATGATCCTAGGCTCAATCTCAATACTTGCAATCATACCTGATTTCCGGCTAAGTGCGTCAGCAACTACATTAGCCTTACCAGGATGGTACTGAATGTTAGTGTCATAATCCTTAAGAAGTTCTAACCATCTTTTTTGTCTCATATTGAGTTCCTTTTGAGTGAAAATATACTTGAGACTCTTATGGTCGGTGAAAATATCACACGTCTCTCCATACAAGTAATGTCTCCAGATCTTCAACGCGAACACTACAGCAGCTAACTCAAGATCATGAGTTGGGTAATTCTCCTCATAAGGTTTCAGTTGTCTTGAAGCGTAAGCTATCACCTTACCATGTTGCATCAAGACACAGCCCAATCCTTTCTTAGATGCATCGCTATAAATTTGATATCCTCCAGAACCAGATGGAAGAGTCAAAATAGGAGCGGAAACCAATCTCCGTTTCAACTCTTCAAAACTCTTTTCTCTTTCATCCGTCCACACGAATTTTTCACCTTTCCTCATCAATTGGGTTAACGGCAAAGCTAAACGAGAGAAACCTTCCACAAAACGTCGATAATATCCAGCAAGTCCTAGAAAACTCCTGACCTCAGTCACTGTCGTAGGTCTTGGCCACTTAGTGATAGCCTCAACCTTAGACGGATCCATGGTTATACCATCAGCTGATACGATATGACCAAGGAAAGCGACTTGTCCTAACCAAAATTCACACTTCGAGAATTTGGCGTACAACTTCTTCTTCCTCAGAATCTCCAACACTATCCGGAGATGTTGCTCATGCTCCTCTTCAGACTTAGAGTAAACCAAAATGTCGTCGATGAAAACAATAACGAACTTATCGAGAAACTCATGGAAAACACGATTCATCAGGTCCATAAACACAGCAGGTGCATTCGTCAAACCAAATGGCATAACGAGAAACTCATAATGACCATATCTGGTACGAAACGCGGTCTTAGGAACATCTTGCTCCTTCACACGTAGTTGATGATAACCAGACCTCAGATCAATCTTAGAAAAGAACTTAGCTCCTTGCAGTTGATCAAACAAATCGTCTATGCGTGGGAGAGGATAACGGTTCCGAATAGTAATACGGTTGAGTTCACGGTAGTCGATACATAGACGCATACTTCCATCCTTCTTCTTCACAAACAAAACAGGTGCACCCCATGGAGAAACACTAGGTCGAATGAATCCATTATCTATCATCTCTTGCAGCTGTTCTTTCAACTCCTTCAGTTCTACAGGTGCCATACGATACGGAGCTTTCGAAATCGGTTTAGCACCAGGAATCAACTCAATGCTAAACTCAACTTCTCGAGCTGGAGGAAGTCCAGGGAGTTCATCGGGAAAAATGTCAGTGAATTCACAAACAACGGAAAGGTTTTCAATGTTAGGACTCTCCATAGATGTGTCCTTAACAGATGCCAGAAAACCTTGACACCCATGAGCAATCATGGTCCGTGCCTTCATAGCAGAAATGAACTTAACAGATTTGAGTGGTTTAGAACCATAATAAACGAA
Source organism: Chrysanthemum seticuspe (assembly GCA_019973895.1). NCBI lineage: Eukaryota > Viridiplantae > Streptophyta > Magnoliopsida > Asterales > Asteraceae > Chrysanthemum > Chrysanthemum seticuspe. The sequence goes on from BPTQ01000005.1 coordinate 218,853,443, forward strand.
TTTAGGATGTTTGACGTCTCCAAAGATCACAGTTCTAGCATAGCAGTCGATGGAAGCTCTATGATAAGCCAACCAATCCATGCCTAGAATGATATCAAAGTCGACCATATCGAGAGGATACAGATGTGCATGGCGAATACGATCATCAAAACGAAGAGGACACTTAACGTATTTATGATCAATGATCATGTGACTTTTCATAGGTGTAGATATTGATAAGTGATTCGTTAGTGGTTGTGGCTTCATATTTAGTTTCTTAGCACATGTGACAGATATGATGGAGTGTGTGGCGCCAGTATCAAATAAAACGAAGACAGAATAATCATCAATGAAAAGAGTTCCCGTAATGGTACCTGAAGTATGCTCCGCCTGATTCCGAGTAGTAGCATAGACACGTCCAGTAGTAGGTGGCGGCTTGGTATAGTTCCCAGGAATCGCCGGGTTCCTCTTAGGGCAATCCTTGATCTTGTGAGTAGTAGAACCACAAGAGAAACATCCACCAGTGGCCTTGAAACACGGTCCCGGATGAGCCTTTCCACAAGTAGTACAGATAGGTGGGGGAGGCAAAACTTCAGCTGTCCTTTGCTGACCAGAAGATCCTGAAGCACGACCCTGATTCGATCCTCGAGTCGACTGATCTTTGTTGTAACGCTGGTTATTGTTACCCTGATTCTGACGATCATTTCCATTCTTACCAGCAGCTCTGCTATCCTGACCCCTCGCCTCAGGGCGCCTAGAGTCCACATTCCTTCCCGACTGACCCCGCTGATCATAACTCTTATCCCCTTGTCCCCTCGAATCATAACTCCTGCTAGTATTTCCCTTATACTCATTACTTTGAGTCCTACCTTGAATCCGATCACCATCGCGATTACGCTTGTTGTAACCTGAACCCTCATGAAAGATCTCAATGTTACGAGCTGCATCATTGCAGGCCGACACATCCTCATAGTCAGTGTTAAGCAGTCGGTCCAACACCCACTTCTTCAGTCCCCATTTGAAATGCTTAGCTTGGCGCCTACCATCTCCAGCAATCGCTCCAACAAAGCTTACCAACCTCATAAACCTACTCATGTACTCATTGGAGTTCTCATTATCAAACTGGTAGATCGCCTGATAATCCCTCTCATACCTTTGCTGTTCAGCATCAGGGAAGTAACGGTTATAGAAGATAGTCCGAAACTCCGTCCAAGTACAAGTAACAGCGAAAGCATCTCCTCCTCGTGCTTGTTTCAATGCTTTCCACCAATTTAAAGCATCACCTTCCAACTTAAACGCAGCCAAACGAGTCTTAAACTCGTCTCCACAACCCAATACTTCAAACAGCTTCTCAACATGAGTGATCCAGTCCTCAGCTTCAGTAGGAGTAGCAGCAGTGCTAAAAGAAAGAGGCTTGAGCTTACCGAAACGCTCGAGCCAAGTATGAATGCCTACGGGTTGATTTCCTCCACCACTACCCGAAGCACCATTCTGATTACGGATGTTGTTGATCACCTGTTCCATCATCTCAGGTGTAGTCAAACCAGGGAAAAGAGAGTTGAGAGCATTCGCAATCGCAGCATCCATGTTAACCGCATCATCGTCTCCATCCGCGCCACCAGTAGTACGAGTTCGAACCATCTAAACGATATTCAAACGATTAGCAAAATGAACAAAGATGAGATACGAAATGGAAGTTCGCAGAAGGAAACCTAAGTCTACCCAATCCTCACAGGTCAAATCTTAATTCTAAGGGATAACTTAAGGTTCTCATGTTCACAGGTCCTGACTACAAGTCGTAAACCTGGGCTCTGATGCCATAAATTGTAACGCCCCGACCCGCCAAGGGTAAAGGAATCACAAGTAATGGTGTCATATCAAAGCAAAACATTCATAACCAAAAGAAAGTCTTAACATAAAAGCGGAAAATAATCCAAGTCAAAAGACTTCAATACATAGGTCCCAGCGGAAGCATAATAAACTTCAACATAATATCCGAAATAAATAAGTCTAAATGGCATCATAAGAAATCAAAGCTAAAATCTCTAAGGTAAGTCCACTCAAGCACTCATCCCAAAGCAACCCAGCTTCCAATGCTTAGATACCTGCCGCGGAAGAAAAGAAAAGTGCGGCTGAGCTTCAAAAGCCCAGTGAACAGATATGAAAGCAAAAGCTAATACTAAACGATAACGGATATGAAATAAAGTGAATGAGCAATAACAAAATCTTTATCATTTTCAAAACATAAATCATAATTTCAAAAGATATTTATAGTCAACTACCACGAGCCCAGAACTTATATCAGATCACATTCATATTCACACAAGGCAACATTTTTGTAGGGGAGACCTACCAGAGTTATGAAGGACGTGCACGCACGCAGCATCAATCATCAGATAACATATAACATATAACAGATAACAGATCTAGGATGCATCCATACGCCCCTTCCTACATATTCACAAATATGCTTCACCATCCAGAGACGTGGCAGAACATCACTCTACTGCCCTAGAGTCATATCAGAGGTGCATCACTGATACGGACATGGAACCCCCATGACTAGTTAAATATTTGGCTCGGGTGTCAAACTATCTTAGGTCAAATCAGAATGTCATAACTGACACAGATCATATTTATCAGAAAATCATTCATATTTCCAAAATCATAGTTTTATAAATTATAACTCACACATGAAATAACACTTACTATATTTAGCTCAAACCCTAATATACTCTCATTTACGTTCTAGGGTTTCTTACTCTTTAATAACTCATTAATATGCATTCACTTTACATGTTACGTCTTAATGACTCTCCACTTAACCTAATACGTAATTAATAACCTTCTTTACTTTTACACTTTATCATACACGTTTATGATTTCATGTGACCATAAGTTATTAGGGTTTAGTATACTTCATACGCTTTACATATTAAACTAGGGTTTATATTTACGTACCCTTACTTATTTATTACACTTCTAAATCTCATGTACATATGTACTCGGTTCACCTAGGGTTTCGGCTAGCATGTTTTACACAAGACCTAGCTCATCTAAACATGTTTCGTATACAAGTTAATATGTTTTAAACCCCATTCGAAACTCATGCATGCCTCGTCCAACTCATGCATGTCTCGGCTTACATCAACTCAACATATACATGACCCGATTCAATATTACTTATCACTTACATGTTCCTTTATTAATTACAAGGTTAAAATAAATTAGGGTTTCCTTGTTCCTTGGTTACCACCTCTCGGCCAAAACAAAAAGAAAAGAAACGCGGCTAAACAAAGTATATCTCGACATATACATGCATAATACGTTAAAAGGAAGATGAATAAACGTTATACCTTCACTTGAATAAGAAAAATCGACACCAAGGGTGTGTGTGAGACTCTCGGCCGAGCAAAAGGAAAAGAAAAGGCAAAGCAAAACTAGGGTTTTAATTTAATGATTATGTGTTGTATTTATAGTTGTAGTATTTGAGTTAGATTAGGAAAGTGATTGGGTTTGGGTTGGCTTGGGTCCAACCGAACACACACACAAACAAAATGGGCTTCGGCCCCCCCTCCTTGGCTCACACGAACACAAACAATCACCCTCTTGGGCTTAGGCTTGGCGCAAAACAAAAACAAAAGACACGAGTCCAATAAACAAACAAACGGCCCAACTTATTAGCGAAACATATACGTCCTTCGTCGTACCAAAGTCATCCACGAAATTATATTCGTTAAGTTTTTATTTATTAGGTTTTTAATTTCCGTACTTTATTATAAACGTGTTTTACGTATTTTATTATTCTTGGTTCCAAGGGTATTTTAGTCTTTTTATAAGTTTTAGATTTTCGGGTTTTACAATGTTGTTTTCAGTTTTTCCTGTTATGTAATGATGTTGGTTGTCTGAACCTGATGGATGTACCCTCTGCACCCTGTGTGCAGATTTGTTTAATAATAATAATAATAATCCATGCTTTTCTTTTTCTTAAGATTTTTGCATCATACTTGTTGTCATTTATTACTCATTTACCAATGACATTTCCATTAACTCCACCTACAAAGCTGACATACTGTCCATCATAATGTTCAACATCTGAGAGATAGGACTTGTTGCCAGTCATGTGCCTTGAACATCCACTGTCTGTATAGCCTTGATCTGATCTTCTTGTCCTTGGATGTTCCTGCACATAAAAGAAAGGAGTTAGTTTCCTTTGGGGACCCAAGCCATGATTGACTTGGATCTGCCTCGTGTATCAATATAGTTATATCTATCAAAGGTCATTGATACACCATTGGGATTGGTTGTAGAGGTAATTCCTTTAGGTTTCCATTCCCAACGTGCTGAGGCCTTCACAGCATTTCCCATGTTACCCTTGGTCTTGTTTACAACCCTTGCAGTGGGAACTTTTGATTGAGCAGTGGTAACTGCTGGTTTAGTTTTAGGTACCCACTGTTGGTTATATTTAACCCCTTTATTAGAAAAAGACCTTTTCCCCGTTTATGTAGATTTTGCAAAAGTTGTTTTGGATTTTGCACTTGTAACAGGTGATTTAGGGTGAGCAGTGTTAACAGTTTTAGCAGTGGCAAAAGTTTTAAGACCACTTCTTAGTTGAACTGCTCTTGGGATCATTTTGCTGTGTGAATTAGGGTGTACTTTATTCTGAAACTTGTTTGACTCCACCCTTTTATTCCCATGGACTTCCCTTCTCCCAACATGATAGTCACAATTAGCATGTAAATGATTAAAGCTACCACAGATATAACATGCTTTATTGTACATCACAAAATCGCTACCTAGTTGTTGAGATTTAACATGATTCCAACTCCTTTGGTTACCCCTAGGAGTTGATGACTTGTTTCTATACATCTCAGCATACCTTACAGTTGATCTAGGCTTGTTAACTTGTTTCCTAGGTTCCTCTATAATAGTATTAACAACTTTTGGGATAGAAGCCTCTACATTCTTTTTAACATTCTCATCTACAACAGATGAGTCACTAGCACTTTCAAAAACATTAGTTTCATGCTTAACCTCTTCCCCACTTTTCACAAATTTGGGAGGACCATATTCAAGATTTAGATCCTGAAATTCCTCTAAACCTGTATGAGCTAAATCTATGCCAGGAGGTGATGGAACACCCCTTAGTGGTGGAGGAGCAGTGTTGTATCCCATACCAGACTTAACTTTACTAGTAATATGAGCATTCAAAATTTTATCAATTGACTTAGACTGATAATAACAGGTGTCAACAGTTAAATTGACATTCTCATTTATCTTTCTAAGTTTTTCAAACTCTTCTTGTAATGCCTCATTCACTGTTGTCTTATGATCTATCTCTCTTCTAAGAACAATCATGTCATCATTATATTTTGACTCATTTTCTCTATAATGCTCTAGTTGTTTTTCTAATACAACTATGCCTCTTCTAAGGTTTGACACAGTATAATTAGCAGCAAACAACTCTGTTCTTTGGTTATCAAATAACTCATTAAGCCTTTCAACTTCTCTAGAAGCCCTACATGTTTTAGAACAACTTTCAAAGTTTTGTACCTTAGAGTCAGAGAAAGCCATGAGAGCAAATTCAGTAGACACAAGAGCAGCATCTGAAGGTTCTTCCTCTTGTCCATCAGCCATGAAACTCCAATCATATCTCACACCATCAATTGCCAGCATTGCCTTTGGTTCTTCCACAATTGGTTCTTTCTTTTGCTTGTACCAAGTAGATCTTTTGTCCTGGTTCCTTGGTCTTCTGCATTCTCTAGCAAAATGCCCCAACTTGTGACAGTTGAAACACTCTACTTTCTTTTTATCGAACTCTGCAGTTTCACTACCATTGATGTGAATTGGCTTGCCAGTCTTCTTGTAGAATTTCCTAGCCCTAATGCTAAGAAAAGCTATCTGCCATTTTATGTCCATCTCCTCCAAGTCATCTTCATCAATTTGCTCTATGTCTTCATGAGTTAATATAGAGCCATTAACTTGAGTGGAGATAAAAGCATAAAAGGTAGGATCTCTAATACCAGCAACCTTCTTCTTTGAACCTGCAGTGGTAACACTAGCATTACCAGTGGAAACAGTGGAACCAACAGTGGCAAAATCATCATCATTGTCATCTTCAGAATCATCACTGTCTACAGAGGTTGAAAACAATGCCAAGCTGCTAGAGCTTGTACCATGTTTCCCTACCTTCTTCAATCTTTGTTCAATGAGTTTGAAGTTATTTTAAAGATCATTGAGCTTCATAGTTTCAATATATGGTTTATTTTCCCAGACTGTAACATTTGTATGAAACTCAGAAGGAAAACTTCTTAGAAACTTCAAATTGAGGTCTTCCTTTTCTACCTCAATGCCAAACACAGTCAGTTGTGTGACAATCTTCTGGAGTTTGGTGAAGATGCTGTCAAGTGAGTCATTGCTTGAAGCAGAGAAGTTTTCATAAATTTGCTTCAATAGTGTCTTCTTGTAGCATCACTGCCACCAAACACTGAGCAAATCTCTTCAAAAGGTTCTTTTGCAGTCTTGAACTTGCTGAAAGCAATGATTTGGTCTCTAGGAAGAGTCATTAGTAACAAACTTCTGACCTTCAGATCATTCTTCTTCTTTGCTCTTTCATCATTAGTCTCATGTACAGTAAACGTTACTACATCTGTGTCACCAACTTTCTCAGTCTTCGTTACAGACTTGAAGGAATCACCAGTTAAGATGATCTCCCATAGAGCATAGTCTTGTATGAGAAAGTATTGCTCAATCATTATCCTCCACATATCAAACTCATTGAGTTTGAGCTTAGGAAGCCTTGGAGAAGAGTTGGACTGGTTGTTTTCCATCTCCGTTGATTTGAGTGAGTAGGTTAAGCTTATTCCTTGTATCTTCTAAATCAAAATATCAGAACCTTCGCTCTGATACCACTTGATGGATCTAAACACACTCCTTGTGTTGATGATACTTTGAGTTATATTAATAAGCACGTGGAATATACTTAGTAATACTTAGAAGATGGTTAATAAGATGTAATGTAAGTGAGAACAGAATAACACAAAGCTCCAATATTATTAAGAAATAATACGAGTGATCTTACTTATCACTAGGGTTACACCTTGAAGCTTATATGAATAATTTGTACTCTAAGCAATGACCTAGGATCTCCTTTTATAGCACAATGAGTCCTTTACAAGATAAGTATAAACCTAACAATATAGAATATACACAAGATCTTTTCTATACTTATCAATACACGGATACATAACAATTATCCTAATAGCAGTGGTAATAATGTACTGGCAGTGGTAATGAGTTTCCACTGCTAGTGTAATCTTTAGCAGTGCTAACCACAAGCGTATCAGTGGTAACTGTTAGCTTTATTCCCAACACATTTTCTATAGTAACAATCACTCTCTCTCACCTAACGTTTCATCAATGGTTGCCACTCCTAACATCAATTAGCTAAAAGACACATGTGGTTCAGATGATCTCAGACATTGTTTCAGGTTCTTGTTCTCCCAAGAGATTATAGAGGATGAGGGATTTCTGATTAATATTGGAGAGGAGTGTAATCAGCTGAGAGCTAAGATCGAGAAGTGTGAGCAGACTGTGAGCGAGGCTCAGTATTTTAGTCCTTTTCATGAGGTTGCTACTGACGTTGTGGATTTCCTGGTGGTGACGCTGGAGAGGGAGTGCCAGAGGCTTCATTCCTTGACTGCAATCCTAGCGCCCATGAAGGAATCAAGGAGAAGGAGTTCCATGTGCAGCTGATGGAGTTTGATGAAGACCTTGGGGATGCTTAGGTTGTTTTTATGTTTGTCTTTTGTTTGTTGGTCTTAGGATATGTTTTTTTATGTCTCTTAATGTGAAGCTCTTGATGAATCGGACAATGTATGTAAGTTGATGGATGTAATGGAATAGAATGATGAAACATCAGTCGTTAGTTTTATTTGCGCCTTGATCTTTTTGGTATGAATGTGCAATGTTTCTACTTTACATTTACTTTTTGTATTGATTATTTAAAATGGTAACATATATAGTCTTTATTATGTGTTTGACTTTCTCTCTCACACACACCCCCATAAAGCATAGGCAGAAATGGATCTGGGAGAAATAGATCCATATAGCAATATTTGGTTTTTCAAAATCAAATCAAAGAATACCAATGTTGCAAAAATCGGTCAACTCGGCCGATTAATCGCCGATTAATCGTTAATCGGCCGAGTACCTTGTCGATTTTTAAAAATCGGTCGAAAAATCGGCCTAGGATAAAAATCGACACTAAGCAGTCAAAAAATCGACCGAATCGGTAAAAAATCGGCCGAATCGGGTAAATCGGTTATTTTAAAAATAATAATAATTTAGGCATTATACTTAATTTGGGGATCGTATATTTTACTTATAACGCACAATGAGCATCATAATCAGAATTGGAGCATTTTATTGAGGTTTGGAAACATAGCAGGCTTGGAATCGGTTAAAATTTTTAGTTTGGTCTCTAGAAATACCAAAAAACTGCAGGAAATGCCAATCCGATTAATCACCGATTAATCCCGACTTGACTGATTACTCGCTGCAAGGTGGTCGACCGCCCGACTACCGATTCATGATTTTTGCAACATTGAAGAATACACAATCAAATTATACAACAAACAATTTTTAATCATGTAGCCTGCTACAGGTTGATGATGGTGATCTTCAAGGGTTTAATGGTTTGACCATTGCTCTGAATATGGGCTTGGGAGTTGCTTAAGCCCGTTAATGATGGTAGCAAGATTTTGCAGGTATTGTTTGTTCATTTGTATGATCATTGGATTTTGTATGTGGGATTTGGATTTGAGAGTGCTTAGATTTATAGGGGGTTTTAGAAATGTGTTCAGTCACTTAAAGTTTCTTTCTTTATTATGTTTTGTGGTTTAGAGGGATTATCGGTGATTATCTGATTGGTGTATAGGTGTAGTTAAACTGATTTTGATTATAGGCTCAACTGGTCAGGCTTAGTAGTTACTAAAATGAAAATGGTTTTGATTTTATATAGCGGTCGTATTAGATGTGTGATTGTACAATAAATCGTACGACCAGGCCTTGCGATGATGATCGAAGGATATGAAGGTGTTGTGATTGCGCCAAGCTTGTAGCCAACCTGCAATAGGAAATAAGGAGACACTATGTTAAGTGATTGCGCAGGGGTTGGACCCTGCGAACCACCTCTGGCATGCGAATAAGTATGTGTTATGGAATGTAGGTAAGTTTGTAGTAAAAATTGTAGTGTTGAGTGAACATACCATCATTAATGACTCGTCCACTCTATTTATAGGGAAGAAAATTGGCTTGAAGAGTGTTTGCACATGTTTTGGAGATCATGGGGGCGTCCCATGATTTGTGGTAACCGCTAAGGCTTAGTGGCCCACTCTCTCTATCTTGGCGGGAAAAGTTAAGAGAAAGAGGAGACGTGGGTTGGACCAAGTCTTTGCCATCTTCGTCTTAATGTCCTCAAAGGTCATATGATGCAGGTTTTTCGACCAGGATTTAATATTTTTAAGTCTCGTCTACCTAAGCTCTACCTATTGCACTAACGAGCAGTGAACCCGATCGTGTGTAGTATAGAAGGTGGTAAAGTCGAGGTCGTTCCCAAGAGCTATGTAGATGAGGATCCTATTAAGTCTAATTGTCACGGTTTTAAAGGGTTTTAAGTTGAAATGATTAATTGAACTAAAAGACAAGAACTAAAATACGGAAATTAAATTGAGGTGAACAATAATGAGAAGGTGTGCTAACCTAATTATTCATCCTATCATGTCATGTCTATGTTTTCTAATTACTTCCTATTGATTCAAGTGGGGGTTCAAGTCGCTATGACAACATTTGGTCAATTCGTCATAACCTATCAACAAAGGTTCCTACCTTACGTCAAAGGCCTACCCTTTGGGGAGTCGAGGGTCTCAAGAAACCTAAGCCAAGTCATTAAGTACCCTACATGCATGATTTAAAACAATTTGTGCCCGGGCGATAGCATCTTAGACACACATCCCTAACTTCTTATGTTCATACTTCCGAACGGTGATCCTTTGGTCAATTCGCACAAGAGGAATTGGTAGTCTTTTGGTCAATTCTTACCAAACCTCTCTACCTACTTACTTAGGGTCTTTTGGTCAATTCTCCTAAGCAAATAAATACGACCGCAACTCAAAACTACCAAAGCTATGGTGACTACCAACGAACTATGCATGCATACACTAGAAACAATTATAGAAGCATGAAAACATAAACAATATAGTCAAGGAATCATAACTAGGCTAGCACCAAAGGTGCTTAGCCGATCATATTAAAAGACACAATCAATTCAATGTTTAACATGATTAATGAAGACATGAATTAAAGTGTAAAGAATAATCGCTAAATCTTATCGATATGGTGTGATTCCTCCCTTGGAGATGGCTCTGTATGCTTCATATGATATGCCCTTGGAACCCTCTTCACGTTCTCTGACTTTAGTTTGTGAGTGAATGATATCAAATGCAGATTTTAGGGTTTGTATTTATAGGCCCGATCATAGTTATGGCGTAACTTAAGTTGAGAGTTACGCCGTAACTTAATTATCCTCCAAATAGAACTCTCGTAGTGGTGATTACGGCGTAACTTAAGGAATAGGTACTCCGTAATTATAGCTCTGCCATAATTTTGTTGAGAGTTACGCCGTAACTTAAATACCCTCCAAACTCAAGTCTCGTAGTGCTGGTTACGTCGTAACGCATATTAGGAGGTTACGGCGTAGTTGACGGAGGCGCGAAATTCCCCATGACCTAGATGGTTGCGACGTAACTTAAGTTGAGAGTTACGCCGTAACTGCTGTTGACTTGGTCTTTGTAAGGTAATCCCAACTATGGCATAATTGAGAATAGGAGTTATGTCGTAGCTTCTTCAATGATAGCATACTAAGGTAAAACTGTTAAGAAAATATCCAAATCCGCGTCTCCCTGAAGGACCCTACTGACGAAGTAGATATGGATTTGCTTCTTTTCCCTTTCCACCAGTAAAACATCACTAATGCTTTCGAAGGATGCTGCAATATACATGAACAACACTTCACCTTTGATTGGGGCGGTAAGTGTAGGTAATATTTCCATGAACTCTTTCAGCTTTTGAAAAGCGGCTTCCGCTTCCATGCTCCACTGAAATGTCTTTTTGTCCTTGCAACCCTTAAGTATCTTGAAGAAGGGTAAGGACCTGTCTGCTCCCTTCGATAGGAATCTGCTGAGGGCTGCTAACTTCCCGCTTATACTTTGTACATCTTTGAGGGACTTAGGAGCTTGTAGATCTGTAATGTCCTTGACCTTCGAAGGATTAGCTTTGAATCTATGCTTCGTGATTATATGTCCCAAGAATTGCCCTTCCTCTACGCCGAAAGAGCACTTATATGTCAGAGAGTAGGTCTTCTTCTGTCCTGCTTTTGATGACCATGTCATCTACGTATGCATCAAGATTCCTTCCAATTTGTTTGTTGAAGGCTTTGTCTACTAGCCTCTGATAGGTAGCTCCTGCATTTTTCAAACTGAAAGGCATTTTCTTGTAGCAGTACACACCTTTTCCTGTGTAGAAGGCCGTCTTTTCCTCAACCTCTTCTGCCATCTGTATCTGGTGATACCCTTTGTAGGCATCTAGGAAGCACTTCAGTCAGAACCTGATAGGGATTCTACCTTCCAATAAATCTCTGGTAGAGGGTAACAATCCTTCGAGCAAGCTTTGTTGATGTTTGTGAAATCAACACACATACACCACCCTCCGTCATGTTTTTTTTACCATCACTAGGTTAGCAACCCAAGTTTGGTATTTCACTTCCCTTAGTATCCCTGCTTGTACAAGTTCATCAACTTCCTTACATACAACTGCGTTTCTTTCTGGTGCTACGCTCCGGCGCTTCTGCTTCATCGGCTCTATGTGTTTGAACTCATTGAGCTTGTGTTCTGTACCGAAAGGCTTCCCATCAATGATGAGAGTTCTTGGGACTCCCGTCATGTCTGAGTATGTCCATGCAAAGACTTCTGCATTGGCTCTGAGCAGCTTTTCTAACTCTGCCTTGAAACTGGTTGGAAGCTGTCTTTCGATCACCACCGTTTGTTCTGGATGAAGCTCGTTTATCACAATACGCTCTTCGGCATCTGCACAACTTAGGATACTCTTCGGAAATTCTTCGGGACTTTCTCTGACTCTTTTCCCCACATCTTTTGACCTCCCCGTACTATAGCTAGAGAGTAGCATTCCAATTCTATAAGGCATTTGGAAATTTATTGTTGCGTGTATGGTGGAGACTACAATACCCATCTTCTGCATGGCAGTCCTTCCTATTAACATGTTGTAGGGAGAGTGACCTTACGATCGTGAAATTAAGGGTTTCTTTTCTTGTCAGCTTCCCTTCTCCGATCGTCACCTCCAAAGGCACCTCTCCTAGAGGCCATGAATGTTCGCCTGAAAATCCCACCAAAGGTATCTTCGAATCTATCCTCTTAGACCATATCAAAGGCTTAAGTTTTAGGAAACAATGCTCGTATATGATTTCACAGGAGCTTCCATAGTCCATATAGGCTCTATTCACTTCTCTGTTGGAAATTAGGACTTTGATGACCATGGGGTCGTTCGAAAGGACCCTACCAGCAACTGAGGGAAATGTCACGTCCCCCACCTTGCAAAATCCTTTTTCTGAAACTTTTCATTTTAAACCTGGCTCGCCCCTGCGTACCATGAGTATAGGAGCTTCGACAGGGGTGGTATCTTTTCCCAATTAAGTATCGGAGGCTTTCTCCTTGCCTTTCTTTATACATTTGACCAAATGTGCCAACTGGCCCGACTTCACAACTTCTTCTATTTGTCTTTTTAGCTCTCTGAAACTGTTTGTGTCATGACCGTAGTCTTTGTGGAAGTGACAATACTTCGTGGTATCCATGTTTCTGCCCTTACTTGTCATACGAGGGGGTGGTTTGAACGCCTTCGCAGCCCTTTCTGTTGCAAGTATCTCCATTAGAGATTTAGACAGGCTTCCTAAGAGCCCATGGTTGGCACCTTTGTTGTATGGAGTGAACCTGTCTATGTTTTTGTGCCTGTTTTTCGACCCTTCCCGCAAAGGGTGCTTCGGGAACTTGCTGTGACTTTCTTTGCTTTTAATCGAAGCCCCATTGGTAGCTACCTCCTTAGCCTCTATCCAAGTATACGTCTTTTCCATCAAACTCTTGTATGTTGTCGGAAGGTTAGTAGATAGGAATTCTATCAAAATTCGGTTTCGTAGGCCATGCACGAAACCAGAGATGCGCTAATCTTCGTGTAATCCTAAAATCTGCAAAGTGTCATCTGTATACCTCGTAACGAAAGCCCTAGTGCGCTCATTTTCCCTTTGCTTAATTTTGTGCACCGTCAAATGGGTTCTTGTGAATTTCTTCTGCTGACTAAGTGTGATCTAAATTTAGCCTTGAGATCATCCATATTCACAATGATGCCTGGCTTCTGCCCATTCCACCATATACGAGCAGAATCCCGTAGGGTGTATGTAAACATGTGGCAGGCCACAGGCATGACCCACTTCTGCATCTTAATGGCCCCTTAGAACAACTGAAAGAAATTGTCTGGATCACCCTTTCCATCGTAAGTGCCTATTTGTGCAGGCATCTTCAACCCATCGGGTAATGGGTAGTCTTCTATCCATCTTACGAAGGGTGTCATGGAACCCATAGGCTTCGAGTACAGGTAGTTATAAGGCTACATGTAGGTTGGGACAACATTATATGGGTTGTGGTTCGTAGGTCTTCCAACAGGAGTTTGATTAGAGTAAGGTGGATAGGTCGTGGGCATAAAGGAAGGGTGACTTCCCATAGTTAATGAAGGGTATACCATGGGTTGTCCACAAGACACTTTCCCATAAGGTTGAGGAAATCTAGGATTATTGGTCTGCCCATTAAATGGGGGGTAGACCCCGTTAGGATAAGACTGAGCTTGAAACGAAGGGTACATACCATTGGGAGGAAGTGTAACACCCCCAAAAACCGAGGGCGCCACTCAATTGGCATCATAACACAGGTAATAAAGAGCGGATAATAAAACCCGTTTAAGAACTTTTATTAATAAAATAATAAAGTTTACAAAAGTTTAATTGTTGCGGAAATATGGCCCATTAATAAAAAGTGGTCCCAATACAAATATCAGCGTAGTCTATGACCATGCCATGCCAAGCCCTGCCTTGATATCGTCATACTTCAAAATCAAATACCTGAGAAAACATGCTAAAAAGGTCAGATATAAAGCTGGTGAGTTCATAGGTTTAGTAATAAAACAGTTGATCACAAGATTTCAAGTTAAACATAAAGTATGTTATGTTTTTATACACTCATAGTGCGTTTGATTGCCTAGCCGGTCAATACAAATGATAGGAACCGTATTTAAACAGTTTGTAGCTAAATAGATGGAACCGTATTTAAACAGTTCGTAGCTAAACAGATGGAACCGTATTTAAACAGTTCGTAGCTAAACAGTTGGAACCGTATTTAAACAGTTCGTAGCTAAACAGATGGAACCGTATTTAAACAGTCGTAGCTAAACAGTTGGAACCATATTTAGACAGTTCGTAGCTAAACAGATGGAACCGTATTTAAACAGTTTGTAGCTAAACAGTTTTCAAGCAATTGTGATCATGAAAGTAGTGGTAGTAAGTAGTCTCCCCAAAGGAGTTTGTATAACAGTTACTAAAAGCAAAAGTAGGGCTATGAACCTTGCATATATGATAAAACATTTATATCCATAATAAGATAATCCAATATGCAATCAACAAGTAAATCGTGTTTTCAAGTAAGAGCAAGTAATGGGTTTAAGCATGAGCGAGCACTGAGCTTAGTTAAAAACGAACATGTATTCTCCCCCAAAACAGTTATAAAACAAGTAAAAGAAGGGGCTATGAACTCACCTTGGTATGCAGAAATATAAGACATCACAACTAATATCAAGTAATAAACGTGCATGGCTCCGACACGCAACTTAGATAAGTATGGTGTGGTTTTTAGTCTAAGTCTTGTATTCAAAAACAACGTTTGTAAGTTTACAAGTATTTATGTTTTTTAAATGCTTGAAGTTCAAAAGCAAAAGTTTCCACATATTTGGATCTTTAAAATGCTTGGAGTTAAAAACAAATATTTTAAATATTTGTTTTATAACATTTTATGTGAAGTTTCATGAATTATTTTGATTGTCGATAATGATCGAAAAGTGTAGTTGCGAAAATAATTCGCACGTCTTGGCTCTTGGAAAATATGGAGGAATAACGTATACGAAACTTTCGTATAAGAGTTGACTCGTATAGTGACTCAAGTATTCTCACGCCAAAAAAGGAATAGATGATCGACACAGTCGATAAAAGTACTAACGCGTACTTGAGTCGAGAAGGAATGACAAAAGAAGTCAAGGATATAGCGACAAAGACAAACGTCGATAGAGAAAGTCAATTAGTACGTTTCGGCATTTACCCTATGTTCCCAAATAATTTGTATAAAACATACATGTTTTATAGATAACGGTAAGTTTGGATTAATAATTCAAACTTCAAGAGTTTTACGATATTTCAATATATTGTTCATCATTTGATGGATTTAAAATAAAAGAGTTATTGAGAATAAAGTTTAAGTGTAGAAAATTTATAAAATTTCGTCATGACCCCTTCATTTATAGAACGTTCCCAAGTCATTTCGACTTATTAAAACTCATGTTGCAAAACAATATTTCTCGACAAGTTTATGATTGACAAATCGTTATTAGTTGAATAAGTGTTTATTGCATATTTTAGGTTTGTTACGAGTCTAATATATTAAATTCTTTACGAGTCTAATATATTGTATCGTCTCAAGTCCAAAATGTCCAATAAATGCTCATACAACTACAAACGTTTGTCCAAAATAATCCAAATCCAATTTTAATAATTTTCGTCCAATAACGTCCAAATCCAATGATCAAATCCAAGCATAGGCTTTAATAAGTATTTCCAAGTCCAAAATATTTAATCCGTTAAGTATTTGTTTTGTCCAATTATCTAAATCAAAATCACATCCCATATCAATCCCGAGTAGTGATCCAATAAGTATCTGAAACGTCATCGACTAAAACAAAGATAATAAGTTACGTTAATAAACGTTAAATGAAATGATTAACGTAAAAAATAAACATATATAATTCAACACTTGATTTTTAGTTTCCGAAACAATACATATCGATATTAACATATACGACCAATTTGAGGTGACCTAAACCTTGTCAATGACTCAAAAGAAGTTTCGTTTAGGCCTAACGTATATTCCAAGTCCCCACGACACTTCGTGTGTTGTGGTACACAAAACAACACTCGCCGTGAGTGTCGTTAGTTCAATAGTTCATGTTTCGTAAAATACAAGTTAAATCATTTATAACACTCTTGAATAACAATCAAACGACCAAGTACTTCCTCATCTAAATCCTAGAACCAAGACAAAGCCAAGAACAACACAATTGAGGGTCGGGTCGGACCACCACTTCGGGTAGACTACCACAGCCGCACCACCACCTAAGGGTGGTGGTGGTGGCGGCTCCAATAACCACGACAGAAACCCAAAACCATGACCACAACAAGACTCGTCCACAAAACAGTTCCTATACACGGCTAACATCATCAATACGAGTCGTGACTCACCTCCATTTGAACAATAACCGATCGGCCCAACAAACAAAACTTTGCCAAACTCAAAAAAAATAATAATAACATGGACGAATATATGCTCAGAAAATAATAAGATCACGGAATAAACATGAAACGGCTCCGAGTCAACTGACTCGGAGCGAGTCACGGCGAGTCATGAGCCAAGAATAAAGATCCATGCGTTTTAGTTTATAAAACATTATGTTTTATATAGTTTTGATTTGAGAAACGTTTTTATGAGTTAAACCGGTTAGGGTTTTAAATATATTGAAGAAAATGATGAAATGGAGGCGCGTGGACTTACCAATGGAAGAGAGGAAGAGGAGGAGGGTGGTGGTTGGGCGGCGGCAGGTGGTGGTGAGCGGTGAAGAACCTCAAAAACACCCCAAACGCACTCCTTTTTATCCCAAACGCTCCAGAAACGACGTGAGGAAGATGATCTATGCGTTGGTAACAAGAAAATGGGTGGCCGGAATTTGGCCGGAACCGGCGACGACGCCGCAATATTTTCCAGTGGGTGGTGGTGCTATACTTAAGAGATGAACCCTAATTTTGGGTCTTTTATATCCCTAGAGGGACCAAATGTGGACAACACAAAGTTCAGGGGCGGCAGTGTAAATTAATCAGGGGCTGTTTTGAAACTTTTAATAATCTTTTATAAATAACCCTTATGGGCCCCATTTGACGTAGCAAACGACCGTTTAAAAATACGAGACTTGCGCCATTGCGTCCGAAATAATTTTTCTGATAAAAATGAGTATTCATATGTATAGTTTTCTCGAATTTAAATTAATTAATTAATCAAATTAATTTAAGAGTTTAAAGTCGCGCAGGCTCACTTATTTCGTAGTTTTCGCGTTTCACGAGATATCCTCTCGTTTTTAAGCTCAATTAGGATTGGGAAAGTTTGAAAGCAATGTCTTGAGAATAATGAATATAATTTATTATTAACATCAGTCTGGAAAATTTCGGTTTGTTGTTTGAATGGAAATAATTCCATAACGAGAAATGTATATACGAAATACGTATAAAACGAGTTGGATTGTGTATCGTTGCATAAAATGTGATACAATGAGAGTAGAAAAGAGTGGGAAGTTAAAACATGAACTTACTCGAAGTTTTGGTATTATATTTACGTTTTAACACGTGAATTGGAATATTTCAGTTACACGTTGGAAACGGTTAACGTGTAAAATATGTTTTCGAGTGTGTTTTTATAAAAGAAATATAAAAACATCAATATTGGTTCAAAAATGTGTTTATTAGACTAATACCATACTTTCTATTGGTCGGTTCGTGCGCGAGCTCGTGTTTTCAATAAAGTGAGATAACTTCTCGTGTGAGTTTGAAAACTCATAGCAGGGTCAGAAAATAAAAATTTAGCATTTTCTGATAATCATAAATAGTTTAAATTGTTCCAGTGTGCGGAATAACTTCCCTTATTTATCTCAAGTGAGCTAATGCTTGCTCAAAATCGTTCAGGTAATAATAAATAATAATTTTTTATTAAATTTAAAATGTGGAAATTTACCGATTGCATTGACCGGAGGTAGATTGCCTTCTACGCCGGATGCGTGAGAAAGCTGCAATGGAACTCCTACTTCAGTACACCCTAGTTGGGCTGCCAATAATGGAGGCATATTAACCTATGTGATTTCCCTTTGGTGATTCCTCCCATTGGAGCCTTCGCCCGTTGCTCCCTCTCTTCTAGTTGGAGCCCTTTTTGGAACTTCTTCAAAACGTACCGATCTTCCGTTTGGCCTTCGACTCCTAGGAGACCATACCCTTAGCACATAGCGCGTAGCTCCTTGAGCGGAGGGTCTGGGCTCTATTTCGATCTCTTCGTCATACTCGTCACTAGAGTATTCTAATTCCCTTCGCATCTCCACATTTCGCGTTTGCCTCCTGCGAGCCCTTAGCATGGACTTCAATGCTTCGAGGTTAGCTTCGACAAAGGCAGGACTAATAACCGGTCGACGTCGAAGCATGATTATTTGGTGTCATTTCTGGATGAGATCGTGTTGTGGAAGTGGAAGCGGTTATTGAGGGAAGGTTGTTAGGGTCATTCACTGGAATTGGTGTCAAAGTCGAGAATACCGGTGGGGGAGTACCTTCTCTTCCTTGACTCATGCCTAAAATGTAGTGAGAGTGATTGACTGGTTATAAGCTTGGAAATAACGAGACTAATTGTAGCGGGTCCCACGGATGGCGCCACTGATTGTACAATAAATCGTACGGCCAGGCCTTGCGATAATGATCGAAGGATATGAGGGTGTTGTGATTGCGCCAAGCTTGTAGCCAACCTGCAATAAGAAATAAGGAGACACTATGTTAAGTGATTACGCAGGGGTTGGACCCTACGAACCACCTCCGGCATGCGAATAAGTATGTGTTACGAAATGTAGGTAAGTTTGTAGTAAAAAGTGTAGTGTTGAATGAACATACCATCAGTAATGACTCATCTAATCTATTTATAGGGAATAAAATAGGCTTGGAGAGTGTTTGCACATGTTTCGGAGATCATGGGGCGTCTCATGATTTGTGGTAACCGCTAAGGCTTAATGCCCCACTCTCTCTATCTTGGCGGGAAAGCTAAGGAGAAAGAGGAGACGTGGGTTGGACCAAGTCTTTGGCTTCTTCATCTTAATGTCCTCAAAGGTCATGCCCTTTCCCAACTGGTAACCATATCACAGATGAATGGTTTGACGCCAACGACGACTTCAGAAGATTGACTTAGTCCTTCTAAATGAAGGTTTGACCAAGCTTGAAGGGGAGTCCTTCGACCTGTTCGGAGGGTACATCATCAATGTGAAAGTGGAGTTGTTTCTATCTATGTATGGAGTGGCTTTCGCTAGAACGAATTTGGTGTTTGTATAATAATTGAGGTTACTCCATTTCCCTATGCTTGTGTTGTGTACCTATTAGTAGCATCCCATTATTGGTTAAGTCTTCCGCTGAGTGAATTTTGGGGTTGTTACAACTTTTGTAAACCCTGATTTTAGGGTTTAGTGATTATTTGATCTTGATTTGATTTGCGTGGAAGGTAACAAGGTACGTCTACTTTTAGGATAATTTTTTATACTATATGATCCTTGCTTGGGTTGCATGAATCGTGTTTATTTGTTTATGTTTATGATTGTAGTATTATTTAAATTCCAACACATATGGGTTTCTTTTAGACCTGCAGGTTGATATGGGTCACCATAAGTTTCATAAACAGGTTGATATGGATGATTTGTAGAGTTGTGCTAGATGATTAACAAGTCATACGGGTCACAAACGATTCACACAGAAAATGGAATTTATGAAATATACAAACACGATTTACCTTTCAATCTCGTCATAACAGTGATCGAAATCACGTTTCAGTGATGATGTAGCCTCCGTCATATATGGTTGCTAGTGGCAGCTGGTAAGGCACCATGGTCTTACAGAACCATTAGATTATATCCTTATTTATGTGCATTCGCTTTGCTTACCATGTTCCTCATTTTGTCAATAAACATGGTTTCGAGTAGTCAATGGAATATATACTTGTGGTTGTGTTTATGATTGGTTAAATTATCAGTTAGTCGCTTTGCAACTCTAAATTAACGAGACTCACTCATCAATACATTTAATATTTTCTTAACCTCTTTCTGGGAGCCATTTTGTTGTATAGATGAACTAAAAGCATGCTCATTCCTAAGGCACCACGAGCTAAGGTCTAATTAATTTGTAAATATTTTGTGTTTGCAATGATGTTAAATCTTGATCGAATTTAATTGGTTTTGCTTCCTATGAACTAAAAGAAAGTATCGGGTCTAAAATGGATGTGAATTAGCAGTTTTGCCTTACGCTAAACAAATGTACACATTCTTCTTATTTCAATTCCTTAAGTCCACATATAGCCGGTATATATAAGAGATGACTTTGTGCTAAATAAGCAAACAAATACTTTGCACCAGAGACTTGCATTCATCATGTTTCATGGTTTTTGGTTGTGGGTTTTAGAATAGAAACCTGTTCTAGAGAGACAGTAAGAGCTGGCAATCACAACCCGCTCACTCAAATGGGTATATTTGGATAAATTTATAGACCTGTCAGGTTGATATGTGTCACCATAAATTTCAAAAATTGGTTGATATGGGCGAGTTTTAAGAGTTTGGTTGGACAATTAACGATGCATACACATATGATTTTCCCGTAGAGTGAAATACAACTATCAATTACCTTTTAAATAATAATGATTAAAAAATACATTTCAATCACCAAAAACAATCGCCACCTCGCTTGTCTTACCATGTTCCTCATTTCATTAGTAATCTTGGTTTCGAGTAATCTGTGGAATGTATACTTGTGATTTATGTGCATGTACTGATTAGTAATTACTGTAGAAGGTACATCAACTGTCCCAAAAAGTATAACAATTTGTATGATTTAGCCTAGCTGATGTATGTGTTGGGTCTATTATAGATTTAATGATACAAAACAAGAAGAATGAAACATGAAGGACTAAAAGTGACAAGACGGAAACTACAAAAAGATGGAGGATTTGGAAGATTCTAGAAAATATGCTTAAAAGAATATTTAGTTTCCTAATTGTATTATGATTCATCTTGCAAACCCTAGATGTCTCTAGTATATAAAGAGACATAGGGTCATTAGTTTTATAGTACGTACAAGATGTAGACGTCTAAAGGTGTGTGTGTGTGGGAACCTAGGCGTAGGGAAAACGCCTAGGGTTTAGTTAGTTAGTGTTAGATCAAGTCTTTGATCTTTATCATAGTTAGTTAGTTAGTTTATGATAATGAAAAACCTTGTTCATAATAATGTTGATTCTATGTTTGAATATTCCGCTTTCATTATTATGTGTTCCTAGATATAATATTAGACCTAGTCTAAGAGCTTACAACGATCTTCACATGTGGTATCAGAGCCTGGGGCTCGTGATATCTAGGATTTACAAGGTTTTATGTGTCGAAGAATGATGAAAAAGACGAAAAATTCGGATCTCAAAATTTTCGTATTTTTATACAGCATTGTTTTGAAACGGCGATAACTTTTTCGTTAACCGTTGGATCGGGACGAAATTTTAAGTGGACGTTCTCTATGTACTAATCTAACTTTCCACCGAAGGGATCTTCAATTGGAGCTTTCAGTAAAAAGATATGCTATGTCGAAGTTGGCTGCTGAAGGATTTTCAAAGTACTGCTGAAACAGTACTTTGATATATGATTGGTTTGTGTTCGGATTTTTCGGGTTTATACAAGGTTTGTGTTGTCAAAGTGAAGCAGTTTTCAAGTAGATTTGATGAAGAAACGATTTGGATTTAAAAAAGGTTAATTCTGTTAATCGTTATTATTTTTTTTGGAATCGATCTTTCTGTGGCAACAAAAATAAACATGGTAACCTCGTACTGCATTAAATTGGTTATAATTAATTGGAGTGGATCGTCTTTTCCATGGTACAAGTGGGACCCTCGATGGCTTTTATTCGTTTCAAGTGATCACGTCATAAGGTTTGGTAATGTTGATATATACGCATGTGGACAGCAAGAGAATATTTCGTTTTGTCAAAAGTTGCGGTGATGTATTTATTTGATTTAATATTATTTGTCACGTGAAAGTAATATCACGTGGGATTTGATTCAAGAAAAATGATAGGATTCGATGTGATACAATATAGGGATGCTACGGTGGTCTCATGTTCTTATTGGCTGATATTATGTCCACTTTCTACTTTAATCACGTGGGAAGCTTGTATTTGATGTCACATGGTACCATGGCTACTGATTGCTCATATTTGAGGAAAGTACTGTTGGAATTTTCAAGGTACTGCAGATTTTGTTCGAAAGTACTGCAGTTCATAAAAGTACTGTTATTAATGAAAGTACTGCTCGAACATCCAAAGTACTGCTTGGTATGTTTGAAAGTACTGCTTAAGATTTTTTAAAGTATTGTTGTTTGACGAAAGTACTGCTGTTTGATGAAAGTACTGGTGAATTGGTTATTGATTGAAGGTACTGATATTTATATGAACCAGTAAGGTTATTTTGTTCAAAGTACTGTTTATGTTCAAAGTACTGCTTCTTTTTAAAGTACTGCTCAAGGTACTGAATCTTTATTAAAGTACTGCTCAAGGTTTTTGCATGGCGAAATTTATTTGGATTGGCAGTATAATGGTTTATTACGAGGAGATTTGGAATTAAGGGGAAGTCGATCATAATTATTGTTATGGTTTTTGGACGACACACACACAGGTTATTGTTCATACACACAAGGAGTTTGGTGATTTGTTCTTAAAAGGATTCAAAAAGGCTCATATTTGATTCTTATTGTCATAATTGATTACGAAGGAAGGCGTTTATCACCTATTTGTAGATGAAGTGGAATTATTTGGGTTTGTGTTCTTATCATATAGCTTGATGAATCTAGCAATGTGTGATTTTTCTTATGATGCTCTATGCACACATTGGCTATCACTTAAAGGAGTTACATTGTAGTGCTCAGTGTCTCATACTAGTTGAGGATTCTTGTCAAGGGATTGCGGTCTACTTATATTTGGTGATTCGTATAAGTATGGAGTTCCGTGGATAGTACAAGATTTAAGACACAAGTTTGAGAAATTCTACTT
Organism: Chrysanthemum seticuspe; assembly: GCA_019973895.1. NCBI lineage: Eukaryota > Viridiplantae > Streptophyta > Magnoliopsida > Asterales > Asteraceae > Chrysanthemum > Chrysanthemum seticuspe. The sequence continues at coordinate 218,876,721 of BPTQ01000005.1, forward strand.
CTTCATCAAATTCATTATATTTGGTTTTCTTCAGAAGTAATCATTAAATAAAGCCTACAGATTTTGAAGAATCATTTGATCTACATGCATCACTCAAGGGGAAGTGTTTGATTTTTACTATTGTTGATCATTATTACTACTGCTAGTTGAAGTTTTCTATTGTTTTAAATCCATTTTTCCTATGGTGCGTAATGGTGGGCGATTTGAAGCATTGGAAGTCTTAGATTGGAAGTATGATATTGGTTCGTGGTGGTCAAGATCATTATTTGCATACGTTCCCTATTTGGATAATAACAAAAAGGGGAAGAGATGTTTGAGTGACATGTTCAAGTCAAGGGGAAGCATGGAAGATAAGAGTGTTTCATTCATGGTGAGATTTAATGATCTCAACTTCTGCTACTTCGTCTAGGGAAGTTCGTACAAGAATTGTGTTTGTTTTGTCATCATCAAATAGGGGAAGATTGTTGGGTCTATTATAGATTTGATGATACAAAACAAGAAGAATGAAAATGAAGGAATAAAAGTGACAAGACGGAAACTACAAAAAGATGGAGGATTTGGAAGATTCTAGAAAATATGCTTAAAAGAATATTTAGTTTCCTAATTGTATTATGATTCATCTTGTAAACCCTAGATGTCTCTAGTATATAAAGAGACATAGGGTCATTAGTTTTATAGTACGTACAAGATGTAGACGTCTAAAGGTGTGTGTGTGTGGGAACCTAGGCGTAGGGAAAACGCCTAGGGTTTAGTTAGTTAGTGTTAGATCAAGTCTTTGATCTTTATTATAGTTAGTTAGTTAGTTTATGATAATGAAAAACCTTGTTCATAATAATGTTGATTCTATGTTTGAATATTCCGCTTTCATTATTATGTGTTCCTAGATATAATATTAGACCTAGTCTAAGAGCTTACAACGATCTTCACAGTATGGTTTGGTATTGTAGATATATGGATTCATATACACCATCCCGTAACATTATCTAGGACTACATACTACAAGCAACAACATGAGTGACCCATGCATATGGAAATGTATAAACATGAAAAAATTGTTATCTTTGGCAATGTGGGACTTAACACTTCATACCAAATTCTTCAAAAAGGTTTCTCAAGAGACGCAACATCTTTAGTACTGCATGAGTAATATTTATGTATTTTTTATATATTTTTTCTTTTGAAGCTATGAGACAATTGATGGTGCTTGTTAACTATAAGTTTCAATAGACAAACAACTCCTCTCTTGTTTCACAAGGCGATGCCTCTATTTATACATGGAAAAAGTAGATGCAATAGTAGCATCTACAAAACCTAACATCACTTCACCATTTCCTTAACTCGGTACTTGTTTTGATCCTCTATTCACCACTCTTGTATTTCAAGCGCGTTGTGGATGTCCTGCTGAGAGATTGGAAGTATGCGGAGCTAAGAGGGTTAAAAGGATTAAGAAGTAAGATAAGTTATGGTGGACTATTGTTAAGATAAAATCTAATGGTTCCGTAAGACCATGGTGCCTTTCCCATCACCACCAACGACGATGTATGACGGAGGCTAGAGCATGACTGAAACGTGTTTTCAATCTCTGATATGACCGGATTGAAAAGGTAAATGGGGTTCGGACTTCAAAAATATCCACTTTATGAGCAAGGGCGGAGCCATAAAATTTTGCTCGAGGGGGCACAATTTTAATTTTTTTAGAAACTACATTATAAATTAGTTCATGGGGGGAGGCAATTACAAAAAAGCCAAATATTTTTAAAATTTTACACTACATTTTTTTCGCTAGGGGGCACGTGAACCTTGTGAGCACCCCCTCCCCCGTCCTTTTATCTCCGCCACTGTTTATGAGTGAATCCTCTGCGCCCCGTATGACTTGCTAATCATCTTGCCAAACTCTACAACTTACCGATCTCAACCCGTGTATGAAACTTATGGTGGCCCATATCAACCTGAAAGGTCTAAAAGAATGCCCAAATGCACCTGTTATTGAGTGAGCCCGGGTTGAAACTTTGAGCTCTATCACGTCTTTTTAAAAACTTCCAATATGAGATTGTTTTGTGAAACTAGTTTCAAGTTTTAGTCCTAAACAAGATAAATTCAGACCTTTAATGCACTGTATCTAGGGTTAATGACATGCAATAGCAACGTACTTTCCCATTTGTTCACATATCAGATACGAACTCAAAAAAATACCGCAATACCAATCCAACTTTCAAATTTTATTTCATTATCATACTTTTAGAGTCATTTCTTTGCATCGTTAGTCCTTTTGACTAACAACCGTCTATAATTAACTCAAAAATATGTTTTCTTTTTCACATTAAATGTTTTAGTCCATTTTATACGTTTTCAACCGTTTTTATACGTTTTCGTCCGCTTTTATACTTTTTTCGTAAAAAGGGGACGAAAACGTATGAAAGCGGACGAAAACGTATAAAACAGACAAAAACGCATAAAAACGGACTAAAACATTTAATGTGAAAAAGAAATAATGTTTTTGAGTTAATTACAAACGGTCGTTAGTCAAAAGGACTAACGGTGCAAAGAAATGACTCTAAAAGTATGATAATGAAACAAATTTTGAAAGTTGGATGGGTATTGTGGTATTTTTTCGGTTCGTATCTAATAGTGAACAAATGAGAAAGTACGTTGCTATTACATGTCATTAACCCAAGTATCTATTCTGATTCATTTAGAACTGTTACATGAGTTCTACTCGTCGAACGTTGTGTAAGCGCTTAAACTAAAACTACAGTCACTATAATGACATTTTTCGTGCAAAAACAACTTCGATTCTGAATTTCTGTAAGATCCAGACAACGACTTGCACTCTATTTTTTATCTTATGGCTAGAGTTTTTATGATATCTTGTCGTTCAAAAAAAACCTGAAACATATACCTGCCATCATATCTTTCCTCAAATATGCAAATCACATAATTACATTTAAGGAATTGATACTCACACCACAAAAATTGATACACACACAACAATATCACATCAATAATGCATATGTTACAACATAGTATGTGCATAAATGTGGTGTGTGCATCAATTTATGTGGTGTATCACTCCCCTTACATTATCTTTCAAAATGGAAATTGATTTGCACACTTTTTTTTTGATTGAGACACTCCAAGTACCGTATCAGACAGTTGTACTATATTTAAATCATGCTTTAATAACTTGTATAGTGAGTGTGCAAATAATAAAAAGGAGTGTGCAAATCACCTTATTTCAAAATAAGTTTCAATTTTTTTTTTTTTTTTTCGTCATATGTTTCACACATGTTTCTTATGAGATGTAAACATAAAACGTTTGACTAATAAGATACACATTGATACTTTTTTCACTATGTTTGTGGACCACCAGTTTTTGTATTTAATGCATTAGAATACCATCACTTTCTCCGGGAGGATCCATTGATTAAGATATCAGTTGTCCCCTTTTGAGTCCTCATTGACATTTTCTCATGATACCTATTTTATATACTACTCCGTAATAAGTAACCACGAGACTGGCATTGGTCCGCCGCGTTGCGGGCGGGCGAACTTTTTAGCCGAGTTTTTTTTTTTTTTTTTTTTTTTTTTTTTTTTGTTAAAATACATTTGTGCAGTTTTTTACGTTATGTTTTTTTTTTGTGTATTTGTAATATTTTTGTGTTATTTTTTTTTCTTAAAATCTACTTAAAATATAGATTGGGTTTTTTTTAAAAAAACCGTTTTTTCCGATTTAAAAAAAATTGCGTTTTTTTTATATAAATTTCTTATAAATTTTTTATAAATTTTTTTATAAACTTTTTTTTATAAATTTTTTTTATAAACTTTTTATAAACTTTTTTTATAAATTTTTTATAAACCTTTTTCATAAATTTTTTATAAATATCTTATAAATTTTTTATAAACTTTTTTTATAAACTTTTTTTTATCAATTTTTTATAAACCTTTTTTATAAAAAATTTATAAATTTCTTATAAATTTTTTATAAACTTTTTATAAAGATTTTATAATTTTTTTTTTTTTTCCCCGCACTGTAGCACTTTACTGTAGCAGCCGACCCACGTACTGTAGCCCGACCCAAACCCAACACTGTAGCATGTACTGTAGATACTGTAGCTGTACTGTAGCTACAGTACATAAAACGGCGTAGTTTTGATCGAGTTTTAATATATACTTATAATAATAAAAGATACCTGCTAAAAAACATAACTGTATCATATTAGGAAAATCCTGAACTAATGCACCACTTTGAGTATTGACGGGTTTTTTCTCAAAGAAATGCCTTAAGCATTGAACATTTGCTCCAGTAAAACTTTAGCCAATACTCCGTAGTATGTTAAGATTGAGCTCATAGTCATAACCTATTTTTTTAAATTCCTTTTTCATCAAATAATTGAACGTTTGTTGTGGAGCCGTAGTACGAATATGCAATACCCCAATGGTAATAAACTAATAACATATCAAACTTGCTACATGATCAGTTTTTTTATTACGAGTAATCTTTAATTTATGACAGAGTATTGTAAAATTAAGTTTATAACAAAAATACCATTTTGTTCGAAATTAAAACCATTTTGAGAAAATATTCTATGTTTATCTTTTAATAAAGTAAAAAATCATTTTATTTTCATGAAGATAATAAGAAGGTTTTTGAGAGTTTTTGCTTAACTAATTGTTTATTAAAAATATATTGACCATTGTATGGTATGTTGATAAATATTGACTAGTGTATGGCATTGGTTTTCAACTTTAATACTCTCTCCGTCCCGAAATTATAGTCATGAGAGAGAAAACACAAAGTTTAATAAAAATGGGGCCATATTAAATTTCAACCACTTAAATAGAATATTCCTCCACTATATTATCTAGTTTTTACTTAAAAAGGAAATTGGACAATTAATTTGGGACAACCCAAAAAGGAAATGTGGACTATAAATATGGGACGGAGGGAGTAACATATTGTATTTTCTAACCTTTTTTAAATGAAAACAAATGACCAACAGTAAAAAAGAAAATAAGAGAAACCCTACATGACCGTACTTTATGTCAAGCGCTCGTTCATCGTTACATGACTTGTTGATTATTGTATTTTGAGCCAATTTTACATTATTTGTAGGCTTTTAACAAGTTTGTATTACTACATTAGATTAGAGACGACCCAAAATATTTTAAAGAGTGTTGCATAATTTTTTTCTTATGATTATAAGTACTAAAGTTGCTCTACAAAAAATTTATTAGATAAAATTAAGGGTTGCACGTATAAAAAAGCATATTTTATACAACATTTATAATTCGTAACCTAAAATCGGGTGTGGCTCGTGTTACATCCGGCTCTCACGTAGGTCCGTCTATGCATTTGACTCACTCATATTAAAAATATCTAATCGAATCACTTGCAATGTGATATTTTAATATCAGAGATGAAAATACATGATCTGATTACTTTAGTTAATGTTGGATGCTTATAAGACAAACACCTACTACTATAAATTCTACAATTTCAAATACTAGATTTAAAATAAGCTAAAAGAAAAATAAAACATACAGCATGAAGTAGAGCACAAAGTTACAAAATGAAGTAGAGCACAAAGTTACAAAAGTGTTGTTTCTTCTTTGACGTTGCAACACAAAATTGAAAAGAAAATAAAAGAAACACCATACAATAGGCAATATCTATACTTGTCACACAATGGTAAATAAAAAGCTTTGGTAAAAAAACTCGGTTTTTGATATAGGAGGCGATTTGCACACTTTTATTAGTTATTAACACATTTTTTTTTTTTATGTTTCGAGTAATTGTACAAAACTCACACGCTATTTTATTTGAATGTGAAAATCAATTCGCTTTTGATATATACCGGTACCAACCATTGATTTATGGCATAGAAGTAGATAAACATGGTACATTACAAAAGTACATGTTATTATTATGTTTGACTAGCTCCAAAGGTCCCAACTGTCAAAAGCACTCGGGTATACTGGTTAGCGTTATATTCGTTTTTTTTTTTTTTTTTTTTTTTTTTTTTTTTTTTTTCGTTTTTAACAGTAAAATGTGGAGTAGTAAAATGTGATACTCCAGTGATAAGGTATATAGATTATACCAAAGAACACTTGAAGAGTTGACATACAAATTACAAAATGTATGTGTACATACTTTTGAGAGCTACTACATGAAAATAGAGTAAAAACTGAAACAAAATACAACTTGACAATGAGAAATGGAGAAGGAAGTTGCCCGCACCAACACCAATTGAGAGCCGCAACAAGTCGAGAGTTGTCCACACCAAACAATGTCTAAGGGGGTGTTTGGGTAAAAGTGTGTTTCCCAAAAGTGCGTTTATCAAATTGCGTTTCCCAGTTTCCCAACTGCACCTCCCTACTTACTTTTAGAAAACGCAATTTTGGAGTCTTCAAAACGCAGATAAGCACTTTTTACCTTTTGCTATCCAAACAATAGATTCTTTTCTTTTGCATTTTCAAGTTGTGATAATCAAATAATTGGGTAGCAAATCCAACCCCAAACACCCCCAATTACACGAGAAATGACTAAAGATTTTGATGACTTTAAGCTTTTCACCAAACTTAAAAACGAAGCACACTAACCAACTTTAACAACAACTACCAAACTTGAAACCATCTCTACTTCCCTAGTCTTGACTCTTGAATAGATTAAACTCCATCAAATGCCTAAGTAAAACAGAACTGAAGAAGCTCAATAACCAATATTGCAACTAAACAACTTGATTTGGGAACATATATCTCAATTAGTTAATTTGAGAATCCAGCGTTAACAAAATAATTCCATTTTTTTTAAAGAATTTTATATTTCGTTACATAATTGGGAATATTACACTGAAACGACAGGCAAGCGGGCAACAAGCTGCGCCGCTAGCCCTTTTTGAATAGCAAAACTTAGTCTTTTAAAAACTACATTCAGAGACCTTTGGGTCGTAACATTGCCATGCATAACCCGTTGGACTCTTTTGAGCAGCTCCACAGCCTCAGGTGCAAGGAAGCCAAATGTATCAAATGCAAAAGGTATAAACGCGTGTTGGTTATCAAGGCACGCTTTCTCGTGTTTGGTTACTTTGCACGAAGCGGCTTTCAAAGCAGCCTGACCTGCCGTAAAAGCATGATTCCCCAATCCCACAAGTGGAGAAACCCCCGTTAGATCTACACAAGCATGTTTCCTTCCTATCCATCCAAAGACCAAAATGTCAGCTGGTCTAAGTGTCGATCTTCCTTCCATCAGGTCAGTCAAGAAATTCACAGGTGCTTCTTTCTTAACTGAAATCCCAGCCCGCCTGAATATGTCAAAAAGAACATCCCTAACCAAATCGTGTCGGTATTTGAACCCCGGAAGCTCTTTACAATGAACTGCATGCTCTCCAAATGAGTCCAAACAAGCTTTGTGACAAACTGGACAACTTTCATCAACCGGAAAAATTGGGATCATGAGGCGATATTTAAGGATAGTGCGATACTCAATCGGCGACATATGTTGACCGAGACCATTTATAGGAATGGCAAGGAGAAATTCTTGAGCATGTGGTGCACGCAGACACTCAAAAACAACTTTTTGTCTAACGGTCATCTCGAAGTGAACTTCCATGTCCTGGACAATCTTGCTAAAAAGGGCACTCGCCAATGTGTGTTGGGCTTTAGTGGGGGCGGTGTCCTTTTTAGTGAAACCGCCAAAGTCAAAACTTGGAATCATATCACGAAGACAAGTCAAAGCACAATCATAATCATAATCCATGTCGCATACACCACTGCTGCGTAAGATGTGGTCCTGAAGCACCCAAGATTGGGCCCTCGAGGCCACAAAGGCATAAGATGAAGCCTCTACCGCCGAATATAGCCCCAAACCACCAAACCTAATAGGTAAAGAAGCAAGTCGCCACTGGAGATCCCCAAAGAAGGGACCTCCACAAACCACCATATCCTCAATCGCCTCGTGCAATCCTTTGTCAAAAAGCAGAGCAGCCTCCTCCACATATATGGGTTGACACGTCCTCAAGCCAAAAAAAAGTTTAGCAATACCCATGCAAGATCGAAGCAAGAGAAGCTCACTCTGCGGGTCTCCTAGCTGGGGAAGAAGACGCATCATATCAATAGCATTAGAAGCCCTCTTCTTTACCAACCCACTAATAAAAACAACATCCCTACTAACTGCCCCCCCAAGAAGCTTCACCCCCAACGATGGCCTACCAATGTCGTTTGGGAATAAACCCTTACGAAGCTTCCTACCATCACAAGAAGGCCAAAAAAGCTCGGTTTTCCTGATATTCAATTCAAGACCCAAAGCTGGACTCGTCGCCCTAATGATGTCCAAAGCCCTAACCACCTCCTCAGTGTCACCAATGACCGTCCCATCATCAAGATACCACGCATGAAGAAGAAGCTTGCAATTGTTTCTGATTTGGTGCACGAGGGGATGCAACACAAGAGCGAAAAGAAGTGGTCCTAACGGGTCACCTTGCTGAACCCTAGTGGTGGACCATATATGATTATCTCCAAGATACAATCTGGCTGGTTGCCTATATAGAAATTCTACCCATAAAGAAATAGAAGGGCACCTCATCCTGACTTCATGAAGTAAAGCTGATCTATCCACCAAGTTAAAAGCGTTAGAAAAATCCACTGTAAGCATCGCAAGAGACCCGTCAGTGTGACGATCACTTAACAACCTGTTAACGCTATGTAATATGGCCTCTGCTCCACTCGACACACCGACCCCAAACTGAAAATCATTAAGGTACTTGGTCATTTCTTTGCCAACACCTTTCATAGCCACCTTGGAAACCAACCGCCTCCATATAGTACCTACTGCAATAGGTCGGATCCCGTTGTCGAGTTTCAAGAGCGGCGTAAGAGGAGCAGACGCAACAAACTCCGCAAGAGCCGACGGACATCTCCCCCTAACCACAAATTAACCACTGCAGTGATAGCACATAATAAACCACTAGCAACAGCAGACCCATCACCACATAAAGCATCCAAAATGTGTTGTGACCGCAAGCCGTCCCTCCCACAAGAAGTCCCTTTAGGGAAGGATTTAATACAACCAATGACGTTATCAACCTCCACAACAAGGGCAGGCTCAGCATAAATAGTGCTCGGCATAGACGGAGGTGGTTTGTGCGGATGTTTAGCCTCCAAAGCCATCACAGTATCACCATTATGCGGAGCAACCCCTGATGAGCATAACACCTTCACTGCTGCTGTAAAGTGACCATCAGCAACCTTTCGAAGGCACGCTCTGATGTTGGTGTTACCAGCATTTTTCTCCTTTTGGATATCAACGCTTCCTTGGTTAAGAGGCACCGGACCCGATCCATCTAATATATTTTTAACTAAAATGGCAACACCATCCTCTTTCCCCCATGTGGCTAGCGAGCTCAGTATTGAACGATTTTGCACGGCCTTCCGATTCCCATATCTGCTTTCTTGTCTATTTGTGGGTTTAAACACTTGCAAAGTGCAACGAGGAAGAAGTAACAACTTAACCCACGCTCCAATAGATCCCGGTTGAGCGACTACTTCGTATAGAGTTGTTTTCAACGCCTGTGAGAAGGTCATACGACAACCATGTGGAATGCTTTTGACATTAACGATAGGTGCTTTGAAAACACGATCAAGGAGTACAACATCCAATACAAACGGCTCATGATCATTGGTCTTAGGCACTATGATAGAAGGTTTCACAATCCCGATAATGTGCCCACTAACTCTATCGGTAAACCAAATCAGGCCGTCAGGGTGATGACATGCCCGACTAATTGCATGTAATTTCATACACTTCCCACACATCCATTGACCAAAAACCTTCAATGTTTCCTCCATAGCCATGTACAACCCATGATCCGTAGATAAAGCCTCTCGCAACACATCTCTACGTTCGGCTAAGGAAAGATGCAATCTTTTGATATGAGACAACAACCGAGGAGTCCCTTTATTCCCCACTTCCCCATCTGGGCAACAATGAAAATTACGAAATGGACATGGCCATGCGCCATCCGAGGATGAAGAAGCTATAAAAAACTGAATAAAAAGAAACACGCCTCGAGATGAAACCGTGAAAAAAGGAAAAATTTACCTAAAACAATAGGTGGCATTTCAACAAACAGTTGGCGTGCACCACCATTTGCCCCAGAAAAGTAGCTCACATTTGCACCACCATTTGGGTTTTTTTGTTCAGAATTTGATGATAAGCAACAAATGGGGTTTCTTGATTTTCAAATTTGAAAGTGAAATTTTCAAATTGAGATATAATAAATACAATGTGGTGTAAAAGATTCACAGCCAAATCATACTCATTAGTATGATGGAACTAAATTGAAATAAGTTTAGGTACTATTTCCGAGCTCTCTTCTATTGAATCAAAAGTGACACCAAGTTTTGATTTTTCTTCACAAAACCATTGTATGCTGTCGCGTTCGATATTGCCTTCTTTTTAGTAGCTTTTGAATCTCTTTTGAATTTCCCTAACGTTGTAACACTTGAGCTCTTTGTCACCCTTTTTTGCACGGCAAACACGAACATGTTCTGATATGCCCTTTCTTTGTATTTTTTTGTGTAGCTTTCTTAAAGCGGATCTCAAATCTTCACTTGATAAAACGTTGTCTTTATTAAAAGAACAATTGGTTTTAAATGCTCCCATAGAATCACTTGAACCATCACTTTTGCCAAATCTGAACTTTGCATCGTTCCAGAGCATCCGTCGCTCCTTCATTTTTGATCTCTTGAATGGAAACCATATATAGAGATCAATTTCAACTTCAATACTCTCAGTCTCTCGTCAATCACCTCGATAAAAGGGGTCTTAACCATAAGGTACGCTGTTTCAATTTTGTAATAGCTTCTCATAAGTCCCTTAGCTTCTCTCCTTTAGTATTGGTTTGGCACGCAGGTTGTTTAAATATGATTAAAATTTAAGTTTAATATATGGTTCTTATAGTGACCGTATTTGTTTTCTTTTGCATGATCATTTCTACTTCTCTTAATGTTATTGTTTCTCCACAAGAGAAATATTGTCATTCCGGCCTTCGATAGTATATCGAGTCCAATTTTATCCTATTCCGCCTCGCGTCCTGTGCATGCACAAGATTTTGATATAAGTCAAATTGTTTGTATATCTAAATAACTCGTGCATGAGTTTACAAGTTACCTTATAATTAGTCATACTATCTGATGTAGGAAATGGATGATTGTTTCACATTACATTTTGGAAAGAAAAAGTTTTTGGTGCTCATTCAATCCTTCTTTGATTATTAGTTATAGGTTATTATTTAGATGGCAAAAACTACTAAAGTAAAATTCAGAAATTATTACAACTTACAAGTAAACTAAGAAGACCTTATCTACTTTGCCTCTATAAATACACAACCAAACCCATGCACAAGAAGCACACCCAAACAAACTACCAAAATGAGGAAAACATGTTTCACAATCTCTTTCCTCATCTTTCTTAGTTTCCCACTCTTATCTCTCAGCTCCCAAGTTTGCAACAAAGATGATGAAAAAGTCCTGTTTAAAATCAAAGAATCACTAGGAAACCCTTATCATCTAGCCTCCTGGCAAAAATCACTGGATTGTTGTCAATGGTACAATATCAAATGCGATTCCAAAACAAGCCGCATTATTGCTCTCACCATATTCCAGGGAAATATTTCGGGCCAAATCCCGAATGCTGTTGGTGATTTACCATTCCTCGAAACAGTAATCTTCCGAAAACTAACAAACCTCACGGGAACTATCCCATTAGCGATATCTAAACTCACACGCCTCACCTCGCTAGACTTAAGTTGGACCAACTTAACCGGGCCAGTTCCTTCCTTCCTTAGCAAACTCAAAAACCTAGAATATCTAGATCTTTCGTTCAATGATCTCACGGGTTCTATCCCACCAGAACTCGCATCTTTGACGAAACTTGGTGAGATACATCTAGGGAGAAACAAGCTTACTGGTGTCATCCCAGATTCATTCGGGTACTTCAAAGGATCAACCCCAAATCTCTATCTTTCACATAACCAACTCACTGGAACCATACCTAAATCATTAGGGTACTTAAACTTCAGTTCCATCGATGTCTCAAGAAACAAGCTCACAGGGGACATTAGCATGTTTTTTGGACCAAACAAGACAACGAGCTTTGCTGATTTTTCGAGGAATAGTTTCGAGTTTAATATGTCGAAGGTGGTTGTTCCTGCAAGCTTGACATGGCTAGATTTGAATCATAATAAGATATTTGGGAGTTTGCCAAAACCATTGACTGGATTAAGTTTGCAGTATTTGAATGTGAGTTATAATAAGTTGTGTGGACATATCCCTAGTGGTGGAAACTTGCAACACTTTACTAGCGACGAGTATTCTCACAATAGGTGTTTGTGCGGGTCTCCGTTGCCCGCCTGCACCTAAAATTATCCTGAATTCGACACTACGGCGGACCCATTTCGCAACAAAGTTAACTCAAGGGTGGACGCCATTAGTAGTGACAGAATATTTATATGATTGTAGAAGTCATTGGTAAGTTGTGTTACTTGTGTTCTTATCTAAATAAACGTGATTTAACTAGGGGCTTGTCCCTGTGTGTCACATGCATGTAGATTGCTCGAGTAAGAACAAGCAAGCGAAGCTTAATTGGAGTGTAATAACCTGTTCAATTCTCTCATTACTTTGCTGTAGTTGTTTATGTACTCTAGTTTTTTTGCTAGCTTCTTACTGATCTTTAATGAATCCGCCATTAAAAAGAATATTCAGTATACTTTATAGTCTATCTTTCGACATATATAGGATTGAAAATTTAAGATAAGTTTGTAAGAATTACGGTACTTTAGGCTGGATGCAATGGTCCTTCAAATATCGGTCGGTCATGCAATTCGACTGACATTAAAGTCGGTCGTTAATTACCACTGTGGGGTGTTGTGTTTGTTTTATGGATATAAATTAGTAGACGTGAGTTAGGATCGAACTCGAGATCAAGGGATTGCGCACTTTACGTATAAGAATTAAAGTTAATAATTAAATGTAAATGTTATATTTATTTATTAATTAAACGAAATAACTATAACGGACGTTAAGTAATTAAGTGTAATGGACTAACGGTCGTTAAATGTAATTGGAAATGACTAGATTGCAAATATTGGGAAAGTTCTGGAATCCCTTGTGGGATACTGGGATGTCACAACCGATCGGCCAAGGGAACAAACCCAACCCAACTAAAACTCAAACTTGTTCACCAAGTTTAGTTTAGTATATATACAAGGCTAGGGGTCTTGTGTTTTGCATCTCTTGTACTCATAAGCTAAACCTAAAATTGTTTGTGTGTTTTCTTGCTAAAACCGATTGACATACACCTCAAGGGTGTCGATCCTTAACTTTTCCAAATCAAAGTTATTTGTTTAATTAAAACTAGCATTCCTTTAATTCGGTATAGTACGTGTGTACAAGAAAGTGGTACTAACACATTATTGTTAGTATTCTTGGATTGAATTACAAAATCGGTAAGGGGTAATTCACATAATCCTATAAACCCTAATTAGGGTTCATCCAATTGCTAGTTTTGTGGATTTGATTCTTGTTCGGCTAGAATCAAGAAAGGTACGCATATTCTTGTTTATGTTAATTACTTATTCGTTAATCTTTCTTATACGCTTCTGCATGTATACTTTGATATTTTGTGATTTATTATTGAATATCATGATATATAATTCCAACAGTGGCATCACTAGTCATTGGTTTTAATGAGTAGTTAATTACTAAACGCGTAAAAAACGAATAATTGTATGTTTTTTTATATGGTTAATCTAGGGTTTTGGTTTAATTTTTTGCATGGGTCGATTTTTTATTTAATATGGGGGCGTACCCCTTTATTTTTTAAGTCGACACCTTTAAAATTTTTTTAGTGTTTTAAGTTGTTTGTTAATCTTATCGAAACCTAGAATTAATATATGAGTTACGTGATTAATTCATGAATAATATGTTATGTGACATGGGATAATATGAGATCTTGTGACTAATTGAATAATTGTTTTGTTATATCCATGATAATACATGCATGTTTGTCATGGATAGTTGCTTGAATATTGTTTAATTGTTAAGATATTTTATCACATGTTTATTTATGATAAATCTTGAATTGGGGAAGACTCCAATTATATATTAATGAATCAATTATGTGCAATTTGGTGTATTTTAATTATGGGTTTACGCAATCGATTCGTCGATGTATGTGGCTCACTTTTAATTGAGAAAGTGAAAGCCCTAATTAATATATACATTATATAACCTAGACATTGATTATTAATAGGGTTTTATCGAATAAGTTGCATGTGACTACTTGTTTACACGTATTAATTGTTAGTTATGTGCGCATTGTTTTTAGTTATTTATTTTTTATTTGTTTACTTGTTTGTTTATTATGTGTGACAGTTTTAAGCAAAGGGTAATTTTGAATAGAAAAATAATACGGACTAAACAATGGTGAAATTTGATTTGTTTTTGAAGAGTTAAGTTTTCAATAGTTTAATTGATTGATGATTTTGGTACAAATGGTGTGAACGGCTCACCCAATTTGACGGACTGTGTGGGAAGTACTAGGAGGGGAGCGCATTAAATTGTGACCCTAAAGAGGGAGGTTATTGCTTCAGCGCTGACCAAACTCTCCTCTTGCTTGCTAGTCAAATTGGAGCTACCAAGTAAGCCATAAATGTACAAAATCATCTTAAGGGCGAATTAGCTTTAATTCCATGCGTCACTTCGGTGGTAATTACCCGAAACACTAAGTGTTTACACTTATGCAAAAGTACGGTATAATGGACGATAATTAAAGGTAAATTCTTTGATTGACGAAACTAATACCTCAATCAAAACTTTGATAATTTGATCCTTATGAATTGGTAATAAAAAGTTTTTTTATTAAATTTATGCTACAAGATGAATGTATGACATCTTTGTACATATTTGATTTGACCAGTACCCTTTATAAATTAAGTTATGTGCCATCTAATTAAAGGGACACTTGAAGTTGCAATTTACGTCATGTCAGAACTTGGCGAGATTGTGATGGAGAGGTAAATCTTTATGTAAAGTCAGACCTTACATGAACATATTTGCAGTTCTTTAAGTTAGACACTTAAGTTGAGTAAGAAGTGAGACCTGGACTCAAGGCATAAGATGGGATGAAACATGTTTATATTTGCAATAGCGTTGGAAAATATAAATCCCATAATGATCTAGAAATTGGAAATTGTTTGCCAATTATTGTTTGTTGGGAATAATTCGTTACCACGGATAGTTGTGGTTTACACTGCATGGATTAATACTAGCAGTGGAAACATATTCCCACTGCAAGTTCTTCATTACCACTGCTATCAGTTTATGATAAGGTTAAATGCGTCTAGATAAGTATAGAATAGATCTTGTGTATATTCTATTATGTTAGCTTTATACTTATCTTGTAAAGGACTCCTTGTTGTATAAAAGGAGATCCTAGGTCATTGTCTTAGGTACGTATAATATTACAAGATTACCTACGAAAGCTTCAAGGTGTATCCCTAGTGATAAGTTAAGATCACTCGTATTATTCATTAATAATATTGGAGCTTGAGTTTTGTGTTAACTTGTGTTTATTCTTATACATCATATTATTCGTCTTCTAAGTATTACTTAAGTAAATTCCGCTTGCTTGATAATATCATACAAAATATCATTAACACAAGGAGAGTGTCCAGATCCAACAAGTGGTATCAGAGCAAAGGTTCTGATAGTTTGTTTTAGAAGATCCAAGGAATTAGCTTGACTCACTCACTCAATTAAATGGAGATTTTTGATTCATACTTTGTTACATTGCCTTAGTCCTAAGAAAACATCTTATGAGCAATTTAGTTCAACCATGGCTTATCCTTTGGTTTGTCTTGTCACTGATAAGATTTTCAACTGTTCCAACTATATTTTTACATGTATGAAAGGCAATGTACAGAGTAAAACCAAAATTTTAATGTATCCAAGGTTTGTGCAAGCTATGCTTAATGAATTTCAACTGCAACCTCATACTACTGTTTATCAAATCAGTTGCCTAAAGCCTAAAGTTTTTCAAAATTTGAATAAAGATGGCAATATGATTTTTACACCTCTCCTACCCCAAATGCTTGCTAAAATTTCATCTGAACAACACACACCCATAATTAATGTTCCCAACATTGATTATACCCCACCAGTTACAAGAACCTATGAGAGAAGGTCTAATCAGACAACTCCTCTCATGACAACACAGCAAGTTTCTGCACCTTATGGTATAGGAACAAGCAGTGGTGGTTCTAGACTTCCACCTAGTCCTACTATGGAGGAATCTGGACCTTTTCCCCATGAGTCACCTCTCCCAACAGGTAACACAGTTGGAAGTGCTGAGGGCAGTGGTAATCAACTGGAATTTATGGTTTTGTGTACCAAATTAGCAAAGCAGGTTGAGTCTCTACAACAGGACTTGGCTACTGTCAAGAAGCAGCATGCCAAGGATATTCAACTCTTAACGACAGAGATTCAGACTTTAAAGGGAGAGATGCAGAGATTGAAAAAGAACAAGCAAAGTGCAAAGTTGGTGATTTCATCTTCATCCTCACCTTCTGATGGTGATTCCGCTGATCAGGATTTGGGAAATTCTTCCAAACAGGGGAGGAAAACAGGTTCTGACACTGAGGGGAGGACAATTGATTTTGAAGATGAAGGAGATACAAGTAAAGGAGCAAAGGAAGCTGAAACTCATGGAGAGTAACTTGAAGATCAAGACATTTTCCAAACTGCAACTGATTTTACTACTGATTTTATTTCCACTGCAGAGCCAAATATTGCCACTGCAAGTGAAGAATTTGATCAATTGAAGGCAGTCAAGGGTAAAACAGTTATGGAAGATGTACAGCAACCTGAAAATAAGTTTTCAAAGAAAAGACAAGTTCAGATTGATCTTGATAGAGAACTTGCTAAGAAGATAGCAGAAGATCAAATTGCTGAGAAAGTTGCTGAAAAGAAAAGATTGAAAGAAATAGAAGTTGCAAGCTTTTTGGAAGCTAAAAGATTGGATAGAATGGAAAATACTGATTCAATTTCCACTGTTCAACCTACAATTATGAAAGAGAAAGCTCCAGAGTTTAGTTATGTTCCTACTGAAGAAGATATTCAGTTTCTGGTGGCTAATAATCCAGAAATCAAGAAAAAGGCAATTGACCTTGTTGCTGATGCATCCTTAACTGAGGAACAAAGAACAGCTCAGTTGAAGGATTTCATTAAAATGAAGAACAATCAAGAACTTGATAATGTAATCAGTTCAGTCAAGAAGAATCAAAGGAAACCAAGACAACCTACCAAGGCACAAATTCTTTCATATATGAAGACTTATTGTTGTCATGTTGGTAACTGGAAAAAGCATCAATTTAAAGGAATGTCTGATGATCAAGTTGAAAAGGCTTACTACAGAACTGTAAAACAAGATAAATCTTTTATTCCAAAGGATTCTGAAGAAGAAGAAAGAAGGTTTCCTAGATTAAAGAGAAAGGCCAAAGTAAGTGATTCTCAAACAGTTAAGAAGACTAAGGTTGGTGAAGATCATACAAAGTCTACTGAGAAGGAAATTTCTACTGAGAAGTTCACTGCAGAACAACTGACTGGAATGATGATGATAGTTGAAGAATATTTTCATCCAGAACCACTGCAAGTTCGACATCCTATTATTGATTAGGAAGTTTTCACTGCTAGCAATTTTACTCCATCATGGAAGATCACAAGGCTAGGTGGTGCAACTTCATCATTCATGACATTTGAAGATCTTGTTAAAGCTTTTGACAGAGATGACCTTAATACACTATGGAGGTTAGTACAAGAAAGGTTTAATGCTCAGGATCTCAAAGATACAAAGGAAATGCAGTTATGGGTGAATCTTAGAAGGCTCTATGAACCAAATGTTGATGATGACTTTTGGAAAACCTTATTCACAAGTTTTGGTACTAAATGGTTTTACTATGATTCATGTGAAGTTCATCATGTTTCTACGACTAATGGAGAAGACTTTTTCATGCTTGCTGAGAAAGAATATCCACTTAGAGCTGGAGCTCTTACAGTGATGTTAACCTTACCAATAAGAGTTAATGAAGATAATGAAAAGGTCAGAGCATTGTTACAAAGACTTCAAGATCAATGTTCAAGAGCTATACAGAAGTTAAGAGAGAAGAAGTGAAGTGTTTGATTGAATCCCCAAATCCTTGAAGATAATGCATATTGAAGAAACTTATTGATTTGCAAAGAAATCATAAGTTTAGGGGAGGATTGTTGGGAATAATTCGTTACCACGGATAGTTGTGGTTTACACTGCATGGATTAATACTAGCAGTGGAAACATATTCCCACTGCAAGTTCTTCATTACCACTGCTATCAGTTTATGATAAGGTTAAATGCGTCTAGATAAATATAGAATAGATCTTGTGTATATTCTATTATGTTAGCTTTATACTTATCTTGTAAAGGACTCCTTGTTGTATAAAAGGAGATCCTAGGTCATTGTCTTAGGTACGTATAACATTACAAGATTACCTACGAAAGCTTCAAGGTGTATCCCTAGTGATAAGTTAAGATCACTCGTATTATTCATTAATAATATTGGAGCTTGAGTTTTGTGTTAACTTGTGTTTATTCTTATACATCATATTATTCGTCTTCTAAGTATTACTTAAGTAAATTCTGCTTGCTTGATAATATCATACAAAATATCATTGACACAAGGAGAGTGTCCAGATCCAACATTGTTCGACAGATTACCTTATTATATGCTTTAGTTACTAGCAGATCAACTGATGTAATGAACCTATGATAATTTGGATCCTAGTTTTCGAGAAATTATATGGTTATATGTTTATATTACCTTGGGTATATTTTATTTTCTTGAAAAGTTGTATTATCGAAAATACTAATACTTGAACTTTTTTTTGTAGAAATGGCTCAAAACAACGATAACACTAACACTGCACTAAGTTCTGCGTTCAAAAGCTTTTTTGATCGAGAAAAGTTGACTGGCTCTAAGAATTTCAATGATTGGCACCGCTCTTTGATAATTGTCTGTAGAGTTGCTGATCAGTTGAATTATCTGTACTCGCATTGTCCTGCTGAACCAGCACCTGACGCACCTCAAGCGGAAAAGGATGCTTGGAAAATTGAGTATAAGCGTCATAACGATGTGGCTTGCCTACTGTTGGGAACGATGGAACCTGCTCTTCAAAAGCAGTTCGAAAATTACTTCCCATCTGTCATGCTCGATGAACTTCGAACTATGTTCGAGAAACCAGCTGCTGTCGAAATTTATGATTTGATCGATGCTTTATACAGCTGCAAGCAAGGAGAGGGTAAACCCGTAAGTGCTCATGTACTGGAAATGAAAAGTTACATGGACCAATTAAAGGCACTTGGCAAAACTTATGAAGATGACATTGCTGTGAACTTGATCAACAGATCCCTTAACAAGGATTTTAATGGTTTTGTTCGAAACTTCAATATGCACTGCGTGGGGAAGACAGTTACTGACTTACACGCAATGCTAATTGACTATGAAAAAGGGTTACCTCAGAAGGCTCCTACTCCCCAGGTACTTGCTATTCAGGGTGGAAGGATAAATAAGTGAAAACCGCAGCATGCGAACAACAAGAAGGTGAAGGGCAAAGGGAAAGTTGATAAAGGTAAAAAGGTTATGGCCTATCAACCAGAACCCAAGAAGTACCCTACTCTTAAGAAGGAAAATCCTAAAAGGGATCAAGCATGCCACCACTGCAAGGTCGTTGGGCATTGAAAGAGAAACTGTGCTCTCTATCTTGATGAATTGCGGGCAAATAAGATGAAGTATGACGGGTCCTCGGGCGCCGGTTCTTCAGGTAATTTATTTGTGATTGAATTATTTACTCTAAATCATAAAAATTCCTGGGTATATGATACTGGATGTGGTATTCACATTTGTAATACATTGCAGGGGTTTAGAGTGGAGAGGAAGCTAGCCTATGGGGAGCAATATCTGCACGTGGGAAATGGCACATGCAACTGTTGAAGCCATAGGAACGTTTAGTTTAGTATTGCCTTCGGGCTTAGTACTGTTATTGAACAATTGTCATTACGCACCTTCTATAATTAGAGGTGTTGTTTCCTTTTCAGTTTTGTTGGATGATGGTTTTACTCATACTATTTCACGTAATGGAATTTCTGTTTCTTTAAATGGTGTATTTTATTTTAATGCGATTACTGTGAATGGTGTGTTTGAAATTGATGTGATTGGAAATGAATCTATCAAATATAATAATTCGATGTTTAGCATCAATAAGAAAATAAAGTTGGACTTGAATTCTTCTTATCTTTGGCATTGTAGACTTGCTGATATAGGTAAGGCTCACATGCAAAAGCTACAACAGGATGGGCTATTGCAAAATATTAATGATGAATCATTTGATAAATGTGAGTCATGCATATCTAGGAAGATGACGAAGAAACCTTTTCATAGCAATATGGAGAGGGCGTCTGATCTACTTGGTCTTATTCATACTGATGTGTGTGGACCACTTAGACATGTGTCAAAGAGAGGTGCTAGCTACTTCTTAACATTTACTGATGATTTCAGCCATTATGGTTATGTTTATTTACTTAAGCATAAACATGAGGTGTTTGAAACATTTAAGGTTTTGAAAACAGAAGTAGAGCTGCAATTAGGAAAGAAGATTAAAGCTCTTCGATCCGATAGAGGAGGCGAGTATTTAAGCCAAGAGTTTAAAGATTACTTAGCTGAGAATGGAATTGTCCACTTCTCCATATACTCCACAACAAAATGGTGTATTTGAGAGAAGAAATCGTACATTGTTGGACATGATACGATCTATGTTTAATCTTACTACTCTACCTTTATCTTTTTGGGATTATGGTTTAGAATCAGCTGTTCGCATTCTAAATATGGTTCCCACAAAGAAGGTTGATAAGACACCATATGAAATATGGCATGGTAAAGCTCCTCTTAAAGGTCTTGGGTTGCAAGGCGTATGTTAGACGTGACTCAGTAGATAAACTCCAACAAAGATCTGTAAAGTGTATCTTCGTAGGATACCCTAAGGAAACTATGGGTTACTACTTCTACTATCCAACTGAAAATAAAGTAATTGTTGCTAGGTATGGAGATTTTCTTGAAAATGATCTCGTATCTCAAGAATTCAGTGGGAGAGTTTATGATCTGGAAGATGATCATGAAGATTCATTACCTTCTGAAAACACTAACGTACTTCCGGTAGAACCTGATAGTCTGGGTCCTCCACCAGAAGTTTAAGTGATTCCCGTTCATAGATCCGTAAGGTCTACGCGTGCACCTGAACGTCTATATCTTAACGTAGAGGTTGAGGAAACTATGTTAGGAGATCTTGGAGAGCCTACTAGTTTTAAAGCTTCCATGGCAAGTCCTGAAAAGGAAAAATGGCAAGTTGAAATGAATGGGGAAATGCAATCCATGAGAGATAATGAAGTCTGGGAAGAGGTCAACTTACCTCCAAACGCCACGGTGGTTGGAAGTAAGTGGCTCTATAAAATTAAGACTGACATGGATGGCAATATACACATCTATAAAGCTCGTCTAGTTGCGCAAGGTTTTACTCAAACTTATGGCATAGATTACGAGGAGACCTTTTCTCCTGTAGCGGACATTAGAGCTATTAGAATTCTCATAGCTATAGCAGCGTATTATGACTATGAGATATGGCAAATGGATGTCAAAAATGCCTTCTTGAATGGTCGTTTAGATGAAGACATCTATATGAAGCAACCTGAGGGGTTTGTGAATCCACAATTTCCAAACAGTGTATGCAAACTTTAAAGGTCTATTTATGGATTGAAGCAAGCATCGAGGCAATGGAATAAGAGATTTGATGAAGAAATCAAAAGGTATGGATTTATTCAAAATCTTAATGAGCCATGTGTATATCACAAAGTTAGTGGGAGTGATGTAATTTTCCTTATCCTTTATGTCGATGACATATTAATTATGGGAAAAGACCTTCCAAGTTTGCAAAATGTTAAGGCATATCCTGGGAAGTGTTTTTCCATGAAGGATTTAGCAGAAGCTGCATACATTATGGGAATCAAGATCTGCCGAGATAGGTCAAAGCGGTTAATTGGTTTAAGTCAAAGCGCTTACATTGATAAAATATTGAAGAGATTCAATATGCAAAATTCCAAGAAAGGATATTTGCCGATGGAAGTAAAGCATGGCTTATGTAGCGATATGTGTACTTCAACACCTGCTGAGGTGGCACGCATGCAAAAAGTTCCTTATGCTTCGGCGGTAGGATCTATTATGTATGCTGTGAGATGCACAAGGCCAGATGTGGCGTTCGCTCAGAACATGACCAGTCGATATCAACAGAATCTGGGTGAACTTACTGGACCGATGTTAAACATATTCTAAAGTATATTAGGAATACGAAAGATATGTTTTTAGTGTATGGTGGAAATCCAAACACAGAGCTTGGTGTTACAGGTTACTGTGATGCGTCCTGGCAGTGTGATAAAGATGATACGAAGTCTCAGACGGGTTATGTCTTTGTCATCAATGGAGGAGCAGTTGACTGGAAGAGCAAGAAGCAGAGTATGATTGTGATGTCTGTGACAAAAGTCGAATACATAGTGAAACACCCCTTGAAATGACACAACTAAAAACGTGATTTTTTTTTTGCAAAAGTACACTTGAAAACTGACTCACTGTCACTCTTTTACATTCTGACAAAAATCTATAAATATCAAGACCTTGAGACTATTTTTAAATGAAACTAGATTCAATTATCTTCGAAATGATGGGTGGCTCGACCCGTGACGACTTACGGTTAAAAAGATATGATTTTTCAAAAACTGACTTCGACTATTTCTCCAACTAGTTCTCTAACCTAGATCTCCAACTAGTTCTCCAAACTAGTTCTCCAACTAGTTCTCCAACTATTTTAACCACTTTACAAACACTTAACCATATACATTGTTTTTTTAAACATTCTTGACCCGTTTGACCCAAAATGGGTTAAAAATGACCTTGTCCCAAACACCCTTTTTCTGCATATCCCTTTTATGCACTTTTGACCCATTTTTCCGGAAAATGACATCTATTACTCGGAAAGACACCAAAATTTCTAGAATTTATTAAAACATCATATATTAAATAAAAACATAAAGTTCCAACATTTACAACACTCGGACACATGATTTACAAAAATGAGAGAATTACACCATATGACCCATTTTGACCCGTACACTTTTATACCCATAAATTTCTGCATTACACACTAAAACGATACTTAATACAATTTGACATGACATTATCAAAGCTTAACAAAACGTTCTTACATAATCTTAACCCATAACATTCCAAAATGGGTGAAATTGGCTATATGCCAAACACCCCTTAACTACCTCATCAACATCCATTTACTCAGCTTTTAAACTTAACATAAACTTAGACAAAAGACCGAATGTAACAAAATGACCAAATAAACCGAACATATACCAAAACAGAAAAGACGCTTGGGGGCTTCCAACTTTAACACGGTTTGGTCCAAAAGATAACGGTCTTCTACTAAGCTTCCAAAAATATATAAAGCTAAGTGTAGTCCATCCTACACCTTATCCTTACCTTTACTTGAACCTTCGATACCTATCAAGAAAACATCACAACTAAACATATAAGCGAAACGCTTAGTAAGTACATGGCATAACAAGCTAAACAACACATAATATAAATCTTACCATAACCATAACTAGTCTATTCACTAGTTAAGCTAGCGATATAGGGGCACATACCTCACGCCAACATTGTCGGCTAAACGCGATCAACCCACGAGGTTGAACCTCATCCCATAGTTAGCCCAAAGACTAACTATGCTATGCCTAGAAATGGATCCATAACTAGCTAACGCGCCCTATATCCTATCCATCACCATTACCATGTAGCAAACATGATAAAGCTAACAAGTATAAACCATTATCATACATAAGTTATGATAAAGCTAACAAAACATGTTATAACCATATACTTACCTTGATTCTCAACCACAACCTTACTAGTAAAAGCTTCCCACCTCTTACTTGCTTCCTATATCACAATCATCTCTAATTAGGGACTAGTTTCAACACTAGCATGACATATCATCAATCTTTAACCTTTAAACTTAATCTCATAACATAAACCCTAATTCACAAATTGAGGGAAAGCACTTACTTGTGGTGGGGATTAACAATTAAGACCTTATAGTTGCTTGGTGATCCTTCAATTAGAAAATTATAACTTGGATGACAAAGATAAGTTTCCCTCCTTTTCTCCTTCTCTTATACGACACACACACTCACACACTCTTCTAATTTCTTCAAAATTCTGGACTTTTCTAGTTAAATAAAAGTTACTAATTAACTTTGGTCATTTGGAAATCTTAGTCCCTCAAGTTTCATTCTTCACATATTGGCCACACATCTCTTCACTACTAGACACATAACACATAACTTATTGTATTATACATATATGAATATATATATAGTACCTCGCCGGGATATGAGTGTAACACATAGCTGATTCAGAAGCTGCAATGGAGGCTGTTTGGATTAGGAAATTCATTACAGGGCTTGGTGTTATGCCTTCAATTGAATCGCCTATTGATATGTATTGTGAAAATTCTACTGCAATCATATTTTCCAATGAACTTGGAGTCATGAAGGGCACCAGACACTTTCTACGGAAGTATCACTATGTTCGGGAACAAGTCCGTGAAGGTGAAATTAATCTATTGAAAGTTCACACAGATGATAACTTAGCCGATCCTTTCACTAAGGCTTTAGCTAAAGACAAGCTTATTGGACTTGCCAATGGAATTGGACTTCGTTTAGCTAATAGTTTCATGCAGAACTGTGATTAGTATTTGGATAAAGGATATTGTAAAACATTTATTAGTTTGATGAAATAAAGTTTGGATTATGTTTATTTTCATTTATAATATTGTTGTCTTTTATTTGCATGTTTAATCCGTGAGTAACTAAGTTATTCTAAATGTCCGTTGTCGATTAATGATATGGGAGTATCATTAAACTAAGATAAATCTGAGAGATATGGTAGAATATACTTGAAAGTATATTGATGAGAATGCATACCAATTTCAGATGATATTCAATGAATTGAATATAGGACTTATCCCAACTACATAATTTACTTTGTATATATTTTTATAAGTAAATTATGAATAGTTATCCTCAGACTTGAGATACCAGATAAGTGTCATGAATGTAGTGCATTTCTGTGGAGCAACTTAACGCTATACTTAACTAGTAGTTATAAGGGTTGTTTTCAGAAATGTTACAAAGTTTGTGGGTTAATCTCGTAGTCAAGATAGAATTTGTTCCTTCAAATTTATTTGGAGTTTAATACTGCTGGGCCCCTCGTAGGGTTGACAAGATGTTTGTGCGGCCGCACCCAAAATCTCCCCTAAATATGTTTAGAAGATTTGGTAATCTTTGTCAATCACTTATAACGAGAAACAAAATAGTTTAATAAAGAATGACTTAATTTCATATCTTTATTTAACGTGGTATTAGAAACAAAAGGATAATAATAATGAGAAATCATTAAAAGGTTTTCCAGGAGCCTTACTCGAGTCGTACTAGAGGCATCGAACTGTTGCTAGACGCTAACCGATGTGATCACTCTATTAAGATATATCCAAGTGGGAGCTGTTGGTTTTATGGATATAAATTAGTAGACGTGAGTTAGGATCGAACTTGAGACCACGGGATTGCACACTTTGCGTATGAGAATTAAAGCTAATAATTAAATGTAAATGTTATATTTATTTACTAATTAAACGAAATAACTATAACGGACGTTAAGTAATTAAGTGTAATGGACTAACGGTCGGTAAATGTAATTGGAAATGACTAGATTGCAAATATTGGGAAGGTTCTGGAATCCCTTGTGGGATGGCCAAGGGAACAAACCCAACCCAACTAAAACTCAAACTTGTTCACCAAGTTTAGTTTAGTATATATACAAGGCTAGGGGTCTTGTGTTTTACATCTCTTGTACTCATAAGCTAAACCTAAAATTGTTTGTGTGTTTTTCTTGCTAAAACCGATCGACATACACCTCAAGGGTGTCGATCCTCAACTTTTCCAAATCAAAGTTATTTGTTTAATTAAAACTAGCATTCCTTTAATTCGGTATAGTACGTGTGTACAAGAAAGTGGTACTAACACATTATTGTTAGTATTCTTGGATTGAATTACAAAATCGGTAAGGGGTAATTCACATAATCCTATAAACCCTAATTAGGGTTCATCCAATTGCTAGTTTTGGGGATTTGATTTCTTGTTTGGCTAGAATCAAGAAAGGTACGCATATTCTTGTTTATGTTAATTAATTATCCGTTAATCTTTCTTATACGCTTCCGCATGTATACTTTGATGTTTTGTGATCTATTATTGAATGTCATGATATATTATTCCAACATGTTGGTCAAAGATAGGTCGAGGCTGTTGGTGGTGTGTTCCCAGAACAGGGTTAGATAATCAACTTCAGTAGAAACAAGCAACTATTCAGCAGAAACAAATACCACTAGGTGGTTACCAGATATCACTTGGAATCGTGTGATCACTTTCCAAAGTAAACTATTCGACCCTAATGCCTGGGTTACATGAATATCTACTTGGGATAAGACCAAATGCAGTTATGGAATTAGGCACAATTCTATAACCCTTGCGCTAATAAGTGTTTAGTGTTTTCTCTGTGTCTTTCATGCATAATCAGATCTCCTATTTATAGGAGATTACTCTCAGCCGTTCAAATGGAATTATGAGGATTAATCGGCCCATTAATCACCTCATAACTATCCCCATTATAGCCGTTAGTGGTTACATGACCAATTAAACGTGGTCATTAAGCAGTTGTAACTGCCATTTAGCAGTACTTTAACACTAGCAGTACTTTCATACCTCTAGCAGTACTTTCATAGTACTTCAGTGGAAACACTGCCTATCAGTGGAAATACTGCTTATCAGTGGAAACCACAAGCAGTACTTTCCACAAGCAGTACTTTCCACAAGCACTACCAATACAAACCACTATAAGAGTCAGGGTGTTCATGGACCTTATGGGTGTACACTCCGTACCTCCTAACCCATTACAAGGTGTGAACTAATCCCACAAGTGCACTAAATTTTCCAACAATCCTCCCCAAATTTAGTTCACTTCCCTTGCATGAAAAATAAACATCAAGCAAAACATGTGCATAAACGAAAATGTCCTGAGGATTGAATTTCCATCTTAGTAAATTACACGTTCAAATATTCGAGAATCAGGGTGTTCTAAGAATTGAACCCTTCAACCCATTTGAATACCTGAAGATAAAATACACACAAGTTTTCAAACACTTATCAGCTCCTGACACTATACAAGCCATGTGTCCATATCCAAATTCATAAATGTTGTAAAAGCTAAAAGTCCAAAGCTTCCTGAAGCGGCAAAACTTCAACATTTACATAGGTGGTTCCTCTTTAGTCATGCTCCTGCCAAGCACTTTTTCAAAGAAAAATTAACCATTGAGAAGTAAAGACTTCATCCTCCTTTCAGCAGGTTCTGAGCACAACCTTGGGATGTAAATAAAACATGTGCTCCAGTCCACTGAATGTTCAGCTTTCCACATTGAACTCAGCTCCTGAGTTTCCTCAGGAGGGAGTTGGGTGTCCTAGCATTCAGTGACTAAGTTGGACTTAAACCCATCCCTTTAGCAGACTTTATAACCAAGTCTCTAGCCAGACCCTTCGTCAAGTGATCAGCTAAGTTCTGTTGAGATCTAACAAACTCTATAGATACCACCCCATTCATGATAAGCTCACGAATCATGCTATGCCTGACACCTAAGTCTCTAGACTTACCATTATACATCTGGCTATAAGCCTTAGCCAATGTAGCTGCACTATCACACCGGATAGAAATAGGTGCTATAGGTTTAGGCCACAATGGAATCTCAAGAAGCAAGTTTTTCAACCATTCAGCTTCTTTACCAGCAGCTGCTAAAGCCACAAATTCAGATTCCATTGTTGAACTAGTGATGCAAGTTTGCTTCTTGGATGCCCAAGAAATTGCACCTCCACCAAGTAGGAATACCCAGCCACTGGTAGAAGAATTGTCTTCAGTGTTACTGATCCAACTTGCATCAGTGTAACCTTCCAACACTGATGGGTAACCAGTATATGAGAGACTATAATCCATAGTTCTCTTCAAATACTTCAGTACCCTCTGAACTGCTTGCCAGTGATGATCACTAGGATTACTAGTATACCTGCTCAATTTTCCCACTGCAAAACCAATATCAGGCCTTGTACAAGTCATGGCATACATCAGGCAGCCAATTACCCTAGAATACTCAAGTTGAGATATAGCCTTGCCATGATTAGGCATAAGCTTCTCACAAGTATCCATAGGTGTACTCACTGGAGTACAATCAAAGTAATTGAATTTCCTCAGCACCTTCTCAATATAATGAGACTGAGAGATATAAATTCTTTTACTTTCATGTTTAATCCTTATACCAAGGATAACATCAGCCTCCCCCATGTCCTTCATGGAGAACCTTGATGACAAAAATTCCTTTGTCAGGTCAACCTGATTTTGGTCAGTGCCAAAGATCAACATGTCATCAACATATAGACAAATGATGACTCCTTTACCAGATTCATCAAATTTGCTATATACACATTTGTCAGCTTGGTTAAGAACATAACCACTAGACAAAACCATTTCATCAAATTTTTGATGCCATTGCTTAGGTGCCTGCTTAAGTCCATAAAGAGACTTAATCAGTTTACACACCTTGTTTTCATTGTCAGGCAAGATGAAGCCCTGAGGTTGGTTCATATAAACCTCCTCTTCCAATTCACCATTCAAGAAGGCTGTCTTCACATCCATCTGATGAATAACCAGATTGTGAATAGTTGCCAAAGCAATCAACAATCTTATGGTACTGATACGAGCCACAGGGGCATAAGTATCAAAATGGTCTAGGGACTGATGAGAATATATAATCTCATCAAAGTCTGCATCCCTTGATTCAATTATTGAGTTAACTGAAACATGTTCATTAGGTTCAATAACATAGAACCTAAAAGCCTTGGAATGCTCAGCATATCCAACAAAGATGCAGTCAATGCCTCTTTCACCAAAAGTCTTTTGCTTTGGATCAGGGAGTCTTACAACAGCCCTACAACCCCAAATCCTGAGATAGTTCAGGTTGGGTTTCCTTTTAGTCCAGAGTTCATAAGGGGTAACCTTGTTCCTTTTGTTGGGAACTCTATTTATCAAATAGCAAGCTGTTAACATAGCTTCTCCCCAGAACCCTTGACTCAGTCCTGAATAGGACAACATGGAATTAACCATCTCCTTCAGCACCCTGTTTTTCCTTTCAGAAATACCATTTTGCTGAGGAGTATAAGGGGCAGTCGTTTCATGGATTATTCCAACAGACTGAAAGTACTGAGTATCCATGTACTCACCTCCCCTATCAGTCCTTAATCTTTTGATCAAAGACCCAAGTTGTAATTCAATTTCAGTTTTAAACACTTTGAATTTATCTAATGCTTCATCCTTGGTATGTAACAGATAGACATAACAAAATCTTGAAGCATCATCAATAAATGTCACAAAGTACGTCTTATTCCCCAAAGAAGGAGTGGCATGCAAATCACACAGGTCACTGTGTATAAGCTCCAAGACCTTAGTCTCACGACTAACACCCTGAAAAGGTTTCTTGGTTATCTTGGTCAACATGCAAGTTTTACACTTTTCAGTGTCCATGTCAAAAGCAGGGATTAAACCATCCCTAGACATATCTTGCATTCTTTTATAGTGAACATGACCAAGTCTAGCATGCCAAAGGGTAGAATCAGGCTGATCATATGTGGTCACAAAAGCTGAAATAACACTATCAGTGGTAACATTAAGCCTGAACATTTGATTACATAAATAACCAAAACCAATAAAAACACCACATTTAGAAAGAACAAATTTATCAGACTTAATAACTTGTTTATATCCATGATTATTCAAAACACTACTTGAAACCATGTTTTTCCTTATATCAGGAACATGAATAACATTAAACAAAGTTACAATCTTTCCAGAACTAAACCTAAGATCTACAAAACCACGACCATGCACCAAGGCTGTTGACTCATTTCCCATGTGAAGAATAGAACCATCATTCAGTGACTCATAAGTCTTGAACCAGCTTCTATCTTTATACACATGAACTGTTGCACCAGAGTCAACCCACCACGCAACATCATCATCCTGCACATAAAAAGATTCAGATACATATGTAACATAATAAATCTGAAAAGACTTATTAAACATATTCTGACCTTTCAGTGAGTTGGCTGAACCACCACTCCCTGAACCATTAGTGCCTGATCCATTGGCTTTACCACCAACTTTAACACCTTTGCAGTCCCTTTTAATGTGACCAGTTTTGCCACATTTCCAACAAGTAGGTGTAGCCTTCTTGTTAGGATCTGCCCTTGTGTTGTCATGATATTTGCGTTTGCCTTTGTTGTCATTGTACCTGGTGGAGTTGTTATGCTCTACCATATTGACAACAGATGGTCCAGCAGCATTGCTACCCTTTGGCTTGTCATTATCCTGCACCTTGAGAGATTCCTCAATGCGCAGATGACTGCCCAACTCAACCAGAGTTAATTCCTCTTTCTTATGTTTCAAGGTATGCTTGAAATCTTTCCAAGAAGGAGGAAGTTTATCAATAACACAAGAGACTGAAATAGCCTCATCCATGTGCATATTGTGTTGTGTAAACCTTCCAAGTATTCCAAGAAGTTCATTGTATTGTTCCATAACTGGTCTTGAATCAGTCATTTTGTAATTTGTGAAATTACTAACAAGGAACTTCTTACTTGATGCATCCTCAGCCATATATTTGGCATCCAAGGAATCCCACAGTTCTTTGGAAGATTCAAAGTTCTGATAAATATCAAACAAAGAATCAGACATACCATTGAGAATAAGACCTCTGCATATGTAGTCATCATTTTCCCATTTGCTCCTCCTTCTGATCTGCTCCACAGTAGCATCATCCCCATCATCAGGAATAGGTGTAGTAAGCACATACACCACACTCATGCTTGACAGCAAGAAGTGCATCTTCTTCTGCCACCTCCTAAAGTCCACCCCTTCAAACTTATCAAGCTTGGCAAAGTTTGAAGCCATGTGTTTCATTGCAGCAGTTGCCATTGATTATCACAAAATAGTTTACTTTGATTGTTGGTGGTGTGTTCCCAGAACAGGGTTAGATAATCAACTTCAGTAGAAATAAGCAACTATTCAGCAGAAACAAATACCACTAGGTGGTTACCGGATATCACTTGGAATCGTGTGATCACTTTCCAAAGTAAACTATTCGACCCTAATGCCTGGGTTACACAAATATCTACTTGGGATAAGACCAAATGCAGTTATGGAATTAGGCACAATTCTATAACCCTTGCGCTAATAAGTGTTTAGTGTTTTCTGTGTGTCTTTCATGCATAATCAGATCTCCTATTTATAGGAGATTACTCTCAGCCGTTCAAATGGAATTATGAGGATTAATCGGCCATTAATCACCTCATAACTATCCCCATTATAGCCGTTAGTGGTTACATGACCAATTAAACGTGGTCATTAAGCAGTTGTAACTGCCATTTAGCAGTACTTTAACACTAGCAGTACTTTCATACCTCTAGCAGTACTTTCATAGTACTTCAGTGGAAACACTGCCTATCAGTGAAAACACTGCTTATCAGTGGAAACCACAAGCAGTACTTTCCACAAGCAGTACTTTCTACAAGCACTACCAATACAAACCACTATAAGAGTCAGGGTGTTCAGTGACCTTATGGGTGTACACTCCGTACCTCCTAACCCATTACAAAGTGTGAACTAATCCCACAAGTACACTAAATTTTCCAACAGAGGCAACCCAAAAGTGAATATCGGTTGTTTTTTCAACCGATATTTAGACACACTTTCTTTCAATCTTTGTTTTTGTTTTTGTTTTTTTTTTAACTTGATCATCCCAACTGTGATAACTTGGTCGTGTCTGATCATCGGAGAGAAAAAACTGACGTGATAAAAGACAACCGGGTGCCGAGTGTGCCCAACGTTAGCAGCAAACAACCAAGTACAGTAAAAATAAAGAATCAAACGTACGTACTGCAGCATTTACGGACCAAGCCAACCCTGGCAACCCATGTTCCCACTCATTTATTGAGCAAGAATATATTGAGTGCGTCAGAAAGATTAGGCTGACTCACTCACTACATCATCAGTCAAAGAAACATGGAGTGGTCAATTCTTTGTATTATTTGTCAGGATATTCGGTAACTTTTTTTTCTTTGAACAAGGATATTTGGTAACTCGGTACACCTTTATCTCTTATTTTAGGACATCAATAATACTATGCTAAAAGTATTATTTTTGAACAAGTATATTTAGGACATCAATAATACTATGCGGTACACCTTTATCTCTTTTTTTTGAACAAGGATACTTAGGACATCAATAATACTATGCTAAAAGCAGGGACAAGTTATTTAATTTGGACCCTCTCGCAAGGGGTCAATAATTTAATACTGATCTCAAATTTATCATAGATTTAATTAACCAATTATAATAATTCATTTTTTAAATCAACAAAAAAAAATCATAATTTTTTTTAAATTAAATATTTCGCAAACCGTTAATCGTTACGAGAAAAAAATTTCGGCACTTCTATATATTTTTAACAATTTTTTTTCAAAATTTCGGTTTAGAAAAATCATATGTGATTTGTGAAAATCACATGTGATTTGATTTTTATAAATCACATATGATTTTTGCAAATCATATGTGGTTTGTAAAAATCATATATGATTTGAAAAAATCATATGTGATTTGTAAAAATCGAATCACATGTGATTTTTGAAAATCATATAAGACTTTACAAATCATATGTGATTTTTCTGGGCGGAATTTTTGAAAAAAAAAAAAGTTTGTCGAAAATATAGAGAAGTGTTTATATGTAGAAAGATAATATAATTCTCGTCGCGATGGTGTATTTTTTATAGTTTGAAAATTTACCGTTTGCAAGATATGTTGTTTTTAAAAAAATATGGAAAATGAATTTTTTATTAACTTTGATAAAAAAAAAATTGATGTCTAAGATTAATTTATTGGATCTATGGTAAATATGAGATCTAGACCGATCTAAACTCTGGTTTGGTGGAACCCTGTGCATTACGGGTTTGTACGGTGTACATAGCGGTTTGTTCATTTTGACCAAAACCCCCTACTGTCACATCATAGGGTGGTCTTAATAACATAACCCTTAAAAGTATTACAAAGACATTTGGGTACTTTTTGTGTAAGAATATAAGGCTGGACACAGTCGATGACCAAGGTTATCCAGCCACATCAACTTTCTCTCTCCGATGATATAACACGATCAAATTGCCATAGTCGGTGACCGAGAACTTTTTTTTTTTTTTTTTTTTTTTTTTTTTTTTTTTTTTTTTTTAATTCAAATATTTTAAATAAGAAATTTAAAATTCATTAAAAATAAAAACATTACAATACTAATTAAAACTTAAACTAATAAAATTCAAATATTACAATACTAATTAAATATTTAAACTAATAATCTAAGTTGTACTGTGCCTTGACTTTTTCCTTAATATCCATCAGTTCTTGTAGTTGTCATGGGGGCAAATTTGGGTCGATTGGTGTATTGTAGAAATTTAAGTCTTGTTGGCGGGTTGATTGGGCCATTAATGCCATTTGCTTTTTTGGAGCTCAATTTTCTCTCTTTTCATCTCCAGCTCTTTTTCCCTCAACTTTATGTATGCATCTTCTATACCCTTATTTTTTTTCCCGGTTTTGACGGCTTGAACTTAAAAAAGGTTTTGGCTAACGAAGTAACAAATGATTTTGGTGGATCACGAGAGGAGAAAGATGATTTCTTCCTGGATGAGTCACGACCTTCTGGTCGTGATTCTCTAGTCTGTTCCTCATCATCAGAATCATCCACGTCTTGAAAATTCAAAGGACCTTGTGTTGACCCCGAGGTAGTTGTAGAACCCTTTGATTTCTTCTGACTATTCGTTTTGAAAGCAGACATCTTAATATTCTTCCAGGCATCATGAGTCCTCAAAATTTTCGAGCCAAAATCCTGACTGGATCAAATATAGGAGAAAGTGTTCTTATACCTAGGATAACGCTGACATCCACACAGTCAAAATGGCCATTCATTATGAAACGTAGACAGTTTCCTGCCAAACCATGCTACACAATGACCATTAACAAAAGCCAAGGCCAGTCACTTAAGTATGCCGGGATCTATTTACCCAACCCTGTGTTCAGCCACGGGCAACTTTATGTCGTACTCTCTAGTGTCACAAGCCCTGACGAACTGAAAATACTAATGATGGAAGACGAAGACAGGGAGCTAAAAGATCGCACATGAAATATTGTCTTCAAGGAGACTTTCAGTAACCTAATTTAACAAGCCGAGGTACTATTCTGATAATGAATCAATGCTACTATGTATTTGTTCCCATTTCAAATAATTGATATCTTTCTCATCCATTCCTGATGAAGTGAAGCAATGTCTAAGATTCTAAATAATTTCTCTTACTTACATATGAATTCAACTCATCTATTGTCTTACATCTTAGTAGTCATTTTAGAAACGTTATGTGATATGCAATAATCAAGAAAAGACAATTAGCTATATCAAAAACAAGACAAATACATGAATTGATAAAACTATAAACACTACAACACAACTATACTTATAACCTGCAAATTCAAATTTTCAAAATTCAAACAAAGCCATTACTGCAATACAAAGTGATCTGCAATAGTCTAACTCCAATTCAAAGTACAGATTGTCATAGTAAAGCAAATAATAAAGCATGCTTACCATTGGCTACTATTCATCGAAAAATTAGCACCCGGTAATGTGATAAGGTTTTGTCACTATTACGTGCGCCTAGTAATGAGTCCATTTTCTGATTATCATGCACACATGATAGTGCAAAACCTTATTATACTTTCACAATGATTTTTTGATTTTAATAATGCAAAGGCGGCAACATTGTACCTATAAAAAATATGGTAATGTTTTAGATTACTTAAATACCAACTCTTTAATCCAACAACAATACTACTGCGTATGGCAAATAGCAGCACACTGATAAGGATTTAAAACATACGCTTTTAGGGGGTCATTTAAGCCCTAAATCGTTATATTTTATATCTGTTACTGCTTAAAATCGTTCATTTTCACATTTTAGGTCATTTGAAAGCAAAATGCTGGAATGAAGCATATTTGAATGAAAAGGAGCGATAACATGAAGAAAACGACAAAGTCAAGAAAACAAGGCATATTTAGAAGACCGGACGGCGTCCCAACCTCAAGGGCGACGCCGTCGCTTACAACGTGTTCCAAATTTTCTCAAGCGATGGCTTAGGTCATATTTTGGTCCTAACAAGTGACGGCGTCACGCCAAATTTTATCAGGCCGTCACTCTTTCATTATGCACCAGACGACCAAGGGTTTCCCAAGACGATGTCCAGAACAACCGAGACGTCGTCACTGCTTTCTACCCGACACCGTCCCAGTAATGACTTGGCAAAGATGAACCCTAATGACGGTGATCAGACGGCGTCACCATCATAAGGGTATCCAGTTGTAAAATCTATATATAGACCTCGAATTTTCTGGATTAGGTGTGTATTATTTTGGAGAGCAAACCCTAGTTCGTTTTTGGTCCGACTTGGACAATACTTTAGGATTCCAAACCCTCTTTTACACTTCAAGATAAGTTTATTTATCCAATCTATCACCATGTTTCATCTATGTTTGATTGTTTGTTTGTGTTCTTGCTTATCTATCATGCGTAATTAAATTAATTAGTGTTTGCTTAGATCCAATAAAACCTAGTTATTGATTATTGTTAGGTTGTTTCTTGTTCTAATTAGTTGTCACGCTAGATTAAGGAAAATTGGCTTCTTCTTTAATTGTTGCGAGCTTGAACGTCCTAAATAGCAATTAAAGCCTTTGGAGTGCACTATAGGCTCCCGTTGTTTATTGCGTGAGTTGTAGCTTAAGGATAATAG
Organism: Chrysanthemum seticuspe; assembly: GCA_019973895.1. Classification (NCBI taxonomy): domain Eukaryota; kingdom Viridiplantae; phylum Streptophyta; class Magnoliopsida; order Asterales; family Asteraceae; genus Chrysanthemum; species Chrysanthemum seticuspe. The sequence goes on from BPTQ01000005.1 coordinate 218,912,951, forward strand.
GATATTCGGGGGAGATACCTCGGTACTTGGCGATCCCGGGTGTTCTAGAGGAGACTTACAATTCATAGAATTGGGGAATTAGGACCACCCTATGACTAAAACATGGAATACAACGCATCAATTAGGCAATGATGTGACAATTCAACCGACCAATAAAAGATAACTAGGGAGTAAGAAAATCTAAGTAAACACGTTCTTAATTATCATAAGAACACATTCCTTCAATCCATAGTTTTTATCTTAGTTATTAGTAATTAGTTTTAAATTTAATTTGTTAAGTAGTTTAATTGGTAAATTACCAAACCCCTACTCTTCAAACCCCAAGATTTTACTTGCTTTCACAAAAAAAATATAAAAAGACTAAAAAGAATCACCCTCACCTTTACCTTTTTATCATACATCCCGACTAGCATCTCTATTCCCCTAGAGAACGATCAACCCCTAGGCTTACCCATACTACACTGCAATGATTAGGTACACTGCCTAGTGGGTTGTAAAACTTGCTCTTCAGAAAGGAAGTCTTTCGACCCCGAACCACGCATCAATTTTTTGGTGCCGCTGCCGGGGAATAGAATAGCTAGTTCGTTTTCTATCTCGATTAGGTCCACTCGCTTGATTCCTATCAAGTGAGCTTTTTATTTTTTTTCTTTTTGTTAGCTTTCTTGTAGACTAGCTCTTTTCTTTGTACCCTTTTTTCGTAAAACCCTTTTTCATTCGTCACCATGGCGAATGAAGTTGCATTTGAATCATTAACAATGGAGGAACAATTGTACTTCACAAATACATTTGAAACTTATTGTTCAAATGAATTTTTGTGTAATCTTAGAGATTTCCAAGAGGATATGGGTGTAAAGTTAGATAGTTATGATGAATTTTGTGCATGTGTGGCTTCTATTAAACTATCATTGTTAGGATCAACTCCTTTTAGTGAGACCCTTTGAAATTTTTTGAGAAAAGCTTCCTAAATATAACCAATAAGTTGAATGAAATTTTAGGCTTGTATACATTACAACTTGATGAAAAGGATTTATCCAACCTTAGGCACCATGAACAAAAAGACCTAAATTTTATGAAAATGGAATTAAAATCCGAACAAGATTGTGAGATGGTTAGAGTTGAACTACCTAGTTGCATGAGTGGAATAGATTTCAACAAAATATATGACACGTATGAGGAATCCTTTAGGCAAATAGAACATAGTTATCAAGTTTTTGAGAACGATTCTTATGAATCCGACCAAGAATTTGAAATGGCTGAAGAAGGATTTGAGATACTTAGGAGTATATTTGGGTTAGATCATACTAAAACACATGATGAACATATAGGTGATCTAGATATAATGGAGAATGAGGTGAAAACTCCAAGCCCACAAGCCCTACCATCATATGAGTAATACACACCGCCTATGACTTACCCAGAAGTAGTAGAAGAGACTATAGGAACCCCAATAAAGGTAGAACCTTTGGACCAACCAAAACTAGAGGATGTAGGTTTGAATGCTTGTTGTGATGACCCTTCTCTTAGTTCTAAGGAAGTTCCTAGTTTTGATGAACCGGAGCCTCAACCAAAACCGTTACCCAACTTTCCATCATAGATTTGAATCTAGGAATTGACTTAGGCCCCAATCCACCCATCAAAACAAATAGTCTGGGTAGTTGAAAGATAAAGGTAGTAGACTCTAAGCCATATAGAGTGGAAGCTAATATAGGAGTAACCCATGACCTTACACACTTACATCACCCATTCATGGTTGATAACAAGAAACATTATGGGTTTAAACCGGGTTTATTAGGTCAAGATGGATCCTTAACTAAGAATCTCTTGAAGTTGATAGAAGATGATCCATTTCTAGGAGAAAGACTTGATTCACTCGCTACACCAATAGAATTAGGTGAGGTTACAATGAAAGAAGTACGCTTTTTTGAGCATAAGTATCACCCATCACCCTCTCCTCATGTGGCAAATTTCCACCCTAAGGGTGTGTATCGCTACTATCACCCGCACTTAAACTTAAGTGTAGGAAAAACCTCCCCTTTATCCGTTAAATAATGGTAGAGTCAAACTCGTGACTCGAACAAAAACAAGCGATTCTTGATAGGCAACCCATGTTTTAATTGTTTGCATGCTTGTTTTCATTTTATTCGTGTGTTCTATATGTCTATTTCATTATTGCTTAATTCTCATGCTTTCATTATTTTGTGAAAATGCTTTATTTTGTTTTTAACTTCGTCTTAATTACATATAAAGGTATTTTACAAAATGATAAGTGTAGGGAAGATCACATGTGTTTTTAGAACTAATATGAACATGAGATTAACAATATTTGAAATTTTATATATTTGTGTGTTTGCTAGAGTCAAATGCTTGTATCGAGTCACAATGGATGTTTTGCAGTAATTTTTTCAGGTCTTTAAAGAAGTAATTTTTCCGGGAAACGCATCTCACTCATTCTGTCAGGACAACCTGACGGCGTCGGGATTAATGCTCGACGGCTTCAGGCAATGTAGAAACAGTTTCTATATTTTCGTTTTTCGTCTAATTTGTAACTTTTGGAAATTTCCAGAATTCTTAATTTTTCAGAAATTTGCAAACATCTATTTCACAAGCATTATGTTAATACAAAGAAGCCGTAAAAACGTTTATTTATATTTTACGATCTTCTAATATTTTGTCGATAACAAATGTAAAATCATTTTAACGAAACAAATAAAATACGTAAATGGTTTGAGCCAATAGTTTACTAACATACTTATATTTTCATATAAATCACTAAACAAGTAATAGTGCTTTCATGATTTAGTAATGCATATGTACAACAACTAGTGTTTACATATTGGGTAGATATATACATACTTAGTATGTATTATAATGGGTAATAGAATGGGTATAAGTTTAAGTATTTAACCCATTGACTTAATACATTGAATGTAGTTAGGTAAAATCCAAAGTCCATGACCCATACCCATGAAGCATAACCCATGACCCATTGCATGACATCATGCATAAATCATAATGGGTATTATCCATGACCCATGGAGCTAACCCATAACCCATGGACTAGATACATTGCATCTTCTAGACACATTGTATCTATTTGGATACACATGGTCCAAAGCCTAAGACCCATGACCCACGATCCATGACCCATGACCATAACCCATGGATAAAGAGGAGCGTCCAACGGTTCCCCCAGTTTACACTGGATGGATCCCTCAAGCAATGGATCCTTGGGATCCGTGGAAAAGTAGGGATTTTTCCTCTATAAATAGTGAGCCATTTCTTCATTGTAAGTTGCCACTCCTACACATACTTCCTCCTAGTATTGTAAACTCTTTAACCTCAGATCCAAAGGATCTTTCTATGTAGTTTGTGTTTGTTTTTGTGTGATTCTCTAGGTTCCTCTTAAAGGCGAGATCACCACCTCTTGAAGTCAAGCAAGCTCAAGTTGCCATGCTTCGTCATCATCAAGACTACTGAGGTTCTCTTGTTGATAGTTCTTTCTTCCTCTCTAGAAGTGTTGTGTCTAAGGCATTAGTGAAGGATGCCAAAAGGGTTAGTGAAAGGTGTCGAACGTCCATGTCAAAGGTGTGGAAAACTAGAAGGGGGTTTGAATAGTTTTACCGATTAAAACTTGGTTTTAAACTATTTAGATCGACTTGTGTCAATATATTTGAACGTGTGTGTTGGATGTTGATAAACAAGCATATAGATAAATAAAAGCTAAGATAAAGAGTAAGAAGCACAAAACCACAACGCGAGTATTTATAGTGGTTCGGCTACAAGGACACCTTCCTTGCCCTACTCCACTCCCCGAGTCACCTACTCGAGAGTTCGTAATCACTACACAACACAAACTCCTTGTGGCGGAGAATCCTTCACAACGTCGCCTACTCTTTATCCGGTACAAGGCTAGATACCTGGTTCTTCCACGAGGTAGAACCAAACCTATCACAACGTCGCCTACCCTTTATCCGGTACAAGGCTAGATACGGAGTTCCATTATAAATGAGGAACTACTACCCAACACTACTCAAATCCTATCCCTAAGGAGATCCACTCCTTATGAGAACATCAACAAGGATATCAATGTCCTTTGACCCAATACAACTCTATCTTGTACATCGACACACCATATCGAATGTACACCTTAGGCACCTTTCACTAATGCCTTTGACTCAACTTCTAAGCACCCTTCACTTGTGCCTTTTGACTCGACATCTAGGCACCCTTCACTAATGCCTTTTGACTTGACTTCTAAGCACCTTCACTAATGCTTTCAACACGGACGTTCGGCACCTTTCACTAATGCCTTTACTTTGACTCTTCGACATGTTTCACCAATGTCTTCGTCTTGACCCTTTAGACATCTTTCACTAATGTCTTTGACACTACACTTCTAATGAGAAAGAAGAGAACTATCAACAAGATACTATTTGTAGTCCTGATGATGACGAAGCTAGGCAACCCATGGACTTGAGCTTGCTCGACTTCAAAAGGTGGTGATCTCGCCTTTAAGAGGAATCTAGAGAATCACACAAACACAAAAGTACATACAAAGATCACTTGGATCTGTGGTTAAAGATTTTACAACTCAAAGAGAAAATATATGTGAAACGAGTGAGTTACAATGAAGAAATGGCTCACTATTTATAGTGGAAAATGTGCTACTGTCCCACGGATACCACGGATCCTTTACTTGAGGGATCCGTCCAGTGTAAAATGGGGGAACCGTGGGACGCTCCTCTTTGCCCATGGGTTTTGGGTCATGGGTTATGGGTCATGGGTCCAAGACTTTGGACCATGGGTATCCAAGTAGATACAATGTATCTACTAGATGCAATGCATCTAGTCCATGGGTCATGGGTTAGCTCCATGGGTCATGGATAATACCCATTATGACTTGTGCATGATGTCATGCAATGGGTTATGGGTTATGCTCCATGGGTATGGGTCATGGACTTTGGGTTATACCCAACTACATTCAATGTATTTGGTCAATGGGTCAAATACTTAAACTTCTACCCATTATATTCCCCATTATAATACATACTAATTATGTATATATCTACCCAATATGTAAACACTAGTTGTTGTACATATGTATTACTAAATCATAAAATCACTATTACTTGTTTAGTGTTTTATGTGAAAACGTAAGTGTGTTATTAAACTATTGGCTCAAGCCATTTATGTATTTTATTTGTTTCGTTAAAAATGATCTTATGTTTGTTATCGACAAAACATTAGAAGATCGTAAAATATAAATAAACGTTTTTACGGCTTATTTGTATTAACAATCTCCCCCTTTTTGTTGATGACAAAACATAAGATTATTTTAAGGAAAAACTAAAATTCGTAAAAGTTTGAATTGGAGTTTTTACTCTTCTCCCCCTTTTTGTCGAAACAAAAAGAGCGTTGAAAAGAAACTAACACCTTGTTTTAAGAAATACATGTAAAATGAAAGAAAAATAAAACTATAGAGAGTAAGTGACGGGAAGTGTTCTCGTCTTAGCTCCCCCTTGACGAGTCCATCCCTTTGTGAGGGCGTCAAGTAAGAAGAAATACTAAACTAGTGCATTGCAAATATGTTTGCAAATGGTTTCGTCTTTGTGACGGATATGCTCCCCCTTGATGATTGCAACTTTGCAAGGGAACGTCATGTAATGTAATCCTAATGTAAATTATATTGCAAATGATTTTGCAATGTATTTCTTTGACACGAAGCTCCCCCTAGCTAAGGGTTTCAAAGTCTTCATGTGTATATTGAAAATCTATAAAACAAAGGTTAGAAAACAAGTATATAATGCATAATTTCCTGCAAATAAGACTCAAGTTAGTAGTAAACAAGTCTTCTGTTGCACGGATCCCACAGTTCCCTCCTTGGAGGGATCCGTCTAGGCAAACTAGAGGGATCCGTCTGACTATAAACAAAACACAACAATGGTGATGTAGCAAACGATGTTAACATCAAAAATAGATATGTATTAAGGTAACAAACATACTCTCAAGACAATATGGCACATAATATGTAATCTCATTCAATAAAACATACGAGAAATGATCTACAAATCTCTAAAAACTAAAAGAATGATTAAAAAATGAAATGTGATTCCTAAATGTTCTAAGTTAAGCTTAAGACTAGGACACCACTTGAATCCTTAAGCTCAAGGTTGTTTGGGTTTGTTGATCTCGTCAAAGCGTTCGAGGAGGTGATAAAACATGAAACGTTGATCTTCACGTACTTTGTGTATCAAGCTTTCAACATGTTGACAATGATAACAATATTTGTCATGGCTCAGAAGTGGTGGTGGTAGAAAGGAAATGGCTTGATGTGGAGGATCACGTGAAGAGGGTTGAGGATCCTCAAAAGAAGGAGGGATTGGCGGAGGCACATTCGATGATGGCTCAACTAAGAATGATGGTGAAGGTAGAGAGGTGTCAACTTCCATGTGGTCGGGTGGTTGACTTTGATGATTCCTCATAATCCAAAATAGACTATTTGAGGGTGACGGAGAAAAGGATGCCGGGGCTAGTGCTGATTCAACACCTTGATTTTGTTGCGCTATTCTTTCTATTGAGAATGTTGGCAATGGTGGAGGATGAGATGGCCTAGGAGGCAAGTCCTCTAGATTATAGAGGTGTGGTGATGAGAGTGGAGTGGTGAATGATATGGCTCTAGGCACTAAGGGTGATAGTTTAGTGGAAATAGGAGTGTTTGGTTTAGGGGGTATAGTGGTGTTTGGCATTGGTAGTTTGGTGGGAACAATACTTTTGGGGATTGGTTTGATATGTGGATGGGAGATCCTACCATTTGTGGATTTAACGGGAGATGATTCGGTTGAAGAAATTTCGTGAACAACACGATCAAGTTTCTTGGGTGGTCCTTTTGTGGATGAGTTACAACTAGGAGCTTTTCTCATGATGAGATGATAAAGGAGAATTAAGGTTATAAGGTTTCTAGATACTGAGAATGAGGATGTAGATGATGACTTTAGGAGTCTTCACAAGATGGTTTATAAGGGGAAGGATTTGGCAAGTGCATTCAAGACTTAAGCCACTAAGATCCTTTGGAATGTGATGATTTGCATGCACAAGAGTCATCTTCAGAGTTGCACTGATCTAGGAGTTTAGTTAAAACAAGATGGAGTGTTCAAGTTAGCAAGAAGAGCTTGAAATGATTGTTTAGCTAGAGTTTTTGGTGAATCTGTCACTCGGATCCCACGGTTCCCTCCAATGAGGGATTCGTCTAGGCTAATCCTAGGGATCCGGCTCTCAGCAGCTAAGAAAGGAGAAAAATGATGTTTGTAAGGTCTAATATCCATACCTCTTTAGTGTTTCAGTCTTCCTAAGTGTCTTCAATGAAAGGGTACTTAATTGATCAAGGGCAATGAGTGATGTAGCTAATGATTGCATTTTATGGAAGAAAATGGAACTTTATGAGTACCAATGAATGACCAAAGATGACACTAGATAATTAGAGAGTGTCAAGTGAAGCTAAAAGATCCTAGAGACCAGATAGTAACTTAAGATAATTTTGGAAACTATCTTAAAAGTTATAAGAAATGGAAAAACTAGTATTTGATCCATTTTGAGGTAGGGATGACTAAAATCAATTTGCTAAAATTGAGAAATTTATAAAACTAGATGTGTTGACATATGAGGGATGATGTGTGAATATAGGAGCGGAAGAATGATGAGTTTTGGTGAAATGATAAATCGAAAAGCACCATGACTGTGATCCTAAATGAGCTATGTGTGAGAGTGAAGCTTACTAAGCATGAGAAAGACTTAAGTGGTCCTAAGGCATTATGTTTAGCTAGTGTGAAGTAGTCTAAGGACATGGTTTGAAGTATAAAGACTGCAACTGCATTTCTGTTTGCCCGGATCCCATGGTTCCCTAGGTTTAGGGATCCGTCTAGTACAAGGTGAGGGACCCGTCTCATGCAAAACAGTACCTTCACAAAAGGTATGCAAAAGTTGCATAAGGCATCGTATTTCAAAGCTAGTATTTTCTAAGAAGTTTGAACAACAATATAATCGAGATATCAAACGTTAAATGTTTTGTTTCATGAGAGAAATTACATTACAATGATAAAAGATGAAATCTAAGGATTGAGCCTATTTTGAAAAGAAACTAAGTTTCTTGAGCGTTTTCGCTAGATGGATCGTCAAATGGATGATGGGTATTTTCCGATTCAGGGATGAAGAAAGACTTGATGAGAGATGTGTTTAGAGGTTCCATCATCTTATTCACGAGTACGTACAACGGACTTTGAAATTAAGGGTAGAAGTACATGATGTGATGATAAAGGCGTGTCAAGAACATTCCATAAGGGATTAGTTTGTTCTTGTTGCCTTGAAGGTTTACAATTCGCCTTGCGAAAAAATAGGCGAGATTGTATGGTTGTTGTGTTAGCAAACAATATATTATGCGAGCACAACAAGCGGGAAGGATTTCTCGATTTCCCCCAAGACTCCAAACATTTTCACGTAGGATGAGTGCGAGAGGTTTATATTCATCTCGGATATCCCGTGTATAGATAATGTTTGGATCAGAGTAATAGGGTCGAGGTTTGCATAACATGCGAGTCAAGTCTTGGGGGGAAGGTATGTGTGAACAATATGGAATGTTTTCTTCATGATGGTTGAAGAGAGAATCATGAGACCAATCTTCAATGAAGGCACATTGTCCATGATTTGGAATTCGGAGAATGTGAGCAAATTGCCCAAGGGTTAAAAAAAACTTTTGGTTTTTGATCCAAAACCAAAGAGATAGAGATCAATCCTCGTTACGAACGAGTTCAACTTGACGGAAGAATTCCAATACAAACCTTGGACAGATTTTCTCGTTAATTCTGAGAAGGCATTCTAGTCCTATGGTTCGGAAAGAGGTATTGATGTCTTCTTCGTATTGTAGAGGAGTGTCGACAATACGTCCTTCATGGAAGTGATGAGTTTCGAGATTATTGAACCCACGGAGATAATTTCCAGGTGTGTTGGGCTCAAGAGAGATGTTAGGGATGTAAACATAAGTGAGTGAAAAGTCGAACTCATACCCATGAGACATGACGAGACCTATGGAAGTGAAAAGAATATGATGAGACATCACTTAACATTTTTACTAGATTTCTATTAACAATTACAGTTAACTCACTTTAGTATTTATCATTCTAGTGGGATATTTCTTTTTAAGATAAAAACTGTTTTTATGTTGCATGAGAATCTGTTTTCCAAAACCACGGTTCTCACGGTTCCCTTCCAAGAGGGATCCATCTAGTTGAACAATAGGGATCTGGGGATCTGCAGTGACAGAAAAAGGATTTTGATGAAAAATAGATTTTTGCATCTTATAGGTTTCTAAGGTATCTCAAAACCGCATTGTAGGTTTCTAAGGTATCTCAAAACCGAAAGTTACTTAGTTAAGCACGCATTGTAGGTTTCTAAGGTATCTCAAAACCGAAAGTACGAAAAAAATAGAAGAAATGACAAACACATTATGAAAAATAAACTAGATAAACTAAAATATTAGTAGTATTTCATTTCAATGCTAAGAACGATACAAAGGATTGGGTATAAAACACCAATGTAGATTAACAACACAAAGTACATGTCTCCATAAGAAAACTTGATCATGGGGTACACGAGAGCGATGAGTGTCAAGATGATGAGTACGAAGGTGATGTAAATCATGATGATGAAATTCTTCCTTGGTTTTGATTTGAGATGAGATGAGATAAGAAGGAAGATGAAGTTTGAATGAAAGGTAATTTTGAAAGTGGAAGATTTGAAAAATGAGGGTTTGGTGGAGTTTAACGATCGGAGGGGATATTTATGGGGAAGGAAGAATTTTTGAGATTTGTGTTTTGTTTTATTATTAGAAAGATATGATTATTGGATTAAGTAAAATAAGACACAAGTTTATAAACCTAGACTATAGACGATAGAGTAACCCGTATGCAAGAAAAGTTTCCTAATGAGGCTACGTGTAATATATGAGTATGTGAAAAGATAGTCATATAATGTTAGGAATTCGAAATTCCATGTTAAAGTGTCGGTCACCCCAATTATAGTCTAGCATAAGTTAGCTCGTAGACTTGTAGTTATTTACGTTATTTAGTAGTTAATTAGTTAGTCAGTAGCGTAGAATAGTTTAGAGTAACACCGTGGAGGAAGGACGGGTCTTTACCCACTGTATGCCTGATCCACAGTCCGACAGGAGGACGTAAGCTTTGTAACTATAAATACCCCTTCCATCCATGGAAGGGGTGGTGCTTCTAATCTAACCTTTCATATTTTGTAAACCAAGTCTCTACCAAGAACACTCATCTCTCTACTTTCTCTCTCTAAACATGGCATACTTGTATTTCCATCATCCAAGACCACCCGAATCGTCAAACACAATAAATATTACGATCCTACAATTGGTATCAAGAGCCATGGTTTTTGTGTTGTGTTGATTTGTGTGGTTTCGTACCATGGTTACATTGTTTGATGATTTATGTTGGTTCTTAATACATGTGTAAACTGTTTTGGTATTTTTTATGGTCGGAAAACATTTTTTTCGAGTACTGTGGTATAACAGTTTTAACAAGTTTAGTATCCTTTTGTTTGGTCAACAAATTAATGTTATGGTCCATTCATGCTTATACCTGTCTTATGTCATGTTTGTCCAAACTGTATTATTGGTATATCACTTTTTGTTACCAATCCCTTGCATAGTTTTTGTGGTCAAACCATCAGATTCTGTGGTCAAAACAGTCTAAAGGATGCATTTTTATGTGTTTCTGGGTTTTGCAACTTGGTCGGTAAAAATGGTCATTAGGTTTCTTACTAGCGACTTGTGGTCTTCTTCTTAATAGCGACTTGTTGAGTTTGACAATAGTGACTTGACACTAAATGAAGTTAGCAACTTGACTCTTAAAACTGAAGCCACTTATATTTATAAGTTAGCGAGTTGTTAAACATCTTAGCGAGTTGTACTATCAGTAGCAACTTGTTGACTCACTCAAGTTATTGAAGTAGCAACTTGTTGAAGTGGCGACTTGCACTAGCGACTTGACTGATGTAACAACAGAAAGGAAGAAGTAGAGTTTGACCGTGACCACAACAGGACTCGACCACAATATAACCAAAATACAAAACACCATTCGTTGACTTCAGTTAACAACTACATCCTCAGTCCAAATACAAATCTCAACAAACTGCAATCAAATCCTACGCTAATTCAAGACTCGTACTTAAAAACTCATTCATTCAAGACTCATGCCATGACCCTCTCAACACTCACTCATCCAAGACTCGAAACATAATTAAGAAAATGATATCAAGATCTCAGTCAATTTTTTTTCGTGCTACTCAAAGTAAGAACAAGACTTGAAGGTCTTTAATCACGAAAAACAATTTAAACCATCATCGATCTGTTTTGTTGAAGCTATACCTCACTGATTCTATATCCGACACAAAAGAGAAGTTTGATAACAACTATGTTACCCACTTCTCTCCGTTCGTTCAGAAATTCAAACATAAATGAAAAGAAGAATCAATACAACCTACCCGTTATGTTGGTACCAGTCACAAAACACTCAATACCATCCTTGCGCCCTACACATATCTCGTGCCATCCCTGTGGGGAGAAAGAAAGAGCTTGTTTCGTGATTTGTGATGTCCAAGCGTTGATGATCAAATATTTGAGATGAGAAAGGTTTTGATCCATTGATGTTGTTACTTTATGGTGCGTTTTGTGATACTGAAACTGATAATAGAATCAGTTGGTAATGGAGGCGTATGATATTGTATTTAGGGTTTGGTAACTGAGAAATATTAGGAGAGGGAGGCGACTAATTCTGAGAATGAGATTAGGGCAAAATGAGTGTTAACTTGGGTATTTATAGTCCACGTTTTTAGGGTTAAATGAGTGTTAACTCAGTATCTGATTTTGGTCACGTGGGCTGATTATGTATCTCGTGGGCCTTGTTGAGTGTATTGTTTAATGGTTCGTGGCCTGATGGGTTTTTTGCTTCCCATTTTTGTGCTTGACCGGATTTGGTGAAGAATCAGATGGATTTGGGCTTTTCATACTGATTAGCAATGGGCCATGTATTCTTTTGATCTCATTGGACTGGTATTATGTGATGGCATATATTATGTGATCACATATTTATATGATCTCATATACGGTTGGTAATCACATAGGCTGAATATTTGACAATCGGGTATTATTGTTTGATAAAGTGGATACATTTATGGACCGTACGTCCGTTGGAGTTTGATACATGCTCGTGAATGTGGATTTATGATGCCTGATTCATGGTTGAAGAAATGTCTATGAGATAAAATCTTTGATTTGAATGATGGGTTTCTTAAGGATTCATGTGGTATTGGGTGATTATATGGAATGAGGTCAATGATTTGATATTTAATCTAATTTGTTTGTGAAACAGCTATGGATCGGGTCTCAAGTACTATTTTATTCATGGATCGATTACATTTATTTGGGCTTTAATTTGGGATGATTAATTGTTCTCATGAATCATATATATACTTGGGCTGCGACTTGTAATCTAATGATGCACTTTGATGAGATTTGACTTTGATGGGAATTGATGAGTTGATGAGATGATGATTGTGATAATTTGGTGTATACATTTTCTCGAAAAATATTATATCACGGCTTGAATTGATGATCGAACAAAATTGACTATGGGGTTGTTTGGACGGTATCTCTTATTTGAATTTAAAGTGAGGTTTTTCCGAGCATGTTTACTTATTTCGTCTTCTTTCTTTCTACCCTTCCGCGAAGATGACTTATTTGGGCATTTATAGAGGGTGATAAAGACTTGGCTATTTAGTTACGTTTGTGACTCTTTCTCGCTTAACCCACAACGTAACTATCACTTCGGTGTCTCACTCAGTTGAGAATGTCAAGAGGTTTTGTACATTGGGTACACCGTTTCTTCTTCACAAGGATTAGTACAAGTTTAAGTAACAAATCTGGGGAATTTTACTTCATGATCAAGTTTGGTATATCGGGTTTACTTCACCAGGAGGTCACAACATTAGCCGGCAGAATGTGTGAATGATGTGTTTACCAAAGTGTGTATTGGATAGTTGATGATGTTGGATAACGAACCATTGATGAACCGCTGCATGTTCCCCTAAAAACAAATATTCACCAAAACCAAAGTTGTCATAACACATTCAAGCTGACATTGTTTACGGTTTTGTCTTGATTTTGTAAAATCCCGCGAAAGAATCTATTTCTCGGTTTAAATCATAGACTTGTAAAATCCCGTGACAATGGAAACATCCTGGTAATTGTAAAGTGCATTTCCGGATCTATCTTACGGTTTATTCTTGGATTTGTAAAATCCCGCGAAAGAAACTATTTCTCGGTTTAATCTATAGAATTGTAAAATCCCGTAATGATGGATTCATCCTGGAGAAAGGAAAGTGTATTTCGGGATCTTATTTGATGCTGGTGCTACGGTTTCTTCTTCGAAGAAGAGATAAAAGGGTGTACTTCATGAATTGGATGTGTGTTTGGATATTCGTCATGATAGTTTGGTTATTACATGGTTTTACGGGGTTATATGCTTTTACCATGGTCGGGATGAAAACCATTATCATAGTTCACTTAAAACGTCAAAGGAGGCTAGATTTGAGCTTTTAACAAGAAGATGTGACAACGGCGTTAATTCACTATTATTTATTTGAGATTGAAGTGAAATATCACGGGCAAGTGTACTTAGTATCTAAAGGTATCGGGGATGGTTGGATGAAGATTCTTCAAGATCCTTGTTCAAGCTTATTATAAAAAACAAAGACTTAGAAATCTAGTTATTGTTGGGTGTCTCTTACCTTTTCTTTTACCACTTGGGGGAATTGGGCTCGTACCACCAGAAAATAACTATCACTTTAAGGAGTTACGTTGTAGTGCTCAGTGTCACATTCAATTGTGGATTTTCAAGAGGTGATGTACGTCTTATACTTGATGGTTGGTTGGATGAAGAGTATAGAGTACTTAGAGATTCAATGGAGGATGAAGTCTCGGCACCGCTCTTTGTTACATATGTGCAAGTTTAAGTCACGAGTTCGGTGATTCGTTTGTTTGTGAAGAGAGTGGTGAAAACAAACACAATATCAACGTATATCAAAATAACCGTAAAATTCGACAAATCAACCCTTTAGGAAAAAGGTTAACGTGCCAAATCTTACTGGTGTGATAAAAGTGATACCGGGAAAGTGATTTCCCCGGGTCGTGTCCCAACGAGGTGTGAAGTTGAAGGAATCGTTGAGTTTTGTGATTTGAACTTGAATTGGATTTGGATGATTTGTTTGGTTTGAATTACGTTATCTACAAATTAATTAACGGGAAGGTAATTAAGGCAAGGGAACCCTAATAAACTACAAATTAACTATTACTAAGCCTAAGGAATGATAAAACGAAACTAAACTAAGTCCTAGGGTGCTAAAACTAAAAAAAAGCAAAAACCGGGAACCACCCGAGCCATAAACGTAAAAGTTTTGCAATTTAAGGGCTACGGGTGCGAAATCAATTTTCCTACATTCTATTTGACAAAAAATAATTTTAGAAAGAAGCCGGGAATTTTTTCGACTTTTAAAATAATATTACGAATTAAAAGCTAAATGACACTAACTAAATGATTAAAAATACAAAATCATTTTTGAAAAATCTGAAAATTTTCCTAACAGTACCTTGAAATCAACTGATCCTAAGAAAAATGAGAAACTAGGTTATTACTTTGTGAAATAAGCAGAATATAAGCTCTTAAGTCCTTAAAATTAAAAACCACTAAACTGCATTAAAACATTTCTTGTGCAATCTAAGACTGAAAGAAGTCCCAAGGGCAATTGGATTCCAGGTACCCCTTATCACTCTCAAAGGATGGGAGGTCTCAGGTTCGAGCCTGCCTCCCTCCTTTTTGTATCTTTCATTTTTTTTTTATTATTTTTGCTTTTTAAACTTGAAGATGAGATCAAATTATGAAACTTTTGCAAAAACTTTTTTGAAAGAAGCAATCTCAATAAGCTGTACGAACAGCTTATCTCAACAGATTTTTAACACTTAACAAACACCTTTGAGAGCAGAATAAGTAGATTACCAAACACCCCCTAAAAGCACTAACAAGTGAGCAATAAGCACTATAATTTAGGGACAAGCAATCTTATTTAGCAATGAACCTTAATAACAGAAACTAAGCTATGCTAGGGGGGGAATCAGTTGGCAAATGTATCAGATCTAAAAAGGGAAATCCTAAGCTAAAATTAAGATGGGAATAAGCACTAAGAGTTCCTAATAAATACTAAGTAAGACTAGTAAAATAAATCCTGAGTATCAAATTTAAGTTAACCCATTACTTTCCTAAATAAGCAAGTTATAATCTACTGATAAGCTGAAAAATGAGAGAAATGACCTGTGATACTGGTATGCATGCTAAACAAAACAGCAGATGAGGTGTCTGTTTGAGCTTAATTATAAGCTGGAAGGAAGTCCCTTAAAGCAATAAAAAAAGATGCACAAGTAAGGTTAAGCTAGCATAGATGTTCAAAATAACAATTAGGACCCAAGAAAAAGCTTTTATCAGCTTAGAAATAAGCTAAGTTCAGCTTGTGGTTGGGCTTCTTTGTGTATGCTGATATCAGATAAAAAAAATGAAATTGCAAATTTTGAAATGCACCTAAACCTTTCTGAAAGACATTAACTTGCAACACAAATTTAACACATATTGAGTAGGGCACATAAGGATTAGACAAACACTAATTTTACACAAACTAGATATCAAATAAGCTGAGAAAAAGTGGCCAAGTACAGCAGCTTATGCTGCCCGAACAAGACAGAAAATGACCCCTTTTTTGTTATCCAAACTTTTGCAAAACTGATAAACCATCCTAAACTTGCTAAAGATGGTTTGACTCAATAAGTCAAACGGGTAAACACTACCCCTTTGACCAGTTTAAATACATAACCAAACACCCCTGATGCAAAGGCTTTGACACAAATTGCTTTCTTTTTTTTTTCTAAAACTGAATGTGGTTTTCTTTGATACACCTTAACTGATGAGTAATACAAGATTCCAATACTAAAGTAGCTTGAAAATTAAAGAAACAGAATTTAACAAAAGGAATTTTTCATTAAATAAAGAGAAATAGATTACACATAAAAAAAACTAAGACTGATTTTTTTAATTAAAACTAGGGGTGCCTTATCAAATGGCTACAACATCTTATTTATACTAAAAGCTAATAGGGGTCTTCACATCTTCAAATGCTCTTGCATTGTGTTTCTTCTGTGAGAGCAGTCAACAAGCCAAAACCCCTTTGTGCTTCTTCAAACTGATCCTAGCCGTCCAACAATTAGGTATACATTTGGAGAAATCTGAGCCTTCGGATGGTTGATTTATGCTAGGATTGCCACCATGGCACATCTTGGGGAAGGGGAAAGATGCCTAGTGGGTTCGGGATTTGGGTATAACTGGGTAAAGGCTTGAGGTGAGGAGGTTGAGTGTTTTGGGATGGTGGGAATTTGGGTAAAAGGGTGTGGCTGGTTCTGGGTTTCAGAGAAAGGAGAAAGGGATGGAAGGAAAAGGAGAATGGGTTGGGGCGTTTTTATTTGTGGGTGATGGGTCAAATTGAGAGGGTTCAATGGGGAAAAGGTAGGGTTCACAGGAATGTGGTAGGGGTCAAGTGGAAGTGGGGGTTCAAGGGTTTTGGTATTTTAATCACAAGGACCATTCTTGTAATTTCTGATTTTTGAGGGACTGAAATTGTAACTTTTCCAAACTTCTCAAAAGGGCCAAACATGCCAAGTTTCATTATTACAAGGACCATAAAAGATAATTTTCCATTTTTAAACTTCCAAGGACTATTTTTGCCAATTTTGAAACTTGAAGGACCAAACTTGTAAATTCTCCAAACTTTTTACCCAAGGATCATTTTTGATAAATTTTGATTTTTAAAGGACTTGGGTTGACTTTTATTTCAAAACAAATGCTCAGGGACTGATTTTGTCAAGATTTGAAAGTTGAGGGACTGAAACTGCCAATTATGCAAACTTAGCTCGTTTTTCATCTGATTTTAAACATTTTGCATCTGAAACATATAAAATACAATTTTGGGATATTTTCAGTATTTTGATGCATTTCTGAGTGTTTTTAAATGTTTTGCAGTTCAGATTTGACCAAAAATGATGAGTATTTACACACTCATCAATCCCCCACACTAAACTATTTCTAGTCCCTAGCAATCTTTTGAGAAAACTTAATGGATTTGAATCTCTTTACCAAAAGCCATTACTTCTGGAGTAGCCAATTGTTTCAGTTCAAGTAAGAACCTTGGTACAATGATAACCAAATGATTTTGAGCAAATCACCAGCTTTCAACGGTTTTGATTTGTCTTTACCAGAAGCCGTTTGCTTCTGGACTAGCCAACCCTTAGATAAAATATCTTTGGTGAGTCGATTACCAATTATGGTTTTCCAACTGCCTTTACCACAAGCCATAAACTTGCGGGCTAGCCAACTCTTCACTAATTAAAGATATGGTGAGCTGAACACCATACAATTTTGGGCAAATTGCAAGCCGTCAACGGATTTGAGATATCTTTACCAAGAGCCGTTTGCTCCTGGATTAGCCAATCCTTTTGTTTATTAGACATGGCGGACTGATAACCATAAGCTGAGTAAGTGCAAAACACTTACTCCAAAAAAAAATTTTGGCCAAAAATGGGGGAGTAGGGTGGTATAATTACATGATAAAATTCGTAAGAATTCCCCCCCCCCCACACTAGAAATGAATATTGCCCTCAATATTCAAAGTACCGGCGGTTATGCCAAAACATAGAACGTAAAAGGGAAATACTACGACCATTATTTGATTTTTTTTTTTTTGAAAACTTTATATACAATAGCGGGGGGAAACTCCCCCACACTAGGGTGGTAGAAAGTAGAAAGAAGTCAGAAATACGGGTGAAAACCCATATAGTGTGCTACTATTTTTGATTCCCGAGTCGCTAGCTTGACTCGATCCCCGCATTCATTTGTTCATGGGGAAAGTTTGTAGATCCGGGACAACCACAGGTGGAATGTCCTCCCCAAAATAATGCTTCAACCTATGTCCATTCACCTTGAAGTTTGGTCCGTCGGTTTGAGATAACTCGACGGTGCCATATGGAAAAACTTTGGCAACGATGAATGGACCGGTCCAATGGGTCTTAAGCTTCCCCGAGAAGATTTTCAATCTAGAATTGAAAAGAAGGACTCGGTCACCTACGTTGAAAACGCGGTTCTTGATTTTTGAGTCATGGATCTTCTTTGTCTTTTCCTTGTAAATCAACGAGTTCTCGTAGGCTTGATCACGGAGTTCATTTAATTCATTGAGTTGAACTTTCCGGTGATCACCCGCGGACTTAAGGTCAAAATTTACATGCTTCAAGGCCCAATAGGCTTTGTGCTCGAGCTTGATCGGGAGATGACACGCCTTTCCGTACACAAGCTTGTAAGGAGTACACCCGATGGGTGTTTTGTAAGCGGTGCGGAAGGCCCAAAGTGCATCTTCAAGTTTGTCCGACCAAGAGGCACGGTTTTCACCTACGGTCCTTTCCAAAATTCTTTTCAAACCACGATTCGAAACTTCCACTTGCCCACTAGTTTGTGGGTGATACGCGGTAGAAAGACGGTGAGTGACACCATACTTAAGCATGACTTTTGCGAATTGGTCGTTGCAAAAGTGCGTACCGCGATCACTAATGATGGCACGGGGAGTTCCGAAACGGGTAAAGAGAGACTTCAAGAATTTCACAACTACTCGGGCGTCGTTGGTGGGTAGCGCTTTCGCCTCTACCCATTTGGACAAATAATCGACCGCCACGAGTATATACTTGTTCCCTCGAGAAGACGGGAACGGCCCCATAAAATCGATGCCCCATATGTCAAAGATCTCGCACACTTGAATGGCATTTTGAGGCATTTAATCTCTTTTAGAGATGTTGCTATGACGTTGGCAAGAGTCGCAATATTTGACGAGGTCATGGGCATCTTTGTAAATCATGGGCCAATAGAAACCGGAATGAAACACCTTTTTAGCGGTGTAGTTCGGGCCATGATGTCCCCCCGTGGGTCCATTATGACAAGCCTTGAGATTTTCATCGGCTTCTTGGCCGTGAACACACCGTTGGATGACTTGATCCGCACAAACTTTAAACAAGTAGGGGTCGTCCCAGAAATAATGCTTAACATCTTTGAAAAATTTGTTCTTTTGTTGGGATGACATCCCTTTCACAACAAAGTTACCCGCATGATAGTTTGCAAAGTCGGCAAACCATGGGGTACTCGAATCTCTACGATGAGATACCACATTAAGTGTCTCGAGAGGAAATGTTTCGTTTATTTCCTTTTTCTCGAGCACACCTTGATGTGGATTTTCAAGACGAGAGAGATGATCAGCCGCTAGGTTCTCGGCTCCTTTTTTTATCACGGATGATGATATCAAATTCTTGTAGGAGGAGAATCCATCGAAGCAATCTCAGCTTTGCATCTTGCTTAGCAAAGAGATATTTGAGAGCCGAGTGATCCGTATACACTATGCTTTTTGACAAGATCAGGTATGGCCGAAATTTCTCGAAAGCATACACCACGGCTAGTAATTCTTTCTCCGTCGTAGTGTAATGTGCTTGAGCTTCGGTCAAAGTTTTGCTAGCATAATGTATAGGCTGGAAATGTTTTGACTTTCGTTGTCCCAAAACGGCACCTATGGCGAAATCACTTGCGTCGCACATAAGCTCAAATGGTAATTCCCAATCGTGGCCAACTAGAATCGGTGCTTCCGTGAGCTTCTTCTTAAGAGTTTGAAACGCTTCAATACACTCACTAGAGAAGATGAAAGGAGTGTCTTTTTCAAGAAGTCGGGTCATAGGTCGGGATATTTTTGAAAAGTCTTGAATGAAACGACGATAAAATCCGGCATGACCAAGGAAACTTCTAACACCTTTGACGGTTGTGGGAGGAGGCAATTTAGAAATGACATCAACTTTAGCTTTGTCAACCTCAATCCCGCTCTTAGAAATCTTATGGCCAAGGACAATTCCTTCCTTAACCATAAAGTGACATTTCTCCCAATTTAGACAAAGATTCGTGTTTTCACAACGTTCAAGCATCTTGTCCAAATGGGAGAGACATGTTTTAAAAGAATCCCCAAAGACCGAAAAATCATCCATAAAGACTTCCATAGTCTTTTCGATCATGTCATGGAAAATGGCCATCATACACCTTTGGAATGTACCGGGAGCATTGCATAAGCCGAAAGGCATGCGCCGGTAAGCAAATGTTCCATAAGGACATGTGAATGTGGTCTTTTCTTGATCTTGTGGGTCAATGGGTATTTGGAAGTAACCCGAGAAACCATCGAGAAAACAATAGTATTCGTTTCCCGCTAATCTCTCAAGCATTTGGTCCATGAAGGGTAATGGAAAGTGGTCTTTACGGGTGGCTTCATTTAACTTTCGATAGTCAATGCAAACACGCCATCCCGTAACCAATCGAGTAGGAATCAACTCATTTTCATCATTTTCAACAACGGTAATGCCACCTTTTTTGGGCACACAATGAACGGGGCTCACCCAAGGACTATCTGAGATAGGGTAAATCAATCCGGCATCGAGAAGTTTTATGACTTCTTGCTTGATAACCTCATGGATTTTAGGATTCACCCTTCTTTGGTGTTGAACCGCCGGTTTGAAGTCATCTTCCATGAGAATCTTGTGTGTACAAAATTCCGGGTTAATACCCTTGATGTCGGAAAGTTTCCAAGCGATGGCTCGCTTGTATGACTTCAAAACCTTTATGAGAGCGGCTTTTTCATCCTCACTCAAGTCTTTAGCAATGATGACGGGTGATTTATTGTCACCCTCCAAAAATGCATACTCGAGATGAGGTGGTAAGTCCTTAAGTTCGACCTCGGGAGGATCATTAGATTTTTCAATGGTTTTGATTTCCTCTTTATGAAGTTCTTGAGGAGGGAGTGATGAAGGATCCTCATTGAGCATCTTCTCGATGAGAAGAATATCTCCCTCAATGTCGATGGGAGCGTGATCAATTTCCCATGGAACAGAATCACTAGCCAAGTATGCTTCAATCTCTTCCAAAATAAAGTCACTTCCCTCAAACGGAGTGAGGGAAGGGGAAGAGAGAGCAACGATGGGATCGACCGAAGTGGCATTGCCACTCGAGAATCCAAGAATTTCTTGAGAATACTCCTCCGACACAATGTCAAGGACATCAATTTTGTTGACGGAATTGTCTCCATAATTGGGGGAGTATTTCGTAACTTGATTGAGATTGAAAGTAACGGCTTCCTTGTTTACCCGCAAAGTGATTTCCCCTTCATCAACGTCGATCAATGCCCGCCCCGTTTTTAAGAAGCACCTCCCAAGGATGAGGGGTACTCGAGGATCGGCATCAAATTCGACAACAACAAAGTCGGCGGGGAAATGAAACTTGCTTACTTTCACAAATACATCCTCGGCTATACCTAGCGGACGAGAACTTGTACGGTCCGCAAGCTCGAGGATCATACATGTAGGTGTAAGCGGAGGTAATGAAAGCTTTTTCCACATTGAGTGTGGCATCAAGTTAATGCTAGCGCCAAGATCGGCCAAGGCGGAGCATTGAACTATGCCTTGAAAATCACATGGGATGAGAAATTTTCCGGGGTCTCCTAACTTTTCGGGAAGTTTTTTAAGGATAACTGCCGAACAATTCTCGTTCAAAGAAGTTTTAGCCATTTCGGAAATCTTTTCTTTGTTATTCAACAAATTTTTGATTGTTGGACCGAACTTTGGCATTAGAAGAAGAGCGTCCGCGAAACTAATCTCGAAGTGCAAATCTTGAAAGATTTGGATTAGCTTCTCCATTTGTTGACTAGTTTTGTCACGGAGCTTTTGGTCATTAAGCCTTGAAGGATAAGGAAGTGAAGGCTTAGGAATGGTCATCGAAACAACGGGTTCTGGAATTTGAGGTAAGACCACCGGAGGTTGGACTTGTGCGGTACTTCGTGGGCTTGAGATATGCACCTTGTCCTTTGATACCTCGGTTTCTCGTTCCACATCCCTCACCGGAGAAGGATTAGGCATCGAGGGTCCCTCATAAGACTTACCACTTCGGGTGGCAATAGCATTCAATTCACCTTTTGGGTTGGGAATGGTATTACTCGGAAGAGCTCCCGAAGTTGAAGCTTGATTCTTTTGACTCATAAGACTAGCAAACATGCTTTCAATCTTGCTATTAGATTGATCAATTTTGTTGCTAGTAGCTCTAAGCTCGGAAGTGAAATCATTCTTCAAAGTGGTAATTTGATTTTGCATGGACACCATCTTAGCTTCATTGCTTTTGATGTAATTAGCAATGTCAATGGAAGCTTGAGGAGGTGGGGTATGCATGTTTTGTTGAGGAGTTTGGAATCGGTTTTGATTGAAATTTCCTTGATTTTGAAAACCTTGATTTTGATTTTGAAAATTCCAATTCTGACTCTGATTTTGATTGAACTGATTATTTCTATTTTGCACATTTTGATTGTTCTGATTTTGATTAAACCCGGGTGGTCCAAGGAAATTGTTAGAACGATAGCTTAGAAGGTTTCAGTCTCCTTGCAGTTGGTAGGAATTACCTCCCGTATTGTAGGAACCAGAAGCGGCATATACGCTCTCTTGAGTGAAGCCACCGGAGGCTGGACACTCAAAATAAGGATGTGGACCACCACAAGTTTCACAACTTTTGTTTACGACATTCACTTGTTGATTGTTATTATTTTGACTCATTTTAAGTACGGCAGTGGATATTTCTTCAATCTTTTTGGTGAGAGTCGTGTATTCCGAAGATGGAAGAGTAGTAGATCTCCTTGACTCACTCCTCTCGGCTGAGGAATCCCAATAATTGTGGTGGGCAGTCATGTTTTCGATGAGATCATAACACTCTTCGGGTCGCCTTTTCATAAAGGTACCACCGGCAGCAGCATTTATCGTGTCACGATGTCTCAATGTTAACCCGTTATAGAATGTATCTATTTGGGTGACAAGCAACATATTGTGGTTCGGACATCGATCAATCGAAAGCTTATAGCGTTCCCATGCCTCAAATAAGGACTCATCGGGATGCTGCCTAAAGTTGCTGATTTCATTCCTTAGTTTCGTCACCATCGACGGTGGAAAATATTTCGCCAAGAATTTGGAGATCATTTCATCGAAACTATGGATTGAGTTTTTGGGAAGACGATCAAACCATGCGGTGGCATGAAGCGTCAAAGAATATGGAAAGAGGTATAAGCGAAGGGCGTCATCGGTGACCCCATTTTGCTTCATACTTTGGGTGACGGTGAGAAATTTGTCTAGATGCTTGTTGGCATCGTCACCCGGTGATCCGTGAAATTGGCAAAAACTTTGGACTTGTTGTATCATGTGATGCTTAAGCCCAAAATCTGTGGCTTCGATATTGACCGGGGCAATTGGACCGCCCCGTCCATCCATTGTGGGTTGGCAAAGCTCCTCCATCGTTCGGAGATCGGGAGCTTGATTTTGTGGACCATGTACTTGGACTTGAGGTCCGTTCCCTTGGTTTCCAGCCATGGTGGGTTGTTCAACGGTACGTATCTCGGGTACGTTTGCTTGGTTACGGTTACGTCTACGAGCTTGCGAACGAGTGCGCATGCACTTCCAAAAACAACACTTTCAATTAAAACAAGACCGAGGCAAAACACAGTGAACTTAAACCAATAATCCCAAGTGAATTGATCACTTCTATAAGATAAACGCACAAAGGAGCGGAGAAGCTTATTAGGTCAGCGCGAAGCTTATTAAAAACCCGCCTCTTTTCAGTCGCAATTTAATGTCAGGCCGTCCTTATACCCCTCACACAGTTTGTTTATCCGATAGAAATAAACCAAATCACGAGCGACACAAAGGCAAGTTTTAAATCTTTTGTTCGGGAACTTATAATGATAACACCTCAGTTGAGAATGTTATATTGATTGTGTCTTCTATATTATTTAAAACAACAAGGAAAATCTTTTTGTATTTTTAATCTTTTACATATATATACAAAGAAAAGAAAAATATTTTTGTATTTTTATAAAAATGATAACTTCACGAGGAAGGTTCTTCAAGTCACTAATCGCAAAAATCACAATATTGTCGCAACACACCTCCCCGGCAGCGGCGCCAAAATTTGATTCGTTTGTTTGTGAAGAGAGTGGTGAAAACAAACACAATATCAACGTATATCAAAATAACCGTAAAATTCGACAAATCAACCCTTTAGGAAAAAGGTTAACGTGCCAAATCTTACGGGTGTGATAAAAGTGATACCGGGAAAGTGATTTCCCCGGGTCGTGTCCCAACGAGGTGTGAAATTGAAGGAATCGTTGAGTTTTGTGATTTGAACTTGAATTGGATTTGGATGATTTGTTTGGTTTGAATTACGTTATCTACAAATTAATTAACGGGAAGGTAATTAAGGCAAGGGAACCCTAATAAACTACAAATTAACTATTACTAAGCCTAAGGAATGATAAAACGAAACTAAACTAAGTCCTAGGGTGCTAAAACTAAAAAAAAGCAAAAACCTGGAACCACCCGAGCCATAAACGTAAAAGTTTTGCAATTTAAGGGCTACGGGTGCGAAATCAATTTTCCTACGTTCTATTTGACAAAAAATAATTTTAGAAAGAAGCCGGGAATTTTTTCGACTTTTAAAATAATATTACGAATTAAAAGCTAAATGACACTAACTAAATGATTAAAAATACAAAATCATTTTTGAAAAATCTGAAAATTTTCCTAACAGTACCTTGAAATCAACTGATCCTAAGAAAAATGAGAAACTAGGTTATTACTTTGTGAAATAAGCAGAATATAAGCTCTTAAGTCCTTAAAATTAAAAACCACTAAACTGCATTAAAACATTTCTTGTGCAATCTAAGACTGAAAGAAGTCCCAAGGGCAATTGGATTCCAGGTACCCCTTATCACTCTCAAAGGATGGGAGGTCTCAGGTTCGAGCCTGCCTCCCTCCTTTTTGTATCTTTCATTTTTTTTTATTATTTTTGCTTTTTAAACTTGAAGATGAGATCAAATTATGAAACTTTTGCAAAAACGTTTTTGAAAGAAGCAATCTCAATAAGCTGTACGAACAGCTTATCTCAACAGATTTTTAACACTTAACAAACACCTTTGAGAGCAGAATAAGTAGATTACCAAACACCCCCTAAAAGCACTAACAAGTGAGCAATAAGCACTATAATTTAGGGACAAGCAATCTTATTTAGCAATGAACCTTAATAACAGAAACTAAGCTATGCTAGGGGGGGAATCAGTTGGCAAATGTATCAGATCTTAAAAGGGAAATCCTAAGCTAAAATTAAGATGGGAATAAGCACTAAGAGTTCCTTATAAATACTAAGTAAGACTAGTAAAATAAATCCTGAGTATCAAATTTAAGTTAACCCATTACTTTCCTAAATACGCAAGTTATAATCTACTGATAAGCTGAAAAATGAGAGAAATGACCTGTGATACTGGTATGCATGCTAAACAAAACAGCAGATGAGGTGTCTGTTTGAGCTTAATTATAAGCTGGAAGGAAGTCCCTTAAAGCAATAAAAAAAGCTGCACAAGTAAGGTTAAGCTAGCATAGATGTTCAAAATAACAATTAGGACCCAAGAAAAAGCTTTTATCAGCTTAGAAATAAGCTAAGTTCAGCTTGTGGTTGGGCTTCTTTGTGTATGCTGATATCAGATAAAAAATAATGAAATTGCAAATTTTGAAATGCACCTAAACCTTTCTGAAAGACATTAACTTGCAACACAAATTTAACACATATTGAGTAGGGCACATAAGGATTAGACAAACACTAATTTTACACAAACTAGATATCAAATAAGCTGAGAAAAAGTGGCCAAGTACAGCAGCTTATGCTGCCCGAACAAGACAGAAAATGACCCCTTTTTTGTTATCCAAACTTTTGCAAAACTGATAAACCAGCCTAAACTTGCTAAAGATGGTTTGACTCAATAAGTCAAACGGGTAAACACTACCCCTTTGACCAGTTTAAACACATAACCAAACACCCCTGATGCAAAGGCTTTGACACAAATTGCTTTCTTTTTTTTTCTAAAACTGAATGTGGTTTTCTTTGATACACCTTAACTGATGAGTAATACAAGATTCCAATACTAAAGTAGCTTGAAAATTAAAGAAACAGAATTTAACAAAAGGAATTTTTCATTAAATAAAGAGAAACAGATTACACATAAAAAAAAACTAAGACTGATTTTTTTAATTAAAACTAGGGGTGCCTTATCAAATGGCTACAACATCTTATTTATACTAAAAGCTAATATGGGTCTTCACATCTTCAAATGCTCTTGCATTGTGTTTCTTCTGTGAGAGCAGTCAACAAGCCAAAACCCCTTTGTGCTTCTTCAAACTGATCCTAGCCGTCCAACAATTAGGTATACATTTGGAGAAATCTGAGCCTTCGGATGGTTGATTTATGCTAGGATTGCCACCATGGCACATCTTGGGGAAGGGGAAAGATGCCTAGTGGGTTCGGGATTTGGGTATAACTGGGTAAAGGCTTGAGGTGAGGAGGTTGAGTGTTTTGGGATGGTGGGAATTTGGGTAAAAGGGTGTGGCTGGTTCTAGGTTTCAGAGAAAGGAGAAAGGGATAGAGGGAAAAGGAGAATGGGTTGGGGCGTTTTTATTTGTGGGTGATGGGTCAAATTGAGAGGGTTCAATGGGGAAAAGGTAGGGTTCACAGGAATGTGGTAGGGGTCAAGTGGAAGTGGGGGTTCAAGGGTTTTGGTATTTTAATCACAAGGACCATTCTTGTAATTTCTGATTTTTGAGGGACTGAAATTGTAACTTTTCCAAACTTCTCAAAAGGGCCAAACATGCCAAGTTTCATTAGTACAAGGACCATAAAAGATAATTTTCCATTTTTAAACTTCCAAGGACTATTTTTGCCAATTTTGAAACTTGAAGGACCATAAAAGATAATTTTTCATTAGTACAGGGACTGATTTTGTCAAGATTTGAAAGTTGAGGGACTGAAACTGCCAATTATGCAAACTTAGCTCGTTTTTCACCTGATTTTAAACATTTTGCATCTGAAACATATAAAATACAATTTTGGGATATTTTTAGTATTTTGATGCATTTCTGAGTGTTTTTAAATGTTTTGCAGTTCAGATTTGACCAAAAATGATGAGTATTTACACACTCATCATTCGGGTTAGTTTATTTCAGGGTCAAATTCATCATATTGGGTTTTCTCCATCAGCTGTCATGACAAAGAGCCTACTGATTGATAATGGGGTGCTTACATGTTTTGCCAAGAGATGATGAAAAGAGAGAGATTATGACGTTTGAACACAACAGTTCAAGCCTCGTTCTCTAAAGAAAAGAAAAGTGTACGTGTCAGTGCGCTTTATCTTATGAAGAAGAGAAATCTTCTAATGACGTATGAACACAACAGTTCATGCCTTGTTCTCTAAAGAAAAGAAAAGTGTACGTTTCAGTGCGCTTTATCTTCTGAAGAAGAGAAATCTTCTTTTTATGACCATTCTCATCAACATGCTTCATGCTTTTTCCATGCGCTTTCAATTATCAAGTGAACCGGGCTATCGTTGATTGTTTTCTTATTCCACTTGCTCTAAATAATGAAGATGGCGACATCATGTGCTAATTTTGCGGTGAAGAAGAGTGAATAGACTACATTTGTTTAAGATTTTCACTTATTAAATCAAGAATGGCAACTACGTATGCAATTCTTGAGGGGGAGAAGAAGTGTGAAACTACTGCATGATGATTGATATATGAGAATAAATGGTCAAACGGCTCCAAACTCATGTAAGAACCGAGCTTCTTCTTATCGGGTCATCTTTACATGGAGTTTCTTCTAAGAGCCGTTGGTTGACATCTTCACATGGGCTGACATGATTAAATGACAAAGTGCTTCTATTTGCTGGGCTGATTTCTTTGATGAACATCTTTCTGTTCTTGTTTGATTGGGAGGGATTTTAGTTAAGGAGATTTGCTACATATAAGGTAATTGGAACGCATTTGGTGATATTAAGATGTTAACTTCCTATTCCCCAAATGGACAATCTAGAAGAAGGTCGAGTCTACAGTCTGTTTTACACTTTCTACTGCGTGTTTGAAGACTAAAGACGAGTTGCATTTAACAATCTAAAGACTTCTTCTTAATCTGGGCTGTTATCAAACAGATTGTCGGTTTAGGGGAGAGCACTAATTGGGGGAGAGTGAAAAGTCAGATTTAATCCCCAATTAGACTTGCTCATATTCTTCAGCAAGTTGATTCTCACAAAGATTAAAAGTGGTCTTCTAAAAAAGATTTCAAGTATTTGGGCTGATAAGATGTTGCTGATTCTGAAGTGTCAAAACCAGCAAGGGGGAAGGAGACAAGCATCTAAACGCGAGTAAACTTGATGAACTTAATACTTCTAAGTGATTGAAGATATCCCGGGAAGACGAAGGTCATTACCGCAGAGAAAATCAATGTTTATCTCATGGCGTTTAGTGTTATTATTCCAACGACGTGGGGGAAGTGATGTAAGAGAAAGTTTCTGAAGATAAAAAGAGGTACACAAGTGTGTGATGATTTTGATGTTATCGCAATCATCAAGGGAGAGAGAATTGTGTACATTGGGGGTGCTCAGCTGTCTCACTTGAGAGCTTAATCAGTGATTCAGAGATATAATCACTTATTCCAGAGTTGAAATCCGCAGAGATAGTCCTCCGCAGAGATAATCAGTGATTCGGCTTGCTTCTTCAATGTTATCGGTTATTCTCTCTTTGGGCATTCGGGTACTTCGGGTTCTTGAGCTTCATACACTTTTTCAGGGGGAGAGAAAAGTATACATCGGGGTTATTGTTTGGCTATTGGACTTAATCTGCTACTTCGATGGTATAAGTTTATTTGTCTTCGGGTATGTGTATTCGGGTTCGTGAGCTCTAGTCTAAGATACTGACTGCATCAATTCATCTACTTGGGGGAAGTGTTCTCTTGACTCCTTTTGGAATGGATCGCTTCAGACTTCAGTGGTAATGAAATATGAGAAAAAATTTAAAGAAGTGGGATGATACGTTGCTGTTCTTGTTGATGATATAACCCCGAACAAAGAATCTCGATTATCATTCTTAAAAGGAGCAACGGGATTTATGATAATGGTGTGCTTCTCTGTGCACCTGGCTAAGGCAAGCTTGAAATAGAGCTTCGAATCTGCTCATCTAATGGATCTTCGGTTTGGGGGGAAGCTGCCAAAGTCTCACTTTCTGATGGTTCAATTTCTTTCTTCAATGCAAGAGCCTCTGAAGGATATTAGTTTTCACATACACATCAAACCATAACACAAAGTAGCATATAGATGGAATTGTAGAGAGAGAAAGTTAGAGGTTTAGGGAACTTAGTGAGAGAAAGTGAAAGATATTATTATGAGCTCCAACTCTCTATCTTAAAAGGTAGAGAGTATTTATAGTCTTACATAAATCGCCACACATCGGGCTGTGGATCAGGCATACAGTGGGTAAAGACCCGTCCGTCCTCCACGGTGTTACTTAACTAAATTACTACTTAACTTGAAAGAACTACGACTACGAGCTTTCTAACGATTACATATACTTGAGGTGACCGACTCTTTAATACCGGGAATTTCTAATTCCTAACAATCTCCCCCTAAGGGAGGTCACCTCAATCATGTACCAAAATTACATTGAATACAAATAGATATTACATTTAACAATTGATCTTGCATTCTTGATGTAGTCCTTTGCTCCTAAGCTCGTAGACATTGATTCTTCACATTGCATGTTTGGTTATTCCAAGTGGAGGTCTTTTACTGATCCACGTGATGATAAGTTTGAGCCATCTTTGGAGATCATCAGCTATCAACAATCTCTGACACATCCTTTGTGGTGTTGGTATTTTGTGATGTTGTGACTTTGGGACCGACATGCTCACATTCTGGATCATGATATCTTCTCATCAGAGTAGCGGAAGCATTGGTTGATTCATGATATTGGCAGCAGCGTAGCAGAAGCATGGAGTGAAAATATCAGAGTCATTGATGCACTAATCATGATTTCTTTTGAGATGAATGTGTTAAGTGAGCATGCGGCTATGGATTGACCGCTCCATTCTGATCAGCTGCAAACGTCGGGCGTACCTGCATACAACAGTTAGCAATAAATCACACGAAAGTGTCTTTGATCACTTTCGTTGAATTGAGGTACACGGCCCACGGTTCCCCGTTGATCAGTACATGTACTGCCTGTGATCAGGTATAATTCCAAAGAATTTCCTTGACAGGGTTTCGCAGCTGTTCTAGCTGTTCTCAAACCGGAACGTCTCAAAGAAGACAACACGGAGTGAGTGAACCAGCGAATTTTAAGTCCACTGATTGATGAAAAGAGATTTGAAAAACAATCGTGTATTGCTCAATAGAAATTGTTTTTGCAATACAACGAAGGTTTTATTGAAAATCAATTATCAATCATAAAAACACCTTTTAGTTTGAAAAATTAGTACACGGTCGATGTGCTAAAGAAAAGTGTTTTTAAGCACAATGACCGGTTTTTCAAAGGTATCCGTCAATCCATAACCTGAACCAGGATTGATTCAAGAGATTGAATCGCCCCATTGTTTCTGTTCAGTTGTCACATGGTTGATCTATATAATAGATCTCACATGCCACCTACCAGGAGCTTGTTTGATGTTGGCTCCAGAAGGCTTTCCATCTTCATTGTGAATATGTAAACACATCACTCAGATGTTCTGGCAATACCACAAGGATAATGCGAAGGACTCAAGATATAATCTCTCTTTTCACATTGTGTGAAACAGAGAGTCTTCATTGAAAGTGTCCTAATGAGATTTACTGATGATCTCGTGGCTCTAGACTCAATTTGTGCATATTTGGATCCTATAACGGAGACTAGGGAGAGGGTCTCCTTCTTCAATATCAACCATCTCTAAGAGAAAGTCGATAGATAATGTCGGTTCCCCGTGAGAATGAAACAAGCCCTTTTAAGAGGAACTTGAGTGGTTTGGAAAGTTGAAGTGCAGTGCGTCACTGGGTCCATGACGTCTTGTCTTCAATACCGATGTTACCATCAGTAGCATATGAATTGAACCCGGTTTCTGCCCTAAGGTTGAATAAATGGAGGGCTATTTGTTTTCACCCTTTTCTCATTCAATTCTTTTTAATTCTTCAACCCCTTCAGTGCTTACCGAGACTTCATGGCTAGAACCTTGTTGGGTTTATTCCAGTACTAGCTCAGTCTTAGTCCGCACTCTTCCCATATCTCATTTTTCTCCTTTTATCATCATACCTAAGGACTTCTACACTAACTAGTGGATTATCCCTGGGTAGATCCCTCCGGTTCTGGCAGATCATGGGAACACATACCTAACCTTATCATCCTTATATCACCGTACATAAAGTAAAGTTGGTCGGTCTATTTGGTATTGTTCATCTGCCATTGGATCCAATTGAAAACCATTTGAAAATCAATTCAGATACTTGTGATATATTATCAAAGCATTTTGTACCTGAATTGTTTTTGATATTTTTAGAACGAGAACTCCCCCTCAACATGTGCATCAAGTATTTGAAAAATGTTTAGCACACGGAGGCAAGAGAAAGAATTAACTTCTTTGATTACCATTTTCTAAAAGATATCAACATCACTTCCCATATCAAATCAAGTAGATATAGCATTTCCGGGAAGGATGAGGTTTCCATAAATTCGCTCCCCCTCAATATGTGCCTCGAGCTTTGAAAAGAGTTTTGCACATACTAGAGGGAACCTGCACATTGAGATAAGTTGATCACATTTCAAATCATAGGTTTAAGATAGATGCTCCCCCTCAACATGTGCATGGAAAAAATTGAAATCGTTTGTCACATGTGGGCAGGATAGCATGTACATCCTTATAAAACCATTTACCGAATTATCAGTTTAAATCCAATTTAAATCACACATTCTCCCCCGATCACAATTATCAAATCATTTGAGATTTGTGATC